>CM052192.1:6095140-6614094 GCA_028455805.1 Lasioglossum figueresi | reverse complement strand
GTTTCATGGCCGATAAAAATTACGGTGCCCTAACAATCGAAGATAGCGAATTGGACCGTAAAGACATTGACGGGCCGGACGTGAAACTTGCGAACGATCCTCGGATTTCCATCGGGCATATTGTTCGGCTAGTCCTTCGGAGGACTTCCGGCCGAAGGAAATCAGAAAGACCGCGCGCGGCGGCATGAATAATTCAATATAATGATAGACTCGCGCGGACAGTTTATGCTTATTATTGGCGGGATCACCGTCGGATCGTTCCGCGGACGATCTCGGTTCGCGATCATAATGGCCACCCACCGGCTCCGGGCTCTCCGCGGGCCAATTTTCGAGCGGAGAGAGAGAGAGAGAGAGAGAGAGAGCAAGAAACAGCAAAGGATTCTTTCGTGACTGGGTCCGCGAGCTGGCTAAAGCTCCGAGCGGAATTTATCGCGGAGCGTAATAAAGCGTAATCGTTGCTCCGAGTTTCGTGGCCGGTGAATATTTCGCGTTTAGCTCGCCTAATCTTGAATTACGAGCTTAAGCTCGCAACCGAGTCTCCCGCGAACGTGCTGACTGCGAAATTTCCTCGGAAAATGATTTATCATCTCCAATCGCGCCCAGCCAGTGCTCCTCGATTTTTCCGCGCCGGACAACTTCATTTCTCCACTCGCATACGAAAGATTAGCGTCCCGTTCCGCGCGAAAACCGAAGCTGCTTGCTACGGGAATGGAAAAAAACGGGACGAACGATCAGCCTGGCTGATTACCGTTAGGTTGACCTTGCGAACGGTGGCCTTGACATTAAACGGAGAACCAGTCGTGCCATCTTCCACGCAGGAAACGCGATAGATCGATAGAGCACGGCGATTACGTCGCGAAACGACGCGGCGTTACGCGTAATGGTTACCCAGTTCGAACGTTGCCGAGTTCGTTCCCAGCGAGACCTAGTTTCATACGGAATGCTCGTTCAAGATCCTGCGCCCATTTAAACCGGTTTCACCGTGCGAAAATCTTGAAAGTTTAGTCCTGAAGGATCCAGTCCTATAGATCCAGTCACTTTACTCGTTTAAGTATCATTGCACGCGGCTAGATGAGGACTGCTCGAAGATTTGATCAGGCTATGACACGATTCAAAGCGATCAACATAAACCCGTGGATAGACTTCCACATTTTCAATTTCTATATACATATGTTGTTGTGGACATTTACCTTTCAGAATAACTCAATAGAACGACTGATTATGTTCAAATATTATTGTAATAACTATACTAATTTAGATGATAGCGAAACGAAACTGTGCGAAAGTTTTCTGTATACTTACTTGAAAAGCTTCTGCTTTGCAAGAATTTACACAATTTCCTTAAAACATTTTTGAACGTGCTATAAAATCCCTTGACTTTCGATGAAGTATACTACTTCACGGGTGCACAAATAAAAAAAAAGACAATATTGAGGCCTTATTCTTCAGAGCTTGAACTATGTCGGACAGCAAAAAATGTAGAAATTTTCGGCGAAATACCCCGCTATGCGCTGATCGCGTTAGTCGCGATCATTTAACGCGTCACTGAGCCGAGGATAGAGAGGGTCGCGCACGCGAGAACACTACCGATGCGATTTCAACGAAGTCCTGAAGGAACTTGTTACACCCGATTCCGGGCGTCGATCGAACGGCGACTAATTAATCGACTGGCTTTCCCGCGCTGTCCGGACTGTTTTAAGGCTCGTTAGCGAACGTCTGCTCCGATGGAAACGCGCGGAGAGCGGCAATCAGCCGATGAAAGCTCTCCCGGACTCCTTCCAACCGCTTTTTGCTTCTCCAAGTTTCCGTGTCATGAGCCGTCGAATCGTTTATGGCCCATTTCGGATCGATCGCTCTTCGGCATTGATGGCACGGTGCATAGTGGTGTAGTTAAATGTCGTGCGATGCTGCGCATGCAGAATTAGGTGCCATTTATGTCACCGTTTTCCTGTTTTTCAATCCGTTTAGAAAATGCGGATATTTTTTGCTGATTTATTCGGGGACGATAAATCAAGTCATCATTTCGCTGGTCTCGAATTCGTTTATAAAACAAAGGCTTTTGGATTAATAAATTTTGTCAATTCAATGTCACGCCATGAATCTGACATTTTCTATATTACCCATACAGAGGATTTTGTTCAAAATGCTTGATTACATAGAGAACGGCAAATTAGAGGTAGTTTAAGTCATCGTTTCGCAGGTCACGAGCTCGTTCACAAACTACAGATCTCTGAATGTTACAATATGTATCTATCAAAGCCGCTACCTTTCGCTTCAAAGATCATCAAAGATTGATTTATTTCGCGTCGAACGATCCCACCGCAATTCGAGGACCGTATTGCTCGATCAAATGGCTACTTGATTGATTCTTCCGACTGCTCGCACCTCGCGGAAACGGTTAAACTCGCCTGGATGTGGCGGGAAAGCAGAGTTTGCGCCGAGCTGGAAGCTTTTTCATTTCCCGGGGGCGAGACCGCGAACGATTCGAAGTAATAGGGGATCCCACGACAAGACTCGGCCGGGATTTTCCGGGGACCTGAAAGCCCTAATCCGCCGCGGCTCAATCCTTGGCCGTGCGAGCTCAATACCACCGAAGATGGGGGAGTTTCCATTCGGATCTCTCGGCTGATCTTCCATCCGCTTCGTTCCGGCTACGAACGCCGGGGACCGGCTTTCGCCTAAGCTCGCGGACTTTTTAACTGCCGACAATGTACACCTTGAAAACGAAAGGAGATCTTATTTCCCGTAGTGGAAAGGCTCTCTCTCTCTCTCTCTCTCTCTCTCTCGTCCTCGATTGCTCTCTCGCTCTGTAATTTCGACGGTTCCGGATTACCGTGTTACTCCGCTGCTCCAGCGAAAGGCTGAAAAGCTGTCCCTCGGAACTGCAAAAGGGGAAACTAATCGACCGAGGAGACGTCTTTCTGTACGCGAAAGAGTGTATTCACGGCCATTAGCGAATGAACCACTCGATTGTTTTCCGTTTCTCTTTTTCCGGTGTCGCGCCACTTTCATCTCGTCGCTTCCTCCGCCCGTTTAGTATCATTGCCTCGCGATATTCATGAAGTCAGAAGATCCTCGCGCAGTTTTGTAGAAAGTTTCCGGGAAGCGTACGAAATCGAATCGAACACAGTTTCATTCATTGATTTGTAAAAACGATTCCGCTAGAATTTGTTTCGTCTACTTGTTCGAGCATAACAATTAATCTTCCCAGGAAGATATCGAATTAAATTGTTGATATTTTACACCTGTTATATATCAAATACTGTATTTAATAAATGAACGTCTTACGAAATGTTCAAGATGATCGGCTAGGGTTAAATGAATGGCTTTCATTTCTGTGTGACTTCCCCATCGGAAACTTGTCGCGCACGATAGCTTTTCAGAGGCTCTTAATATATGCTAATACACAAAACTGGCTGACGAATAGCAAATTAACTTTCTCATCGTGGGCGTCCCTTTACGAACACTGTAAAACTTGTAGTAATTTTTTAAGAAAACAGTTCCTGAAGGACTCTCGGACAACTCTCGAATGATTCTGGGTAGTCGTAACACTTTTACACGCCTCGAATAAATTCTACAAATTTATCGGTTGCGCGTAGACTGTGGATCTTGGCTTGTACCAATTTCTTGAACATTTTTATTTTCCATAAAGATTCGCAGTCTAGCGATAATAAACTCGAATCGACTTGAAACTTTTTCAGGAAGAATTTTTTCGCAGATTCATAGTCTACTCGTAAGATTCGCTTATGCCGCGGTATTTTGCATGATATTAGAGTAGGATGTCCTGAGACTCGGACCCCTAGCGAAATATCCGATCGCGATCCCATCGGCGACCCAGCTCGTTAGAGTGTATTCACTTTGACACTGTACAGCGTATTCACCGATGCCTGTTCACTGTTTCAGGAGCCAGCACAGCAGGACAAGCTCGCCAGATTGAGGCACAGGCTGGACCAACAACAGAGCAAGCTGAATCGGCTGCGATTGCTTAGATCGCAGACCGACCAGTCGCGTGCTAACAACGCCACGCTGAGTAAGTCGATTAATAAGCCCCTTTCTACGCGCACTCTTAACCATTCAAACTCCACGCCGGTGTTTAAAAGCGACAATCTATGTATATCGTTTCATTGGATCGAATTGAATCCACTTTTGGATCTGACCGGTGTGTTCCCGTTACTGTCTACAAAAGTTGAGCTAAACTGGTACTGTCATCGGTAGATTGCGGATCTTTGTGCAAAATGAAAATGTTCTGCATTGATTGTGGCTAGCAGGAATAAAATAAAAATTGATTTCATCTCTTAATACTTGTGTAGACAAGCGGGTACCCGGGTACCCATTTACTGCATTTCTTTTAACAATTTGTTAATGTTCTTGTAAAACTATTACAAAGAAATTGTAGAAATACGTTAAATACAGAAGGTTTCTTGATCAGAGAAGAACTGTCTCGCACTCCTCGTGCAACTTTTTCGATGTGAAACGAAAGAAACGCGTGCTACGCAATACTCGAATTGGATTTTTGCAAAGGTCCACGTTGCAGGAGCGATTAAGGTCGCCGGCTATCTAGCAGCACTCGCGTCAGACCAGCATCAATATATTCACATTACTTCCATGTATTTTAATAGAAGTGTCAGTCCACTCGACAGCGACAGCGTCGACGCTCTTCCTTTTTCTTTCGCCTTCCGGTAGCACGTCGACGCTGATCTCCATTGTCGTTGAAGTGTTGTGCTGGTTAGATGGACGACGACCTTTTATTCCAGCTACCAGATACCTTCCTCCCATCCAAGCAATTCTACGAGACCAGATTAGAGAGAGAGAGAGAGAGAGAGAGAGAGAGAGAGAGAGGGGGGAAGGCCAGTCAATTTGAGAGATTTCGAAAGTCTGCGAATTTGTTTGCGGTGCTCGGTAGGGAACTAATCGCGGCGGGATCGATCGCAATTCCGGTTGTCCCATACGGCGGATCCATTCCGCTAGGATAGCCTATAAAACGAGCGATGATAAACCTCGTTAATCCAATTCACCGGCAGCCCGGCAGCATATTGCGTTCGAAAGTGAAAGTTCGATCCCGGCGCGGCCGGAACGAAACACGGCGCCGAGGAAACAGAGAGAAGAGATAGATAGAGAGAGAGAAAGAGAGAGTGAGGAAAAGAGAGAAGAGAGAAGAGAGAGAGAGGTAGGACGGGAAACGAAGAGGAATTCCCGGCCCGAGTCCTTTCGGTTATATGGCCACGGTGAATATCGATATCGCCGGAGAACCAGCCCTTGGTATCTCGACAACGCACAGTGGCTCGACTCACGATTCCAGACAGGCAAAATTATTTTCACCGCCACTTTTTAACGTGATTTTTCACGTAATTTCTCACTTGCTTCCGCGTAACAGCGAGCTAGAAGAATCGGATGCATGGAAATCGCTTGACCCGTTGCGGTACGATTTTTTAAATTAATCCCTTTCTTTCGTACAGAAAAATGGAAATTATTGCTCCGAATTTACCCCTTCGGGTATTATAGGTTCTTGCATAAAAGAAGTTTGATGGACAGGGGTTTATTTGCAGACTCGCGAGCC
The DNA here is from genome assembly GCA_028455805.1 of Lasioglossum figueresi. Taxonomy (NCBI): domain Eukaryota; kingdom Metazoa; phylum Arthropoda; class Insecta; order Hymenoptera; family Halictidae; genus Lasioglossum; species Lasioglossum figueresi. The sequence continues at coordinate 6,608,537 of CM052192.1, read as the reverse complement.
ACACCCCTGTCTGAGGCCTCGAATGGTTCTAGAGGGTTGTTTGGGGGTGGCCGGTGGCTCGTCGAAACGTTTGTCAAGCAATCTCGCAATCAAGCCGTAGCTATGACTCGCAGATGGGTCAGAACTCAATTACCGCGTGCTGGTGGTAAGAGCCGGAGACGTGCCGCGGAGGGTGAGACGGATCAATCCCTTCGATTTATTTTCCTCGAGCCCCCTGGTCCCTCTGTCTCCGTTATAATTATGCGAATCACGAAAGCACGACAATGGAGAAATAAAAGGGTGGTTCGGGGACGCGCGCGATGGATCGGAGATGGCGGAAACTTGACGGCGAAGCGGCCGAAGGGGTGAGAGAGGGTTGAACAGGGGGGGGGGGGGTGCTATTGATGAAGAGGAGCGAGTTCCGCGCTCTATAGGAAATAGATTACGCGAATTTCTGGGCGTAACGCGATCAAAGACTCCTGTTCGGCCCTCCATTCTCGGCGTTTCGCTCGATTGCGCATCTCGCCACCCCCTGGCAACCCTTGCGAAACTCGCGAGCGAGAAACTCTGCTCGAAAGACGCGTTCGAATAGGAAAACTTGCGAACATAATGGACAGAAGGCCGGAAACCGAGTTTGAACGGATCCTGGAAATCCCGCAGACGTCGAAACGCTTGCCGAACACTTCGAGAGGGTTGCAGAGATGGGTTCAAGTAGCCGGCAATGGTAACGAGTCGAAATTTCTCCTAATGCGATCGCGTTAGTGCTCCACCCTCGAAGTTCCAACCAAGGGAACTATTATCACTGGTGATTCGGGCTCCAAGGTTACCAAGGGTGCGGGCAATTTTCACCCTGGGAACAACTTAGGGTCGCGCCTTTTCAACCTGACTTATCCTAACGTCTATTGACAGACCGATCAGGTTGCCTTTGAAGCCTCCTACAGTCAGAATACACGTCGTTTTAGGGTAAGGTGTAACATACGAGTTACGTTCGACGTTTATGGACGCCTTGCTTCGAAATGTTAATCCGATAAAAAAAGCAACAGGTGCATCTTCAAGAGAAAAATCCAACTCGGATCTTTCGTTCTTCGCCTGAACGGTGTGAAACGATTCTTCTGCTGTCCCAAAGCAATCGGAGACAAAAGGACCATTTTTGACGTTGGATTAGTTGACCAAAAGAAATTCTAGAACAACGGGGAACGGTGATTTTATACGGGAGAATAGTCGCTTTCGACTGGTGTAAATGTGAATCGTATGAAAAATTTCTCGTCTGGTCCATGTAACATTGCGAAGCGTAACGAAATTGTAGAAATTGTTCAAAGCGCTGTTTGCACTGCTGTAACGTTCGCGAAAAGCGTTTCAGCTGAAAGTTTGAAACAGCGTTCGGAGGTGCAGATTCTATACTTCTGAGGAATTCTTTAAAAATACATAAAACTTATGTAAAATTTATGTAAAATTAAAATTGTCCAAGTCAATTGTATGTTCTATTAACTTGCCTGCTTTAAATTTCGACCATTACTACATTGTAAAAATATTCTGGGGAATAGCGTGAAAATAAAAATGATTTCAGACAATGTAGACACCCAAATACAATTCTAATTGTCCACAGCCAATGCTCAGGCATTAAGGTAACCGTGGATCAAATGGTTAGCGTTCCAATTTGATCTGATCGAATTATGTAGTTCCCTTGCGAGGATCGCAAAGTTAATTTTCCGATTCGTGATCTGGATTTTCTTTCCATCTCGCGAAGTTTACCGGCTCAGTTTATCAGGCAGGGGAGCACGTGTCTCGCATTCGTTCGACATTGATACGCGAGTAATCAGTGGCGGAAGACCAGGAGCGGGGAGAGCCGGAACTCCGCCTCGGAAGTTAGTGCCATTTGGAGCTAGGAAAATACTGCGAGTCGGAGCAGTAGGAACGTAAACTGTATTTGTTACGGGACCAAGACAGTCGAGTGAGTTCCGTCGTCTCGAGCTGCGCCCGGCAAACCCCCCAAACTTTATATTATTCTGACCCAATATTCCACGGGAACGGTCGACGTTTCTACGCGCAAATACGTATTCATATTCGCGATCCCCTCTGCCCGGGAAAGTTTACGGGCCATCCACCCAGCTGCAACCATGTCGACTTCCGATTCTCCTCGGACGGAATCTGCGAGTCCCTCGACGCCCAAGGGATGAAAAGCTGGGAATGAATAGGCCTGGAATTTTTTCTATGACGGAGTCCAAAGTGTTCTCTTTCCTTTCCAATCGATTGTACAGTGGGACGTTCCTCAGAGTTGAAGCAATGTCGGTGTGGCTAGTATTTTTTCAATTAAACTTCAATGTTTCAAGTATAAAATCTCATTTATCCCGTATCGATACCTATAACATTAATCGAGCTAGAACTTTTTAAAGAAGAAGTTACCTCTGGGAATTTTGATCCCTCGTAACCGAGGTAGTTGAACCAATATACGAGGAATTATAAATTAGATATTTTGAGAATTAGAAGTCCGTGCAATTTCATTAAAATTCCTGATCTCGTGCGACTGAAACGTGATCCCACGAGTTCATCCACGGTTCATCCACCCTCGGACGAACTCTGAGCCGAAATAAGAGTCCTCCCGATCCCCTGATCCCGAGGCTTCATGCGCGACTCGGTTTATACGAAAAAATAGGAATCCCTTGAATTGAACGGCCAGGTCAATGGCGGTCGCTGGTTTTAATTAAAAGAAGATACCCCCGGGCGTGACCCAGCCGAATTAATGCGCGGCTTGAATCAATCCCACCGTGTAAAATGGCTGCACGCATGATGTTTTCAACCAATAACGAAGAACCGTGCTTCTCGTCCCACACCTTTTTTCCATATCGTATGTAACCACGCGCCATTTCGAATCGCCTCCTGGATATTATACTACCTTCGCGGAATGAATTTTCACGGATGGAAAAAAGCACGAAATGGACGCCGAATATTAAATCGGACACGTTTAATATTCCATCGGAGCGGATCTTAATAGGGTCGTGCAGAGGAAATTTATCAGATCTATCGACGTAACCGATTTTCCGTTCGAAACTTGCCTAGCGCGGACCCACGATCCTCGGATAAAGGATTTCAATTTTCACAAATTTTTCGAATCACCCCAGTTTGTATCTGCATCGGTGGAGACACGTGATAGAAACGCGCGTTGAATCGGAATATACATAGAATCGGCCGAACCACAGCTGCGTCAACAGTCTCTGACAAAAGTCACGATTCTACTTTCGGATTTTCGGTTCAACTTCTCTGAACTCCGGGGCAATATTTGTCGAAAGGCGATCGATACTCTAACAGTCGCACACGCTCCGTCTTGCCATTCCTTTTGCCTGTGTAGCCAAGTTGCCGTCTAGAATAATAGGTTTTTTCTGAGAAGAGACATTCATGCTGTTTGATTTATTATTTACGCCAACGTCTTGCCAATTTATTCCATTGACCGAAGGATTTCGAAACTTTTAGGCAGATTTTAAGCAAAAAATCAGGCTTTTAAGCCCCGGAGGGTTGCCACGGGGAATATCCTAGCTAGAATTGATTATTTCCGCAGATTCGTTTCCAGATTTCGGATCTGGGTTACAGGTTCGGTCTTAATAACGAGTCGAGGGTGGCAGAGGGGCTGCGTGGATTGCGAGCGAACGGTCACGCGGGGGCGGAGGGGGCCGGTAAAAATTACAGAGAAAATCGAGTCGGCTGGTAATTGAAATTCGAGCAGGTCAAAGGAAGCCGGTGAGCAAACAGTTAGACGAGGAAAAAGAAGAAACGGAAGAAGGGGTACTTTGGAGCGAGGTACATACTTTGCCGGAACGATAACGAGCGATAATTTCGCGCAGCATTCGCGAGCTAATTCCCTCTTCGCGCGAGCTGAAACCGAGGGGGTCACGGTGCTTCATCTTTTCCGAGGACACCTCCAGGGAAAAGGAGACACACAAGAGAGAACAAGAGAGAACAAGAGAGAACAAGAGAGAAAGCTCTCGCGATCGAATGCTGGGTTGGAAAACCTCCTGGAAACGATTTAAGATTCCAGCCACTTAAAGAGTTTCCGATAAATCTCTCTCCCGGCTCCTGGATTCGATTAATATAAGAGATAACGGGGGTCCTGCTTGATTCATGGGGTGTCCCGAAAGTCCTCCTTCACCGGAATCAACCCACCTCCTCGAGCGTTAAAGGGGTGGCTCGCCGAAAGCCGCCACCCGAGAGGACCGTAAATTGGATCGACGCGCGGCAGCGGTACTAATTAACTTTTTCTCGGATTCCTCTGGACGAAATAAACTCGTCACTGATCTCCAGGGGCCTTCACAGCCTTTCCGGACTTCTCTGCCAAACTTCTGCGATGCCTGTCCGCCGTGGAACTGCAAACACTTCCGCCTCAAAGATCCAACTTCGCTGAATTTTTCACGGGGCTGCGAAGAACAACTTTTTGCCGGAACTGCGGGACAAATTTCCGCCCAGGTTTTTTGGCGGGATTTGTCGTGCGCGAGATACTTTCCTGAAGGAAGCTTGCGAACAGGACACTTCCGATTTGAATATCAAACTTTCAACCCTCTGAATTTTGAATGCAGCAGCGGACCACGAAGAACAACTCTTTGCGAAGTTATAGGGCTTATTTCCACTAGGTTTTATAACCTGATTCATCGTGTACGACCAACGAGTTCCAGATTCCTCCCTGAATCGATCTTTCAGCGGTGCATCGGATAAACCATTTTCTTCAGTCTCAAAGATCGAGATAAAATTTTCTACGAAAAATTACTTTTAGAAAAATCGGATCATGTACCATTATTTTTCAAGACGGAATCCGAGACATTTTTCGAGGACGGTATGTACATCGTAAAGAGGAATGTACACCAGAAAAATCCGAGACGAAAAAATGGGTCATCCCGGTCCGTTCTGCAGGAACAAATACAAAGCATTCCGGTAACGATGATGAAAACCGTGAAGCGACCGTACAGTTCGGAACCCGTGGTCATGATCCTGCGATGCACCATGGGGATGGCCTCGGGAAAAATCCGAAATTGCCTACAGCTTCAGAAAATACGGCAAACCCGTGATGGCCGTGCACGATTTTACGAGACACCGTAAAGCAAGGCTGCTACGACATTCGATAGCCGCCTCGAGAACCGATAAATTGCTCGTCCTCCTCTTTCAAATGTCTGACACGTTGGTTGGTGTCGCTTCTCGGTGAAAAACCTCTCGCGAAAATCTGAAATCTTGCATTTAACTCTCCGATTCATATCTGGGCCATGATCATCCTCGAGATCAACGTTTCGTACGCTCCGGTGATGAAAGTCGCTCCGGTATTTAAATCTGGCTTGAAATTATTTTAAGTTATTCGTGCTCGAACTACCGCTTTACATTTTAGAATCATTATTACCATTTTAGAATTGGCGGAGTCCCTTTATTGCTAATCCCTTCATTTGTATGCACGCTGTACGAAACCCCTTTTAATTTAATTTGTACAATCTGTAAGTGTGCAGATTCTATTAAACCAGCGAAAGATTTGTAATCAAAGAAATCAAGTTGAAAACAATGGTGAACAGAGAAATAATTACAGGTAGATGCAACTATTAAAATGTCGGAATCGTGGAACGATCAAATAGTTCTTTTCATTGCTGCCTAATGTCCAAAACGGCGCAAATTCGATTTACTTTGAAAAGTTAGGCAGCGCAGCAACAGCAAATTAAATAATTTCCCTGTTTGTCCACGGGTGAAAATTGGCTTAATTTTCCGTCTGTACGCAGTTGGAAATCGATACAGGATAAGCGTCGCGAGAGGGGAGGAAAAAGGAATTAGCGCGGCAGGAAACGCCACTCGCGATTAGCGGCCTCTTAATTATCGCACGAAACGGATTATCGGCCGGGGATTTCGTTATTACGGCGTCACACGAAATTATCCGGGGACACGTGCGTCAAACGGCGCCACGCTGACTATAATTCAGGATCGGCCGATGCCGGTAATCCGCTTGATCCACGGGACACGGGACGTATGCGCGCGTTTTCACGGCGAAACACGCGCGATCCTTTCGCACAGTATCACCAGCAAACAGCGTAAAGTATCCTCGCGCGACGTGTGCGCAAAATATTTGCCGGGCTTCGAAATCGAACGCCGCCGTGGCGCTTCGGGAAATTCATGGCTTAAATGGCCGTTGTAATTCCGATTGAAACTCTTCGACTTTTTCCTTGTTCGTTCAATGTAACACGTTCTTCGTGGCTCTCGATAGTTCTTCAGTTGTTGTAGGGAACGTTGACTTTTGTCGTTAGCTACTTTAGACCTCGGAAAATGGAGAATTTGTATGATTGTACAGGATGTATAAAAAGTCATCCATCCTAGAGGTGAATCTACACGTCTGGATCAGTGGACATTTGTAACAGAAAATTATTGATGATGTAAAAAATCTCTAACCATAATTTTCTTTAAATTTTCTTTCTATAGAATTTTGCGGCAAGTTTTCTTTACAAATATCCACCGATCCAGAGGTGTAGATTTACCCCTAGGACGGATGACCATTACTTTTTATACCGCCTGTACACACAAGAGTGTCTGGAACCAATCGTACAACTTTTTAAAACGGATCTTTAAGGGTGCTTTATCCGACCTCGTTGAACTTTCGTTCCATTTAATAAAGATGCCTTTAGTTCAAATGGAGCACTAGGAACTGAGAAAATTCTATACAACGATTTTTCTGAAAATAATAGAATATTTTAAAGTCCCCGGTTTATGAAGAATAGAGAAACGCGTTTGATAATTCATATTGCTGGTCCAAACAATTGCTTTACTATTCAAGTCGAGTCCTAGCTTCTGGTTTCCCAGATAAGTCTTCTTTCGACTCGACTAAAGTCGAATAAACAAAGCTTTCCGATCAGCCCTCCTTCGATCGACAACCACAAGGGTTGGAAAAAATGTCTAATCCCATGAAAGGGTCTGAGCTTTTGAACCCTAGTTCCGGGACAAGATAAAGCGTCTCCCTGTTCAGGACAGTGGCAGCTTTCTTGCTTCCTCTCCCCCTTGATCTAGAAGACTATTAAAATTTCGATCGCGTAAATCTAACGGGGCGTAGAAACTCGGGTGAATTATGGCGCGATCCCATTCAACCGGAGAAATCTATCGACGACGTGGAAGGACGCAGCGGTTTCTAGGAGGACACGCGAATCGATTCCCCGCAATATCGGGGGTCGTCGTGGATCCCCGGACAGATATAGGAATCTATGAAATCTCCCGGTCTCCTTTAATTGGATTTCTTCTTTTAGCTCGTCAATCTTACTTAACCGAACTCCCATTCAAGTTTCACCTTCGACCGACCAGAATACCGTCGCGTGACTGCTTTCGAATGATCGAACCGTTTAAATATGAATTTCGCGATTATTCCAGGACCCGTTCGCCACACTTGAATCAAACCCACCGGAATTTTACAGTGCGCGTTGAAGTTCGCTAGCTGTCTTCACCGTACTCACTGGCGGCTTTCATTACTCCAATAATAGAAATCGCTGTTCGGGAAACGGGGTGAACCTAATACCACGTCTCTGCGACATTTCTCTGATTTTCGATGTCAAACTTGATTATGACGTCTGAGAGACGTTGTGCAATCCTTAGAGCTATTCGTCGTGTTTCCTCTTACACAGATCATCGATGATTTTTCTAAACTAAAGAAGAATAACGTCTCCCAAAGAAGTTATACTATGTCAAGTTCGGTAAATTAATTTACAAAATAGAAGAAGGATGAATGTCCATTCGATTTCATTGAATTTTTAGGGATGCTGGTTACAGGTTTTCCGATCTTGCAGAATATAAAAGTAGAATAATCAAAAAATAGTGTTCACCCTCCTCGAATTCGGATAGGTTGAGATTTTCCAGTAAACAGTGAGAATGATCGGTGAAAAATGTGATTCCCTAAAGAAGGAAGTTGACGGAGACGTTCCGATGGTTCGAGTGCCCCGAGACAAGGTCCCACTAAATTATTAACGAAGGGATGAACGCGGGAAGCAGACTGTCGAGGCCTTGATCCATTTCGGATGCAACCCGGATAGGAGGAATTCTTACACGAGTGCCAAGAATACGGTTCGTTTTCAATATCTGAAGTATGTATACAGGGTGCGCCGGCAATCCTAACCTGTCCAATGATGCGACGGCCCTTGGTTTCAAAATTAAAAGAGGTCTCACGTGTCGCGAATCTCTCAATGTACCCACCGAAATCGTGTTTGCGATGCAACCTAACGATCGTGCGATCATCCTTTCCTTGGCAAAGAGCCTTATCGAAAGAGTCAACACAGCTTCATCCTCTGTGTGCAATGGTTACAGGATGATGAGCACAACCCGGCAAGAATAGTGACATAACTAAAAAATCCAGTATTCTCGCAACGAAGATTAAAAGAAAATAATGAAATTTCGATCGAAAGAGTACAGACGCGTTTAAGCTTTCAGATCAATAGTTTTCGAAGTAAATTTGATCGTGCTCTATAAAATGATATGATGGATGTCTCGATGAGTTCTTGTTGCTATTGTAATACGCACTGTTCTTGCCAGTACAAATATGAATTAGCTCAAAAAGAGAACCGATATAACTGCCCTCTATGTGTCAATTAGTCGATTACTGTTCCAATTTTAAAATGGTTATTCTTTCAGTTGCGACACTGTTCCTGAAGGAGTACGAAAAGATGAAGGTACAAGATAGAACACTATTTTGTACCTTCTTTTGAACTGTTTGTTCAGAGCTAGAATTTTACGCAACAAGAATCACTGTGCATAAAACCTTCGATCCAGTCGATCGGTTTTTGGTTCGGACAACTACCCTACGTGCTTATGCACCTATGCGTTTGCAGGGTCGCCGCGCCGGTTAATTGAGATGCAACGTGCAGCGAGCAGGTTTAGGAAGGTTCTACCTTTTTACCTTTTTAGCAGCCCCGTGGAGCACGGAAGCGTTACCCGTGTCCTGTCTCAGGTTAGTGCCGTTTGTTCCCTGTTCCGAGAAGAAGAAAATTCACGCTCGAATGTCCGCTGAATTAAAAGGCGGCAGGACCGGCCCGCTATTTTTAATTGCGCTACTAACGAGCGAATCCGTGCATTTTTAATTTACGAGACAGAGGGGTTCTGAGACGAACAGCGAATCCATCCTCGTGGTTGCGCGGTCTCCGCCAATTAGCGATTACGCGGTCGCGAGCTTCCTAATTAGCCGGTGATCCGCGTTCGCAGCGGCATAATTATTGCGCTCTGTCAAAAAATCTGGCAGTAGCAAGATAGTCGGATGTGACCGGGACGTCGCGCTGGCTGCCAAACTCATTCAACTGGATTAACCCATTTGCATCGCGAGGAAGAATAGAAATAATCCTCTTACAGCCCGATTCCTTTGTGTTCGAAGAGCGTGATTTGAAAAAGAAAGGGGGAACTTGATATTTCAACAATTTACAGCAGAGGTCATTAGCAACTCGGTACAATTTTAAACTAATTGATAGCAGTATCTGTATGTGCATCTCTTATGGAAGTTAAATCATGTTTTTTGATACAGATCTTTATCGTTAAAAATTGAGAAGAAATTCAAAATTGTTGAAAAATTTTAAAAATCAAGGATATCGATACAATGTATGATTTCTTCTCTATTAAAATCATTAAGGAAAGAAATAACATTCAATTTAATTTCTACTTCTTGCAATCGATGCAGACAATTTTTATTTTGCATAAAGTTCAGCGGTTTATTTATCATCTTTAGAAATTGAAGAAGGATTGACAGGTGTTAGTTACACGATTCAATTCTTTTCTTCATGAACTAGTTCTTTATTTAGAAACAAGCACGTTCGATTTCTTGAAAAGAATCCTCGTCGTTTTCTGTATACATCGACTCCATTCTACTAACGAATCTATTGTGGCAACAAATTAGAATTTAAAACAGTCGTGAGAACTAATTTGTTCACCTAATGCGTACATATTGAAACAGATGTTTGAAATATTCTGTAGATGATGCAACTGGATTAAGAGACAATCAAGAATGTAGACCACCAAACAAGGTTATAAATTGGTAGAAATTAGATTTAGACGCGAAGATTCGCTCGACCTTTTCGGTACAAGAGACGATAAAACAATAAACGAGAATTTATTGACGAGGCACGGAGCGTTGCTTAGGCATCGACGCGAACCTTTTTCTACTATTTTCCTTAGGCAAGCCGCGGTGCCGTCGCATCGAGCCTCTATTTCCCGCGGAAACGAGATTTCCCGATCGCTGGAGCGCCGCGGGGGATACAAGATGGAACGCGGAAAAGAAACTGTGCCCTCGAAGAGATGCATCCGGAGCTATAAATCTTTCAGAGACGCAACTATGCGACCCGAAACCCTTTCGATCCGTCTCGGCGCTTGGCTGGCCTCGCTCTCCCTTTTCCGAACCATTCTTCCGACTCCAGTTGAAAAACAGGGTCACCGTTGCTAGTAAACCAACTCGCGACACACTAATGACCCAGGTGAACGTTCAGACTCAAAAACAATTTTTGTTTTTTTTATATTAACGCTTTCGTTGCTTAAAAATTTCGTGCAGTCAAAGTAATTTATTCGATGAAGTCAAAATTGAGAAGTGTTAGGATTATGATGCTGGAAGTACTCTTTCAACCGTCCGAAAAATCGGACGACAGTAATTTATTTAGCGAAATAAAAACTGAAAAGTTAAAATTATCATGAAATTTTTGGTAGACGTGGCACTAAAAGTGTTACAAATATTCATGAAAACAAGATGAATGGAAGATTGTTAAGCAAAACCAAGAAACAGCAACACAAGGGTGGTTTCCACTGCAAATACAAAAATCAAGGTCCTCTAAGCACCGATCTATCCGATATTCCGCTGGCCGAATTTCCGCCATAGGCGTCCGAAACAACCTGTCTCGATATCGACTCCTCGAACTCCTAAAAACCCTCGCAAAAAAACTCGATATTATCAGCGGAAAGTATCGTAATCCAGCGGCTACAGATTTTTATTTTCCGATCGCAAAAGTTTGATCGCAACCGCCGCCGCCGGGGCCGTACACCGATTTCCGATTTCCCGGGGGCTCGCTCGAGAATTTTGCGCCAGACAAGGGCGGAACGTTCTCGTTGGAAAAGTTTTCCCGGCGACGACGGGGACCAACGGTGTCTTTCGCGGACGTACGAGTTTTCCATCTGGAAATTTGATATTCACACGGGACCGGTGACCTTCTTGAAGTTCCGCGTTTTCCTGGAAACATCGCAGGGCTCTATCGATGTCCTGAAGGATCCTCTTCGTATCTGTCGATTCCTTCGCAACCCTGGAAGCCTTTGATTTTATTGCGGTTTTGCGACCGACGTAAAAAAAAGTCCGGAGGAAACGTATTCGGACGCGAGGAAATGACTTCGGAAGTCTGAAACAAAACTTGGAAAGGAGTTTGATTCAGTTTCGCGCGATTGAATAGTGGATTTTTATGTATTTATGGGATATTCGAGTTTGCGAAGTACCGAGGAACGACCACATTGACTCTACAAAATCGTCTTTTAATTACCCACTTTCTGGCAATTGGATTAAACGAGTATCTGTTACATCAGGAACAACATAAATAGATTGCAAAATAAAAATTATCTCCATCGAAACCATATAATAGTTGAAACTAATACACCGAGGTTCTTAAATTTTTTTTAATACGTGCACTGCTTTAAATTGTACCTGCCCATTTTTCTCGTAAATTCATAAAATCCGGAGTCTATATTCATATTACTCCGGAAAAAGGTCCGGAGTAATTCTGAACAATTTCGATCTAGATCTGTCAGAAAAATCGGAATCGTTAATCTAATAGAGCAATTTTCCAGCAGACCGAAGAAATTCGTTACTTATTCTGCTCTTTACAGAACAATCCAACAAAAAGAAGTGATTTGCATAAAGTCCACACGCGATCCTCGGCGGTTCCCAGAAGGATCTCGTGCTTTCTGCCAGACACGAGAACATATAATCGAACGTGTCTCGATCGAGCGCGTCATCGAACAAGTTTCGAAACGCGTTTCACAGAACGTTATACTGGACTGGCACAGTCTAAACAGAAGAGTAAACTACGAGGAACTTCGGCTCGCTTCCAAACAACTTCAGGAAGTTCGTAGAATCCTGCCCCCCAAGGATGAAGGATCCTTTCGAAGCGGCAGACATCCGAGCAAACGTTTAGTCGAATCGGTGGAACGCGGAAAAAGTGGAACTCGGTGTCGGAAGAACGGAACGGATCGCCGACGATTGCGAATTAAATTAAATACCGTGGAAGCGTTTCCTGGTCCAGTTAACTGGCAGTCCAACAACCCCGGGATCGCGATTGTTCTTGCCTTTCACGTCCGTTCAGTTGTTACAACTATGAAAGAATGAAACGCAAAAAGTAACAAACAAGTTTTAATCCCTGCAACCGTAAAACAAATAGTCCTGCAATAGTAGCGTATGGAAATGTTTTTGCAATTCAAAAAATTGTAAAAGAGTTTACTATTCTCGCGCGAATTTCCCTTTGGAAAGGCAGCAGGAGAGAGAGAGAGAGAGAGAGAGAGGGTTGCAGATAAAATAAATAGTACCGCAAGGGGTTGAATAAAGAAAACAGTTAAGTCAGTGCCTATGAAAGTGTTTTTGTAATTCAAAAAATTGTGAAAGAGTTTACTATTCTCGCACGAATTTTCCCTTCGAAAAGGCAGGAGAGAAAAAGGACTGCAGGTTCGGGTTTCCAGAGTCGTTCTACGAGTGGCAGAAGCTCTCCCCAGCCATCAGAAATCCATTTACCATCCGCAACGTCGTACCCGCGACAGGAATATCGACGCGTATCGGGTCCCAACGCCGGGTGACAGGCACCGCGAGTTTAGGCAACCGGCATCCAGCTGGGTAATCTGGCTATAGATACCCAGAATTCGATAACGGAATTGTAGGACGTCGGACAATCCCGCGAATCGACGCGACTCTTCCGTGCGACGATACATCATTTCGGCCGCGATCATGCACTCGGAACCCCTCCAAATTAACGGACAACCCTCCGACTATTATGCGTCTCACGCGCCGCCTCTTTATTAACCCGCTATGCCCCAGAGATTTGTTACGAATAGCATCCCCTATCGTCCGAGCAATTTTTATTTCGCATAAAGGTCTACGGTCTACTAATAATGATGACCATTTCTTATAAATAGACAGCGGATTTTAAGGTGAGGAATGGTGTAATTTAAAGCAGTAAAAACATTAGAAGAATTAAAAAATACTGTTATATTATTCTCAACCTATTAAACATATTAACGAAGAAAATATTATAAATTTCTATCTCGCTCCAGTTTGTTGCCATTCGAGTACAACATTTTTATTTTGCATAAAGATCCGCTGTCTAATGATAAAATATTAGAAATTGTTAGTTCTTCGAAAATGTTTATTTTACACGAAGGCCCGCAGTCTAATGATGAGCATTCTGGTGATTGGTCGAGCTGTTCATTTTTCAAAATGAAAAAGAATTTCTCCGGTTAATAAACTCGAGATGAAGGGGTTCGAAGGAATTCTCTTTCTTCGCGACGTCCTAAAGGGAAGTGGCTGAAAAATTTGGCAGTTCGGTGCCGTTTCTCTTTCTTTACCGTTCCTGTGTCTGCCGTTCGAAAAGGGAATAACTCGAGGGAAAATTAGGCTTGTTCCCTCCTTTGCGGCATTTGTTCGCGCTTGTCGCGAAGAAACGGCCTTGCTCCTCGACTCGGTCTAATTGGTCCTCGCCTCCAATTACGGGTGGGCCGTTTATTCCGGAAAGGCAGCAGGCAGCTGCGCCCCGTTCCCAGCCAGAATTTAATATGTATGCCGCGTACTCGCGAAATCGATAATCACCAGCGCACGGTGACCACAATGACACCGTAAATCAACCACCGAACCGATTAATAGAGCCAGTCGCCCCACACACGCAGGTACTTACACACAACTGGACACACTACGTTGCCGGAAGAAGGCGAGCGTTAATTATTCAGACGAACCGGCGACGCTTCTGCGCGCAGTTATATCAAACAGATTCGACGCTGTTTTTACTTCTTTCTACTTCTTCCTTGAAGACGGTCTCCAATGATCGCGTAGACAGATATTTGGTGGGATAGTACATTTCATTACGTAGAAAAGCACTTGGCCAATTTTTCGAGGTCTTTCCACCGTCGGAAAAAAAATAGTTAACACTAACCGTACCACGACCGGTCAAATGACCGGTGTCACATTTTTTACTTTATAATCATCGAAGTTGCAAGAATAATTCCATTAGAAATGATTAAATGTATTTCTTCGTTCAAGCACGAGTTGTTATAAAAATTGCAAGAAATTTCAATAAATCCAGTGTTGTCATGTTTATAAAACAATGTATAGCAGTGGCATTTTGCCATTTTGGTTAACACTAAACTGACTCCGGAGTACCATTGTACACGCACGAATGCACAACAATCCATAAAGAAACTCCTGAGAAATGACGACCGACCTTGATACGCAATCGAAAAATATGTAGCATTGAACCAGATAATATATCTCCACTGTATCGAATCGCGCCCCATCAATCGTTGGCAACATTATTCGAGTACAGGTTGACGAACCGATGCAATAATTGATCGACTGCCTCCGCTCCGGATTTAATTAATATCGATGACGATGAAAGGGTTGGGGGAGGATCATTAACAGTGACAATGAAAATATCGTCGACCAGGAGAGAGTAGAGCTGGATAAATTATCTATCCGGCTTCTCTGTTTAATTGAACGCGCCAATTAAAATAGCGTCGTTTAATTAAACGGGTGAGTTTTCAATTCTGTTTTCTTTCACGAAAACTCTCCGACTCGCGCCTCGGAGGAACGCGATTGACACAACGTGGCGTAACGCGGCCTTTCGCGCCGTGAATATCGGCTAACGTTTCCAATTACTCGTTAATTAATTGCTCCACAGTGGCGGACGGCCGATTGACTTCCGTCGCGATTCGATTCGCCGCTCGCAGCGACACGGAAACTTAATTTTCCGCCTGGAAAACCTTGTAGCGACTCTTGTGAAGCGCGCCGAGTCGCGTCGTGGCCCTGAAAATAAATTTCGCGCGTTCCTGGACGCTTTTGCGACGAGGATCGCGGGAGACCGAACGATATGAAAATGATTTCAAACGATATGAAAGTCGCCGGGCAATATGTCGGGGAAAAAGGGCACCGAGGAATGCAAGAATAGGGTCTAATAAGACGCGGTCTCGTCGATCGTTCCCTGGAAAGGGGGACGGGGACAATGGGCTCCCTCTTTCGCATTCTTTTACGCTTTTCCGGTGTCTTCCTCTGGCCTCTTCATATTTTTGTGTTTTCCGATGAAATACCGCCGGAAATGACTTGAACGCTGTCGGAAAATCAAACTAGCACTTGATGCTGTGGATTTTGATCTACGGTCCTGCCTCAAATTAAATACGAACGCCAATTAAGAACTCTGATAGCTCGAAAGCTGGCACAACATTCACCAGAAACAACCAGAAACACCCTGTGATTATGTTAACCCTATACTGGGGTGCAATCATACCCCCTGCATGTTTTCAGTGCAACGTGTAAAGTAAATATTATTAATTATTATAATTGTTAATTTTCATGACGGTAGGTACGGAAAAATTAAGAAATTGAATTGAACATACAAAAATTCTCTATAAATACGAATAATACATTTATACCACTGTTACACCCCTGTACGCAGAGTGAAGGCTCAAGCTACAAATTCAAAACAATCTACAGAATATAATTTCAGAAGCAGTAATAATTGTATGGAATTGATCCACATTCATTTTGGTAGTCAAAGCAATCGCCGTTGTTTCCTAGAAGCATGAATAGTATACATAGACCGCCTGCCAGACAAATTCCAATATTCATTCATTCCTCTTTCACTTCGGACTGCGGTAGCCTACCATAAAACATAATTTATCTAATAGATCCGCTAGTCTAATCACAATTGTTTATTATCGATATATATATAAAACGTCTCTATTACTCGCGCGTTGAACCGAGCACAGAAATAAAAGAGAGCAATACTCACGTGTTCGCAAACCATAAGTAAAAATGAGAACGCGATATCGTAAACGGGCGTGGTCCACCGTACCAGATCAGACAATTCGAAAACTTGTTACGAACAGACCGAGCGCAAACGGTTTCGCCACGAGCAATAAAATTTGTCGCAATCGACGATGGTTACAGCCGCGTATCTAACCAACAACAAAAATTATTGCCTCACAACCGATCCGTGGAAAAGAGGCAGTTCTGCGTCATTGTCTTCGAGCTCGAACATTCCTCTCGGACTAATCGAAAACGCCATGAACCACGGTCGAGCAAGTTTAACAGGAAGAAAAAACCGAGGTGCCGATCGATCGACTGAATCTTAATCCATGTTCGATCACGGGTCCATAACTCTCGGAGAAATAGATTTTTCGAACAAGATGCTACCAGAGATAAAAACTACAGTCGGGGACAAAACAAGATTGTCCACTTAATATCGTCCCCGACTGTATATCCGAGGAAATGAGAGGCCGAAGATAAGTTAAACGAAACGGGACCAGTCGAATCGCGTAGCTCCCGCGTCCTTTTCTCGCGGTAAATACATAGATCGGTAGTAGATGGTGCAACAAACCCCTTTTCCTTTTACCCCTTGTCAATCTCGTGGTTCAGGCAGGTAACGCGATGTTTGTTGGTTCCCGAGACCATTCTTCTCCTGGCGATATCGAAACCGAGACAGTATCGCGGTCGAGTGACCACGTTCGCGACGTTTTCCGACTCGATTCGCTGGAAAACACGTCCCGGCATCATCCAACCATAGAGAATCGTTCCGACGATCGATTAAACTCCTACCTCCTGTTCCAGCTGAGCGTGGAGATCCTCGATCCGACAGGATCTTAGCTGAGGACCACCTTGTAACTCTCTTTCTCCTCGCTTCATTTATTTCGCCGGCGGAAATGCGATCCCTTTCTTACGTAAATAACAATAGCAGACAGGAAAATCGAGGAAAAAAGCAGCCGGAATGTGTGCCGTAGGAGAAAACGATCGAAACGATTAGACCGGGCAAACACGTTTCTCTGATCAAGTCCCGAGAAAATCGCGTGGCATCGTGTTTAGTTTCGTGGATCGCCTAAATGCGGACCTTTTCGCATGAAAGATCGGTAATTCATGTATCAAACTGTTGCATCGAGACTCATTTCGTACGCGGAGAATCGAAAGCAATTTCCTTTCAACCTCGAGGAGCCTGTACAAACGAGAAAACGAACGTGTCTCTCTTATCTCTTCTAGAATATTTCATTAAGACGGCGCATTGCCCATTTGGAAATCAAATAAAGAGATACCGATGTTCGCGAAGCGATGCAATGTGTATTATAAATTTACTGCTCCTCGATTTCTGAGACAAACAGAGAAAGCACGACTCTTTGGATGCAATACATCCTCGAGAAAGTGCATTTTACCGCGGGACTTTCTTCAAAATGCATCTTTCCGATCTGCAATTGTAAAGCGAGAGATCTGGAACGTCTGGAAGGAAATTCTATTACTAAAATCCACGATTTGTCAACGTCCCGAAGCTGTTTAATGCAGTGTAGCTGCACGGAGTCCCACAGTCCGGAAGATTATACTTCTCCGGAGATAAAATGGGAGGCAAAGATGCATAAAGTTGCGAATTTAGCGTAGCCCGGATGGAACTCTTCAATTACCTCTAAGTGGACGATTCATGGTCTACTAGAGGGGATTTCCGAGCTAATGGGACCGTTCGTGAGCGATTAATTATTCGGTGAATTATTTCCCGAGCTCCCTCGAGTAAGAGTATAAGCTACTTACAATTACCGATGGCGAGGAGAAGAGGATCGCCGGCTCTGAAACGTCCGATCGACAAGTTTGTCTCCCCTTTTCTCATTCGAGACGAAACAATTGTTGTGTCGGATAAGGAACGACCCGTTTCTTCGAGACGATCGCCTCTTATTTTCTATAATAATTGCTTTGTTCTGGAGATCGTGGCCGGTAAGGATCGAGCGGATGCTCGATCGATCGGTAGTTTTGTTTCCTCTTTTCCGAGACGGAACAATTGTTTCGGACGCGTGCAGCGTCTGGAAAGATTCGATTCCTCATCCCGGTTCGTTCGCCCCTTGTTTCTAACAATTTTACTTTGAAGATCGCGAGCCGAAAAGGATCGAGATAACGCCGAGCGAATTTCAAACGAGGAGAAAGCTCGCGAACAGGGCCGAAGAGGGGGCCGGCCGTCAAAGGCCGAGGGAAATAATTAAAAGAAAGTTTCAGTCGCGCGAACCTATCGCTTTGACCGGCCAGAAGATCGTTAGGTTTCACTGGAGGAGGCTCCCTGTCGCCTTTGTCGAGGCTACAGGATCGGTTTCCGGTTCTCGAGACGCGACTTGACCGACATCAGACGCCGGAGATTACGCGAGAAGCCTATCGGATCCGCCTTTGCGGAAATTAAAGCCGTTGCGCCGAGTAAATTAAATCGTTTTCACGCGAAACACAAAGCACCCTTTGGACGAAGATGGCGATTATCGCTCGCAAACGCTGTCGTTCCGTAAACGAACGACTCACGGGTTAACCCACCGCCTCAACCCTGCGACCTCTTTCACCGTTCAACCCTTTCTAATCCGTAATGCCAGAGTTTACTAGTCAGTTTCGCCGACTTACATTATTCGACTGCGGATCTAATATGCATTTATAAAGAAATTGATTGGGTGAAATATAAACCAGTAAAAAATTTAAAAAATTCAAGAACGTTCTAATGTTGCTTTTAATGTAACAAAGTCGTTAAGGGATGAAATCAATTTTTATTCTGTTCCTGCTGCCCACAATCAATGAAGAACATTTTTATTTTGCATAAAGATCGGCAGTCTATACATTATGTTCATGAGTAAATTGCCGATTTTTATGGAAAATAAAAATTGTCTGCATCAATTGTAAGAAACAGGAACAACTTCTGTACTAAAAGAGAATGGATGTTTTTGGCCTCGACGGGTCAATCGAAGTGAATTTTTGAAGAGAAAATGGCATCGATTTGATTGTTTTTCATTTAATTGTTGCAGCCTCGGACCTGGATTGCATCCGGGCGTTGTTCAACGAGAAGGAGAAGGAGCTGTCGTTGGCGGTGGCGAAGGTCGAGGAGCTGACAAGACAACTGGAGGAGCTGCGGGGCCGACAGAACGCTGCTGGCACCGGGACCGGAAGTGGTGGCCCAGGAGGAGTGGGCGGCGGCGGCGTCGGTGGTCCCGGCAGCGGACACCTGTCGACACCCGCCAGCGCCGAGCTCGAAAAGCTCAGGAGAGAGCTTATGGTGAGTGCTCCCATTCTCCCATTCCCGAAAATTCTCCGAGAAAACCGTTCGATCCGGAAAACGTTAGCCGAAGGTCCTAGTGGTCCCTGCATTATCACTGCTGCACCGATCTTCCATTTGCAGTAAATTCTGCATGACCACTCGCGACTGGACAGTTCGATTTTGGTAATGCGAAAAGTCCTACGTAGATGATCTTTTCTGATCGGAATATCCCGTCATTTTGGCTGAACGAGGTCCGAAAATGCCGAAATCTTTCCATTTACAGTTTCATTTCTTTGATAGTGGTACGATCGTGTAATGAAACTGGATGTATCGATATCTTGTGATATCTTAACCAATATTCGTAACAATATATTAAAGTAGAGACTTCGGTACGTATTTCAGAATTTTTCCAAATTTTTTCAAAGTCTGTTAACAGTAGAAAAGTTAGTCGTGAACATAAACGACCCAGAATGCAGACGGCATCGATAAAATTCGTCTAGAAAAATTGAAAATTATATAAACATCTGCAGTCTAATAATAAGTAATAAGCAGTAATATAATGAGTTAAGAATGTCTCCCTGAGTATATCCTAGATCCATCAGATAGTGTACAATCGCTGTACTTTTCGGCCAACAGTACCGCAACAAGATGAACGAGCAGCAGAACCAAGTAGTGTCCCAGCAGCGATTGGCCCTGGCGCAGCGGCAAGCGGAAATGGCGTCGATCGACGCTAGGATAGCGCAGCTTCAGGGTCGTCTTCAGCGTAAGAGAGCCTTGAACCAGCGGCTGAGCCAACAGCTAGGCTCCGGGAACCGTGGGAACGCCAACACCGGGTTCACGGAGTCGAAGCTTGACTTCAACAGCGGCGGGAAGTCGAGGCCAGCCGGCAACATAGCTGCAATCGAACCCTACTCCCATATACCGAACGACAACGACTTCAACCTGAACAAGAACGACCCGAAGTACCAAACGTTGCCGTACAACACTAAGTTCACGGTGAACTTCAAGGCTGCCGAAGACGATGTCAACAAGAACAAGATCCAGCACTCGGCCAGCGCGTCCCAGCTGGGGCAGAGAGTCACCTTCCAACAGTTTGGCCACCAGATTGCGCACAGCCAGTCACAGTCGCATATCCAAGGTTCGTAGACCCTGAAGAACCCTCCACAAACCTTTTACAGTCTCTAGATATAGAGGAAATTAGCCACGAACATTTTATAACAAGTCATCGTCGCATATCCAAGTTTCATAGACCCTGAAGAACCCTCCGCAAACCTTTTACAATCTCTAGATATAGGGGAAATTGGCCACGAACATTTAACAACAATTTTATTCGAAGCTCGGAGCATCCTAAACGATGTCCCAACAGAGAAGACAAGAAATCACTAATGTGTGAAAATTATTCGATTAATTTCTGCAGGTCAATCGCAACTCCTAGGCTCGAATCAGCAGCAGCACAATCAAAACATCGGCGGCCAGTCAGTGAACCTGCAGCAGACCTGCAACAACAACAACAACAATAATAATAACAATAATAACAATAACAACAACAACAACGCGAACAGTACGAACAACAACCTGATCAGTTCAGGTCACAACTTCAGCCCGGATGGTCTGTCTCAGAATCTTCGGGTGCACCATCAGCAGGCTCAAACGCAACAGCAACAGCATGGGAATCTCCAGCAGAAACAGCACAACATCGGATCCTCGGCGTCCAGTTTGGGGACAACCGTGTCCATCACGCAGACCCAGAACCATCGGAACCTGCAGACCCACCAAAAGCCGGTGTCGAGCGTTGCGCCGAGTTTCTCGGTGAAGTCGCAGATTTATCAAACCTCCTCGACGAAAATCCACCCGGTGATGCCGCAAACTTTGAGTCTGATAGGTCGTGGACACGCGAACGCTCAGAACTTCGTCGGTCTGAGCACGCAGAACGCGAACCAACAGCAGCAGTCGAACCAATCGGTGCCCAGCAATCAGGCTTCCAATCAAGAGCAAACGTACAGCTCGAGGCACAACTATCCGGGCGTCCAGCACTCCAGCCAAGCGAACAGCCACGTGTCCTCTTCGTCGTATCAGGCTCAGAACTCCCCCAGCTTGCCAGCTAGTGTTCACACTTCGTCGAGCGGGATGAACTTTGGCAATCAGGTTCAGAGGTACAACCAGACCCAAGGATTGACCAGTCCGGCGTCGGGTAGCATCGACCAAACCGAGAAGAAGTTCGACAACAAGGGCCAGGAGAAATTCGAGCACAAGCAGGAGCAGAGGTACGAGCCTAACTCCGCGTTCAAGTACGATCCCCATCAGATCAAGTACGACCAGCACTCGAAGTACGAGCACAGCAAGTACGATCAGAGTAAGCACGAGCAACCTGGCAATCAGACGAGCAAGTATGATAACGCGAAGCTAGAGGGCAAGTACGAGGCTTCGCAGACGAAGCACGAGCAGCACCATGTCCTCAAGTATGATTCCAATCAGAATACTCAGCAGTACGGCAAGCACGATCAGCACGAAGTCAGACCGTCGGTCAAGTATGAAATGAACACGACGTTCAAACACGATCCTCCCGGCAAGTATGAGACCGGAGGGCAACAGTTTAAACAAGAACCGGTCAAGTTCGAAAATAATCAGAGCAAATACGAGCAGAGTTCAGCGGCGAAGCACGAGCACAACGGGAAGTTCGAGATCCCGACGAAGATGGCCGACAAACCGCTCGAGTTCGACAGGCTGAAGACTGAGAACGAGAGGAAGAGCCTGGTGGAGATCCGGGGAGAGGATAAAACCAAGCCGGCTTTGCCCCCGAAGCCCAGCAAGCCGAACCCACCGCCCAGATTGACCCATCACGAGAAAGTCGACACCGCCGGCGACGATTGCAAGAACACCATGGGAATCAGCCCGAGGTTCGTATACCTAACAATGACCATCGGAAATCCTTCAGCCCTCTTCGAATTTAGAGATGTAGGAGCTCTTGAGTCTTCTACAGAGTTAGGGAAATACAAATCTTTTTAAAAGTTTGAGTTCTTAAAAGGGACTCCTCGAGTCATCTTCGCAGTTGTAGAAGATCGAGTACTTTTCAAGGTTAGAGGAACTTGAGCTTATCGAAAGTTGAAGTCCTTGCATCTTCATCAGAGTACGAGGAACTCCACGTTGAAAGGTTGGAACTCCTTGAGTCTTCCTGAAAGTTGGAACTGAAGACTCATTAAAAGTAGTAGTCTCCTAAGGTTGAAGCTCTTGAGTCTTCCTGAAAGTTGGAAGAGTCGAAGACTTATTAAAAGTATCAGTCTCCCGAGTCTTCTTCGAAGTTGGAGGAGTTTAATTCGCGTGGGTTCGTAGAGTGCCAGGAAAGAATGGTAGATTGTTAAGGGTTGTCAGCGGGTCCTGCAGAAGTAGGATGATCGAGGGGGTGGTACGATCGAAAGCGCACGAAAGCGGACGGCAAAGGTTTCGGGCACAGGATGACAAAACGATTACCGGGTTAATTATAAATGTAAATTAGTCCGTGATCGATTTGGCCGGTGAATCGAAGCCTGTCTCGAATAAAAGACACCGAAATAGAACGACTGCTGTGTGCCGTGGAGACAACAGCTTTTAGTACTCGCGAGCTCTTCGATCGATCGAGGCCTTGTTTTCCGATCGGCTTGTCTGCGAGGCGCGCGCGCATTCTCGCGCCCTTCCATTCGAATTCGTACTTTTTTCGATTATAAACGGAACCGGCGTATTAATTTCCATGATATCCGGTTGAAACGAGTTAGCTCGATATCTTCCGCGGATCTCGTGCGTTTTATCGCATCCGAAACATTCGCGCGTCTGTCGAAATGATCTTGTATCTATGCTAATGCGTGCATTGACATTCGAACAGTCACCCAGTTAGCGAGTCGGAACCGGTTCAAGGATAAAAAAGAGTCCGAGAAACGGAGAACTGAAATTTATCCGTTTCTCGCGCCTCGTGACGATTCACGCATTTCTGTCGATCCGCGGAAGGATCGAGCAGCAAATTGATTCTTGTTAACGATCTCGCCCGAATTCTGTTCAGGACGGAGAAGGAGGAGGACGCGCCTCCGATTCCGACATCGGAGCCGCCGGAATCGCCGACGGAGACGCCGTTCTGCAACCACCAGATCATCAAGGCTCGGCCTCTGACCTTGAAGAAGGCACCGATCTCCGAACAGCCGAAGCTCCGCTACGCCAAGTCGAATGTCCACGTGTCGATAAACCGGCGGATCGAGATGCCACCGGCGTTCCTCTTCCCGGAGACCGAGATCCCGGCGGATCTGATGCAAACCGAGCAACAACAACAGCAACAGCAGCAACAGCCTCAACAGCAGCCACAGATCATCGATACGACGGACAACTGTAAGAAGAGTATCGAAGACGTGATCAGCAATGAGAAGCTAGAAGAGTCGGACATCATCGACGCGTTGAACGTGATCAACATCGAGGACAAGGCGAAAGCGCAGAAGGATCCGGACAGAAGAACGGATTTGGATACGGACAAAGGCAACGAGGTCATGAGGAGGAAGAAGGGGAACCTGAAGTCCAGCACGGGGAAGGCGAACCTCTCGAGGAGAGTGTCCTTTGATCCTCTGGCTCTTCTGTTGGACGCCAGCCTCGAAGGTGAACTCGAGCTGGTGAAGAAGACCGCGAAGGAAGTCGCTAATCCCAGCTCGGCTAACGACGAAGGCATCACAGCACTTCACAACGCCATTTGCGCCGGTCATCTGGAAATAGTCAAGTTCCTCGTCGAGTTTGGCTGCGACGTCAACGCACAGGACAGCGACGGATGGTAAAACTTGAATGGTTGAAATCTTGATGAATTTTTGATAGCGGACCGGGTTTGATTGTGATTTTGTTCCACAGGACGCCGCTCCACTGCGCCGCCAGCTGCAATAATTTATCGATGGTCAGGTTCTTGGTCGAGCACGGAGCCTGCATCTTCGCCACCACCCTCTCCGACCATGAAACTGCCGCGGAAAAGTGCGAGGAAGACGAGGAGGGCTTCGACGGCTGCTCGGAATACTTATACAGTCAGTATTAACAAATTATGTTCAACAGCAGTTCCTTCGGGTAACGGATTGTTAAAGGGATTTGATTAACAAGAACTTTTTTCATCGCAGGTGTTCAAGAGAAGCTGGGCATCATGAACAATGGTCAAGTGTACGCCGTGTTCGACTACGAAGCGCAGCACACCGACGAGCTGACCCTGAAGAACGGCGACTCTCTGGTTGTGCTTCGGAAAGGCGACGACAACGAGAGAGAATGGTGGTGGAGCAAGCTGGGCCACAAGGAAGGCTACGTGCCCAGAAATTTGCTCGGCGTAAGTTGCAGTCCTCTGAAAAAATAAACAAACATGTTGTTTTAAGATTTCATGAAGAAGATACGATTGCATAGAGTCATGTTAACGATAAGCGTTGAAATCAATTATGGTAGCGGACCTGTGACGTGAATTGAAGTACATCATAAAATTATTTAAGAAAGATATCATTTCTATTTCGCATAAAGCTCCGCAGTAATCGACGTGCTGATTGACGATTATATTAGACTGCGGATCTTTATGCAAAATAAAAAATGTCTGCGTCGATTCAAAGACACAGAGGTTAAATAAAAATTTCTTTCTTGTTTTAATTATTTGATTAAACTGAAGCTAATACGTTAATGTTCTTGAATTTTTTAAATATGTCCACTGCTTTAAATTGTACGTACCAATTTTTGTTACAAATGCATAAAATCCGCGGTCTAATGATTATAAATCGATCATTGTTGCGTGTTTCAGTTGTATCCTCGAGTGCAGCCGGCGAAGGTGGACTGAGCCCTGTCAGCACTTGATAATCCGATGATTGATCATTACCACAGTATTTGATTCGCAGCTTTATCTCGTTAAGTATCATAGTTGCATCGTCGTGTCGCATTACCAACGTTCTATCTTATTTAATCGCGTCCCATTGTCATCCGGAACGGGCCGAGCGAGGAACAGAGAGACAGAGAAGACGGTCTCTCCTCTCGACGCGTTTGTAGGTTTCATTTCTTTTTTATGTTTTGTAAGTGAAAACCGGTTAACTGCTAATGAGAGCCCGGAGCATGGGGTTATCGTAAGTTATTCTCGTTGAAGCGACGTCAGGGCGTCGACCAATAAAAATAGTCGCGGTTCACAGCGACGAGGAACAAGATCGAAGAAACAAATTAATAATTAAACAAAACTATTAGGACAGATACACGGAGAACATAGTCTTCGTACGTGATCGAGCGGAACACAACGACGCACAGTTCTAGTTAAAAGTATTCCTCCGATGAATTCGTTGCGTCTCGAAGAGGATCAAGCGTAATTATGTAACACTAAAGCTACTAAAAACGCCTAACGTGTGCTGCCCTATCAAAACGTCGAGAATTTATTTAGATTTTGCGCTTATTCGATAGCTTCCCGCGAGAGCGTGTTTGCGATTGAAATCATTGTAACGGAGTCGGTCATGTTCGACCGACGTCGGTAGTTTTAGTGTTAAGGGGGTAGATTCTCGTTTCTCGATAATGCAAAGATGGAATTTTTCACTAGTCAAGATGAATCTAGGCCGCAATCGCCCCCAAAAGTCTTATTTTTACGTTTACTATAATTAATTTGCATTATTCGGAAGCATAAAGCAGCGACAGCTACATGCTGCTGAATAATGCAAATTACGCCTCGTAAACGTAAATATTTTCAAGGCGATTGCGGCCTAGACTGATCTTTTACCTAGTGCTTTACACTACTGAAAACCCCCATCTTTGCATTATCGAAAAACGGGTCTACCCCCTAAGTCTCGCGAGAATCGTTCGTCCTCGTACCCCGCGCGTTAGTCAGTTCCTTCAACGAAACAGTACAAAAGAAGAATCCAATTTCGACCCCCGAAAATCGCCCCCACCTCTCGGCAATTCCGCTTTTAGGTCGACGACTCCCGTAGCTGACAGTCGAAGCGTTTACTTTAAATACGGATCGCTTAAACGTGTGGAGCTCCCGAGCGATGATCACTTGGAAAGTTCCTCCACGCCGCAGAGCACGAGAAACGATTCGAACGTACGGGGCCCGCCGTTGAATTAATTCTAAGAGAAGTATTACGGGCGAACAGCAACGTTTTTATTTTTAATCCCTACGCTTCGTCGCGCGCAAACTTCCGATTTCCGGAGATTGTGCGTCGATCTTTCTCGTTCACGGAAGAACTTTTCGAATGATCCTGGCGCTCCTCCTTCATTTCACGCGTACTTAACACTGTTTGATTTGTTTCAACTAAACGGTCCCGTTTAGATGAAGTCAGATTATTGTTGCGGATTATTTGTTACGTTTTCGTTCGTCACCAGCGAAATTTTCCAAATCCGACCGAGCCGACTTCGGATTTTGAAAATGTTCCTAACGATGTAGATTGTAATCTTGCCGGTCAGGCGCTTCGGACCCCGAGAGTGAACCAAGAGAGGATGATGCGCGAAATACGGAACCCCTGGGACCGCTCGGGGGCCCCATGACGAATCGAACGCGCGACTAGAATTGTATAATTGATTATCACACTGTCTCACGGATTTTCGCTGTTTCTTGCGTTCCGATGAACGATCGAGCACTCTTGCAAATCCGTTTCTCCACCACCCCCGTTTTTCAAGAAATTCAATCTTGAAGATACCCGATTTCCAACTTTGAGAATTATTTGTGCTTCAACCGTAGAAGCTATACGCGTGTTTCTGGCATTAACCGGTTCTACAACCTCCCCCGAATACAGTGGTATATTTTTTTGTAATATCATTAGACGTTTAAATATATTTAAGTAATATCTGAAGCAAACGGTGCATCATTATACCACCAACATTCTCAGATAGGCCTACAGGTTTGTGTTTTAATAAAAGAAGATAGAGTAGTGTTATAAAAATATATACTGTCGCACTTGAAAGGGTTTACAGAATCGTTCTACGTAGTCATTTGTGTCTATTTTCTTTTTTTTACGTTGAAGCCCAAAATAATTCTTAAAGTTGAAAGTTTGTTTTTTCGTCGAAGCAGAATTTTTTAAAAAATTGAGGCTAGTGGATAAAATGATTTCAGAATCTATGAAGATGATCTGTTGATTGGCAGAAGAGAAAACGGGCGTGGGACAGTGTCGTCAGCCAGGCCAGGTTCGAATGACTCACTGTCAGACGGGTTCTGAGCGCATCTTGTTGTACTGTTTAAGAATGTACAGATGAATGAATGCACCCGCGCTCAGAGCATTTCTGACGCTTACTCGTAAATAAAGAATGTGCCTTTCAAAAGTAATAATGGATATATTATGTAAGAATGCATGATATATTATGACGAATAAATTGTTTTTAATAGAAGAAGAAATCATTACAAAACACCGTTTATTGTTGTGAAAGAGTACAGGTGAGCGCAGCCGATAATTCGGGGTAAGTAAGTTGTCCCGATTACTTCTTAGCAAGAATACTATCGAGGTACATATTAAATAAACGCTAAAATCTCATTATAAATCTCATTATAAATATCATTAAAAATATTAAGATAGAGAGGGATACAACACATCCACGGAGTACGATAACAAAACAAATACAAGGCACTTACAATACACGTGTCCGTAATAAATTAGAATTTACTGGGATTACAATAGTATGCCTTTCAAACGACGCATCTTTGTCCGATAATGTTAATTTGAACAGTACACAAGATTATAAAACAAACGGCTAAGCATAAAAGAGAAAAATACTCTTACGTCTACGTTAATACCATTTCAAGCAAATATCATTTAGTGTATTTGATAAAGCGGTTGTAAAAAAATATTCGGTAAAAAAAATATAATCTAACAGTGGAGACTGTTAAAATCAAGGGTCTTCGCATGCGGTGTATCAAAATTAAAATATGTATATATTAAAAATATATATGTATATAATATATATATATGTTAAGAATTGTAATACGTATGGCCTCTTGTGTCCTTAATAGTAACGATATAAAAAGAATACTCAAATGTCAGCTGTTTTTTTTGTTTTTTTTTCTTTAGTAGAAAATACTTAAGTTTCATTGTTCTTCGCCTCGCTTATTAGTTGCAGACAAATCTTTATATCCTCACAATCGGCGAGCATCGTGTCAAGTCTGAAAAATAGTTTATTTAGACCTCGTTTCCTGACCACAATTATCGTTTTTTAATAATACCTATCGCCAAACATATCCAATGCGGGTCCGGTAAAGGTTCCTCTTTTCAAAGCTTGGTGACAAAAGTGTGTCAAATATTTAAAACATTTATGTGACAAATCGCAAACGTTTTGATTGTCGCATTTCGATATTTGCTTCGTGATATTCCATGCTGCGTGCACGTACTGAATCACGGATGTCCAATGCTGAGACTCCACCAATCGTTTTCCCTGATCTATAATAGCTTTCTGTACGAAATCATCACATGATTAATAACAAATTCAAACGATACAGCTTGAACCATCAAGCAACATTAAAAAAAACACTGCATACAAAGCACCTGAAAAACATCTAAATGAATATGCGCATAATTATTCGAAGAATCATCCAGCTTGGATGGCAACAAGCTCAAATGAATATTTTGCTTCAAATTATTTAAGGTATCTATGAGCGGTTGCACATCCGCTACTGGCATTTTCTTTAGAAGAATATTATGCAGCTTTTCCCCTTCTGGCAGCCCAATTTCTTCCTGTTCAGCAACTACGTCCATTATCATATCTACCAGCTGCCCGCGACTGAGACCTCTCAAACCACTAGCCAAGCTACCACTGAATTGTGACTGAGAATTACTCGAGGTTGTCAACAGCTGTAACTTTTTCTTTTTCTCCGGCGTTGTGAACTCCGACTCATTCGGGTTGCCCAGCGAGAGCCTCTTCCTTGGTGTGCTTCTCAATAGCATGCTTGTTTTTGTTGGACTCTTCACAGGAGTACGGTCCCTGGAACTTAAACTGAAAAAATCAAGCATCGATCGAATGGTTTGGTAGCAAAATCAAAAACACGTATAATTCAACCATGAAAATTGATTGACAACCATGAACAGATTGTTCGACTGTCGAAACATGCGTCTTCTTATTGGGAATGAATGATAGGTGGAGTCAATTGATTTGGTCTACGGGTGCTATTTATTTGTTTTATGTCGCATCGTTATTTTGTGTGCTGGATCGCTTCATTTGCATGCAAATAGGCAAAATGAAAATTCAATTATAGGTCTATCCTTATACCTTGTCGGTGATATTCCTATTCTTTGAGCTTTGTAAAATACAATTACAGCAATATCTTTGACTTCTTGATAAGAATGAATTTAATAAAAGATGAATTTGATATTTAATGCGTTATGCGCATTATACTGGGCCGCAAAAATGTCCTTAATTATCCTTATATCTCGCCAGTGGTATCGATACTAAGATACTCACTTGAAGAGACTGTTTCGTTTGCATGTATCGAGGTCAGGTGACCAGACTATGGTTTTACGACGACGTCCTCGCTTCTGTATCACCAGTTCATCGGGGCTAGGTGCTGGGCTCCAGGAGTCGGAGCCGTGCCGACTGTTTAAAAAGTTGTCCATTGCGTTCACTTCGGTAGAAACAGTAGTCTCTCCTGAAACATGAGAGAAAACTGTGACAGGAACAAACAGGTGGGCTTACAAACTGTCGGTAACTCACCAGGCGACGACGAATTATTGACAGGGATCACTGCTAAAGCTTGTCTGACGGATCTTCGACGTGTTCCATCGGGCCTTCGGAGAAAGTCCCTTCTTGTTGGTGTATTCATTTTTTCTCACAATAAACGAAAAACACTTCGAAATAGACGTTTCCCTCTCGCGAAACGTATGCTGCGATGACGCGATAAAATGTCAACGCCACTTTTCAACACGATATCGGCTTTCAACGGTTACGCATGTTTCACTAACTAGACGAGTGCAATTGCTACTTAAAAACCCATTGAAACAACACAGGTTGTTGTGTCATAGAAAATCGGCAATAGCAAACGAAAAACGATCACAACAACGCGTCAACACTTGCGTCGAGAATGGAATTAGAAATGGCGGGAAGAAAGCTGATTGGCCCCTCCCAGCAAAGACGCATGCCTATATAACCTGTTGCGCACTATGGAAAGACTCGGCGTCGAAACTTTATACGTACTGTTTGTATTTTGTTCACATAGATATTTATTTTTCATGCACTTTTCAAGACACGAGTAACCATAAACGACGTCTTTGGAATATTCTGGACGATGAAGTTAACATACTATCAATATTTTGTAATTGATATTGATACACTTATCGACAACCTGTATAGTCATTCTACTACTGAAGCACGGACGGACACTTGTTAGATTCAATCAATGGCGTCGATGCGATGAATACTATATTTATTGTAAAGGATATATGGATTATTATGACACAAATCGTATGGTTAAACGTAAGGAAAATAATTTCAAGTTTATGGAGATTTAAGGGAATATCGTGCGACACAAATTTGTTTATCAATAACATAAATATTTATAATTATATAAGTATCAAATCATTCTTGCCGATTATTGGATAAGGTACCGTGCAAATTCCGGCAAGAATCATTTGCTCCGTATAACTTGAAAATAGCGCCGTTACATGTAGCGGTGAAATGTTGTAACTGGTAGCAAATGTTACCGACAGACCTCTTAAATATCAGAAGTACCATCTGACGTTGATTTAAGGTTACTAAATGTTATAGAACTTCTATGCCTTTGTCATAGATGACACAACAGACATATTCTCAAGAAAAACTGCTCTCCGACTAATGGACAAACACATGTTTAATTTTTGGTAAAAAATATATTTAGAATATTAGCGTGGTATTGTGACTTCTCAACAGACTAAAGCACTTTACCCATGACCGTCATCTGATAGATGAACTAATCTTGGAACACGGCATATTATCTGAAGCCGAGTCTATAAGTATATATAGTCTAAGGCCTAAGGATACGAGAATCGCCCTAATGCGCCACGTTCCGTTCACATGGTACGGGCCTGACTCAAGGGGCCAGGTGGGAACATACCTGGATGGTCCGTGGGTCGATGCTTACAATGCTTATGTAGGTACTTCATATTTTCCAGGAAAAGATCCGTGCCGTTGGGGTTTATGGGTTTATGTTTATATGAATTTATGGTTAGTAGGAGGTCTAAGGTCTAATAGTACAATTTCTAAAAGTGGTTCTCTCTGCTTCGAAATGTCGTCTTTTGTTGTACATATTCTCACCGACTAGGTATAAGGATAGTATCTCCATTACCATTTTCATTTCACGCGATTTCGACGAGTTTATGCTAGAATCTTCTAGGCGAAATGAAAATTGGATGATAGGTCTATCCTTATACCCCGTCGGTGATATTCCTATTGTTTGAATTTCGTAAAATACAATTACAGCAATATCTGTGACTTCTTGAAAAGATTAAATTTAAAAAAGATAAATTTGACTGCGTTCTCTTAAAATTCAACACATCTACTGAACAAAACTGTTTATGGAGAACCACGCATCGATTAGAAAAAAGCATAATCAAAATGGTTATATATTCTTAACATATACTATTACTATTTACATTGACAATTATTGTCATTGACCGAACCGGAATTTGTCCACAGTAGTCGCGCTTCGATTGGTCCGTGTTTTTCCGAAGCCGCGGAGAACATTTTCGCTCAGGAATGTAAGTACCTCTTTCAAGAAAATACATCATTTTTGAAACACCCTGTATATAAATGAAGATTGTGATTCTTCTATGGAAACAGTAGATGGCGTTGCGAAATTAGAAAATTTTTTTTATATATAGTAGCTTGCATCGTAAACTCCATTTCGCTTTATGCATTTGTATATAGTACTAGTACTTACTTGTCTCTTTCGATAGATGGTATCGTTTATACCGTTCGTGAAGTGAAACCTATAGTTGAACGTTTCGATTTGTTCTTTCTTTGCTGCGAAGTGGTCTTTAAATTTCAAAATGTTTTTGTAATTACATACATGGTACATTATATATGAAACATATCTTTTGAATAAATTTCAAGAAATAGATCAAGCAAAGTGCATTAGTTATACATTCAAATAATCATTAGGAATCAATAAAGGGAGTTATACTTATTAGGTATAATAAGTAAATAGAGAGATACAATCCAGATAATTAATTTCCACAATTTCTCGTATATTTGGTAATAATTTTGGCCATCGGAAGAAAACTATTCTATTGTCGAGTAGAGATGCAGTTTTTCGATTTATTCGAATTATTTTTAACAATGAATATTGTATTAGATAGGAAAGATAGGATACAATGAACAGATAACAGAATCAATTTTATCATGTGTGAAATTTAATGCTTTCACAATATGAATAAGGAGATCATTTACTTGCCTGCTTGAGCAATTGTATAAAAACATCTACAAGAATGACATCCACGGAAATTCATGATTTATTATCTGGTCCGCTGGTAACATGGGTAAGTGTTTGCTTTTATAACTTATCTTTCAAAATACAAAGTACATGTATACTTGATAATTTGTTTCTAATAGTTTGCCAGTTGCTTGGAGGATCCTAATTTATTAACTAGTTACGATGACTTGGTCGACGGTATGTTGTTACACAATGTATTTTTACAAATGTAAGTAAATAAGTCTACATATTCATAAATTTTTATTTGCTCTTGAAAATCTGATATAATAAATCAATAATATCGTGTTATATATTTGTAGAGATCCAGAGCCGTTACACGATGAAATTATTGCGTCGGAGGATAGTCCATTAATTCGTGCGAAAAATTTGAAAGTTATAATAGATAATATAAAGCAGTTTTACGAAGAGGAACTGGGTCATTTAGTTTTAAGGGTACCAGATACAACAAACTTAGGGAAAGAACCAGAACTTTATGTTTCGGAAATGAAATTATTATTGCTGTTACTTCTTGGTTGTGCTGTACAATGTCCTAATAAGGAGAAATTTATTACAAAAATAAAGGCGCTGCACGTCGACACACAACTCGCAATAGTGGAATGCATTAAACAAGTATGTTCTTTTAATGTAACATTCTAAATCTACGTATTTTTCGTGCAATCGCTTTGTTTAACAGCGTTAATATTATATTACTAGGTCACGGATTATCAAGATATCGTTCTTACTCAGGATGCGATGGAAAATGTAAATATGAGTAATTTATTTATGCAGATAAAAAAGTTGAAACAAGAGTTAGATGTGTATCGCCAGGTATGTTGCATAAATAGTAATTAATAGACTGCGAATGTTTATGCAATTTTCAATTTTTATAGACAAATTTAAAGAAAGTGGCCTGAAATAAAATCGTATTTTCAATGGGAACAGCCATTGTAGATCCAAAACAAATAAAAATCTTACTCAATTCTATCGAATTTTATATTGTAGCATTTTTTGAACATTTTCATAAGTGATGAATGCATAAAGATCCGCAGTCTAGTAATTAATATTATTCCAGTACAGTATTAATAACATAGAAAAATATTATTGAATAATAGAGATGCAGAGATACAGCTATAAATGAAAACGCAGAAAGAAATGATTCCTCTAATAGCGTAGAAGCGGAAGATATAAATAAAGTTCAATTATCCAATCCTATTACTAAATCGGAACGTGAAGATAACCATCATTATGCAGTTGAATTGGCAGATTGGAAATCCAAAGTTAGAAAACAACGACAAGAATTGTATGTTCACATGTTTATCGCTGACATAGAATATGTTGTTGGTGTATTCTATTCCATTATATTATTTTTAGGGAAGAGAAAACTGAAGCATTGTTAGAATGCAAAGAGGATCTTGAATACCATAAACTGTTGGTGACCAAATTGAAGCAAGAAAATCATGATTTGATGCATGAAGCGCGCACAGCAAAATCTTACAGAGATGAATTAGATGCAGTAATTGAAAGAGCGGATCGTGCTGATAGATTAGAGCAGGAAGTAGTGAGATACAGAGAAAAACTTACCGATATCGAATTTTATAAAACTCGCATAGAAGAGTTAAGAGAAGATAACAGGTACTTTACATAATTAATGCATTTATATCCTAATGTGACATTTGATACTACTAAAATTTCCTTTAAAAATTGATTTGTTACAGAGTTTTGATGGAGACCAGAGAAATGCTAGAAGATCAATTGAATTCATCGAGAAGAAGAGCAGATAAAGTGTTGGAACTTGAATCTGAAATAATTAAATATAAACAACTATTAAACGACATGGCATTGGTATGTATAATTTAATAGTTCAAATTTCATATATAATAGAATTCAATTAAAACACAAAATTATGTCCTTTAGGAACGCGCAGCGGATAAAGAAAAATATCAAGAACTTGTCGAAGAAAATACTCAATTGCATAAATTAACAAAAGCCGCAGCGAACGAAGCTGCATTAGCTGATTCCATAAGTGATTCTGACGAGCCGGGTAAAAATAAATTACACTTTTTTTTTAATATGAAAAAAGTTTACATATTTTGCTTATGCTTAATTTATATTTTTAATTTCATCTAGCACACACTGATAATAGATTATCCGAACAATTGACTAATAATGCTCAAACGCGAGCGTTAAAGTTAGAGCTAGAAAATCGACGATTACTTACCTTGATAGATTCTTTGAAAGAAAATTCGTTTCATGAAAACTCTTCTCGAGTTTTGGAGCTGGAAAAAGAGAAAAAGAAACAGTCTTTAAAAATTGAATCATTGAATGACAATAGTGAAAGACTTACCCAACAAAATGCAGATCTAGAATTGGTGTGGAAGCAGGCGCTTGAGGAAAACAAGAAACTACAAAGTTCATTAAAAAGTCAAAGAACATTGTCTGAGAAACAACAACAAGAGTTTCAGGTATGTTGTTGACATACAAGTTGTTTCACTGTACACGTCAAATATTTTAACCCTTAAGTAGACTCTACATGTTTATCTATATTAACTTAGCACTTAGCACTTTTTTTAAGTCACTTTTCTATATAATAGGTCGACAAAATTCGACATAAGTCACAGAAAAGTCATAATTCTAATTTTGTTTCAGTCTGGCTTGTAGAATCAAATCACTTCTCAAAATATTTGACACCTGCAGTTGAACACCCAGTACATTACACAATATTTGAATATATCGATATTATTAAAATATATTATACACTTCTTAATTCTAGATCCAACACACAAAGATGATAGAATTAGAAAAAAGTTGTGATACAGCGGTGAAAGAAAAACAGCGAGTCCAATCTTTATTAGAAAGTGTACAAAGGCGTGCAGATGATTTGGAACGGTCCTTAGAACTCGCCAATCAGAAAGTAGAAGAACTAAAGATTATGGAGAATAACATAAAAGAACTTAGCACCAAGTGTCTTGATTTTGAATCAAAACTTGTAACGTTGGAGAAAGAGAAAGACACAGCACAACGTGATATTTATCGATACAGAGAAACAATAGAGGTTTGAATACTAATATTTTGGTGAACATATTAAATGTTTTAGTTAGCTTATTGGTTAATTGTATATAAATAAATTGTAGGAAAAAGATGTTGCATTGGATAAAGCAGCGAACAGTATTGAAGTTTTAGAAAAGAAAGTGACGCAGCTTGAGCAAGAGCTACATGATCATGTTGTACAAATTTCAAGGTACATATGCAGTATTAAATTCGAGATATGTTTAACAATCTATGTGAAGAATGTTTGTTGCAAAATTATTTATTCTGCCAGATTGCAGGAAATTGAAAGATCTAGCAAGGAATTGGATTCGCGGGCGGCTATCGACAGAGAGACATTGGAGATTTTACAATCTAATTTGGTAGCTGAAAAATTGAATTCTCAGCAATTATATACAGTTTTGGAGAAATTTGGGCTCACTGATAATATTCTATTGTCGCTTCCACTAGATGCTATCATTCAAAAGTAATTTAATTCGTAAATAATTCAATGAATAGAATTAGAAGTATTATCATATTAATTACGATTTCATAATTACAGGATTGCACAAATTCCAGAAGTTGTTGATTACGTTCAACAGACAAATAATGTCTATTCGTGTGTGAACTCAGTTTCTGAATCTGCAGGTCCCGAAACCAATGAGACAATTAGTTTGCACAACACATTAGAGGCAACTGTGGAGTCACTGAAGGTACTTAAGTAACTGTATTGTATGCAGTAAATATAAGCCAATAAGAGAATATATTTTCAAATACAATTCTTTGTACTCAAAATTGTTACAGAAGGAACAAGAACATTTGCATATGAAATTGGTTAGCACGCAGACGGCATCGGAGAGTCTTTTATCTGACAATGCAAAGCTCCAAGTTCAAATGACAACGTTACAATCTCAAAATAATTCCTTAACAGCACAGCATACTGCTTTGCAGCTTGCAAATTCACAACTTGCTGCTGAAAAAGATGAGGTAAGTTATCCTTGATTGATCCACAAATACTTAAACAAGTGGATTTTCCATTATACACGTTTCTACTTACTGCTGATATGTAGGCGAGTAGCCTACGTAATGAAATCAAGAGTCATGAAATTGTGATAGAATTTTCAATTATTCATACATTTTTGTTTTCAATTTTTAAAAGTGTTAACAATTCGTATTCTGTGACTATAATAACAATTTGTGAAGTAAGCCTCTGTCACTGTCTCTCGCACGGTACATCACTTATATACGAAACATATTACTTATAGCTGTTGCTTAAAGAAATAGCATGATACAAACTAATTGCGTTGTATTGTATATATATATATTTTTTAATTTAGTTGTTGAAAGAACGCGTGGCTCAGCACCAGACGCATATGCAACTCCTTCACGATCAGGATACCTTGCAATCTTTACACGAACAATTAAATAATGAGTATGAAAATTTATTTCATGAGCATGACGCTTTAAAATCGAATTTACGAGATGTAAAGAATGAGATTAGAACGTTACGCGAGTCTTACGAAGGTGTAGAAGGAAAAAATAAAGCACTTCAAGCGGAAAAGGAGTCGTTAGTAAATAACGCGAAGAGTTTGAACAACCTAAGAGGAGAACATTCCAAATTAAAGGTAGAAAATATAATAGTATTGCATGTATATAAATCAATTTATTTGATCACTTTATTAATATATTACGATTCCAGGATGACTTTAGAAATTTGTACACAGCTACAGAAAAATTAAAAATCGAGTATAGAAATTTGCAGGAAGATTACCGGAAAAATAAGATCGAAACGAATCGATTGAGTCTTAAGTTAACAGAATTGCAAGGAGAGCTTAGCAGTAGGGACGAAAGGTGCTCCAATCTGGAACTTCAATTTAACAAACTCAATAAGTGTTGTGAAGTAAGATTAAATTTTTTCGATTTAAGAATTACAATATTTACACTTATATTGAAATTTTCTACCATCTTCATCTGTATTTTCTTCTTAGATGCTGTTACATATGAACGCTGGATTAGACAAGGACAAACGTTCATTAATGGATCACATTAGTCTATTATTTACTCAGTACCACGAGCTTTTGACTCGATCTCTTGAAGATAAAGAACAGTATCATATGGAAGAGAAGATGTACACGTTGGTATTTAATATAACGAACTTTAATTCAATTCAGTGAACTAAATCTAATTACTGGATTTTTTTTCTAGGGACAAAGTGAATCACTTGTACAGACAAAAGGAAAAATTAGAAGATAAGATCATGGAACATTACAGAAAATTAGAAAGCTGTACTCCAAAGAAGTAAGTTGTATGTTCGTAGGTAGACACAAGTATATCGTTTCATAACAGTAATGTATTTTAATTTCTTTTTACAAAGGAAAGGATTCGGTGCCAATTTAGTGAGAAGAGTCAGAAAAGCTGGGTCAGAACTGCTTAGTAAGGTAAATAAACAAGTACCGATATATGTACATAGATAGAGAAATCCATTTTTAACATTATTTTTATTCGTGTGATCTAGAATCGGCGATCTTGGGCAGAAGACTCTAAGAATTCAGAAGGGAAAACATATGAATCAGAATCTGGAGGAAATGATTCAGATGCTAGTACGGAAGATCATTTAGCTGGTAAGATTAGAAAAAAATCGCAGATTTTAGGCATTTAATTATCGCATTTTTACCTGTAAATCCCCGAATAAATTAATAATAATTTTTATAAAACAACTACTTGACAGAAACAATCGTTTTCTATCTGATTCTCTCTCCTACCTGACGTGGCTCGTCATTAGACAGCCGATTTTATGCATTATTCTATTTCAATTCAAAACAGTGGAAAGACTAGAAAGATTAGGGGACATCGTTATGTAATTTTCAATTTTTTTAAATTAAAAGGAGATAAAAGTTACTAAGCGGCTCCTACGTCTTGCAATTGATGCAGACAATTTTGATTTTGTATAAAGATTCGTAGTCTACCCATAAATTCCCTAATAAAAGAGGACCTTTTATTCAACTTTAACAAAATTTGTATAAAACATTTACTTGGTAGAAACAATCATTTTCTCTCTATCTAATTCTCTCTCCTATCTAACTTTAAATTAATAGAAGGTATTCAAAACTGGAAAGACTAAAAAGATTAGGGGACATCAATATGTATTTTTCAATTTTTTTAAATTAAAAGAAAATTAAAAAATTACCAAGCGGCTCCTGTGTCTTGCAATTGACGCAGACAATTTTTATTTCGTATAAAAATCCGCGGTCTACTCACCATAAATCATGTATAATATATAATCTGTAACTTTTCAAGGATCAGCTTGTAGAAGTCTTGGATCAGACGCATTGTCTCTTGGTCATCCAGGGACAAGAAGAACTGTGTACTATACTGATGACTCCCCTCCTCCATCGACTACTGCGCCAGTATGTACTATTTCAACATTATAATAAAAAACATTATAACAATAAACTAATTAATTTAAATGATTACAGGAGCAAAGTGACGACAGACGTTCAGTATTGATGGACGAGTCCCCGAGACCAGAAGTACAAGTAGAACCCCGCCCAGTTCTTATATATAATAAGGTCTCAGCAGTGATAAACGAATCAAAAAATATGAATAGTGAAATGAAAGAAGTAGAGCAAGAGGAAACGATTATGGATCCTCCCATTGATAAAGAACAGAAAGCAGGAAGTCCTGTGTGGTACGAATATGGATGTGTATAATTTTACATTATTTTCTATGCTTTCAATGGATTACTACATCATATTTCTACCATATTGGAATCCATCTTACTCACATCATTTACATTTACATTTACATTTACCGTCTTACAAGAATGTCTGCGATTGCATTTTCCAAATTCCTGAAGGCAATTATAATTTCAATTAAGCATTTCAATATTTCCATATTTTTACGCGTCGGTAATATTTTCAGATGTAACACATATTTTTTCGATATTTTTGTATTGTCAGTCTTCTTGGTGTATTTATATCAATGTGCATTTATTAGCGATTTTAAGGCGATTAAAAGGCATTACGTAGTCTTATGTAATAATGTAATAATATGGTAAGAACCTTCTCTTCCAAGTAAAGCGTAACACTTATTGTGTAGTATCGAGAGCGTGGCCTAAATATTATTTAACCCGTTTCTTCGTCGTAATCTGTTAAAATGAACGCAACGCCTAATCGTTTCATCGATTTTATAAAATATGAAATGATAATTAAATTAAAAAACAAGAAGGAAGACATGCGTGTATTCAATCATGATATAACAACCTGCTTTCCGTAAACGAGTTTTTTTAGCGAGTAAAAATGATTTTCTCGAATAGCGATCCTATAAAAAAATGGAGATCTATTCAAGAATGTTGCACCTTGTCAAAATCTCACGGTCCCAGCCCTACGGAGCAGCATCGTCGAGAAAATACACGCACCTCGCAATTTTTTATAATTTTCCTATGGTCGGACGAAGCAGCTTCTGACCAAAAAAACTGTCCACCGTCTGCTCCGAACCCTTCACGATTCACTTCTCAGGCTTCGAAAATTTGCATGCGCCGCGTATTCAAGGACTTGTATCGTCGTTTCACAGGTCAGATGCGACCATATTTTTTTTTCTTTCCGGCGCGGCGTCATTGTTACAAGCAAAGCCGACCACTAAGTGCGGCGACGCGTATACCGGTAATGCCAATTAACGAGCACTCATTAAGGCGGTAGACTCGTTTCCAGGATTGCAAAGGTGCGGGATGCGCCTTCTCATTTCTCGATAATGCGAAGATGGGGGTTTTCAGTAGTCAAAAGCGCTAGATAAAAAATCAATCTAGGCCGCAATCGCCCTCAGAAGTCTTATTTTTACGTTTAGAGGCGTAATTTCCATTATTCGAAAGCATAAAGCTGCGACAGCTATGAAAATTACGTTTTGTAAACGTAAAAATAGGACTTTTGAGGGCAATTGCGGCCTAGATTGATCTTTGGGGAAAAACCTCATCTTTGCATTACATATAGAGAAATGAGAAGGCGCATCCCGCACCCTTGCAATCCTAGAAACCCCCTTAATGTAAATATCAATTTAATTAAATTCCGTTCATTTGATGCGAAACGTGGAATTTTTTTGTCAAGGCTAACGAACGCCTGGTCTATCTTTCCTAACCGACTCCTCGACGCTGTCGTCGAGAACGAGGGCGGAACAAAAAATTCTGCCCACTACCTTGCAAAACCGCACTTTCCCAGCTTTTTCCGTACGCTCGAGTAAAAATGTGTCTCACTATTTCTGCCATCGCGGAAAAGATAGAGCGACACGGAGGAGTGAAAACGGCAGGGAGCTGGAGCAGCGGTAACAGTAGGGGATGGATAGATGTAAAAATAGGACCGGCAGGACGCAAGACTGTAACGACGTAAAAAGTAGCATGCTGTGGATCAGCAAAAGAAGATGTAGCATACAGCAAGAGTGCCAGGGAGGGTGGCAGCAAGAAAATGAAGTATAGATACGAATTTTTCAAATGATCCAGGGTTCGAGGGTTGAGTAACTCGCAAAAATATTGACGGTTCGTCAGTCGATGGAGGGGTAAAGAGGTCTATAATCTTTCCGAGGGGTGCATACGATGGCAGCGGGGAGGGGGTAGGTTTTTGTGTAAGGCGTCTTCCTTCTCTCTTACCACCACTCATGCTTCGCGGAGACGGCGAAGATGGTAGGGATGGTTGGAGCACAGTTTTTACATCGGCATCAAGGGCTAAGGTGGGGCATGCATGTTCTACATACACAGCCAGCATGTAGGTACCTATGTACAGAAAATGATAAAGCTGACAAAGAGGGTAACTTATGTCACAACTTTTCTATGCTGAAATCATATATTTCTCTTATTTTGCATCAGTATTCTAGCGGATTTTCGTGTAATCCCAGTGGAAGTAACTACTAGTCCAAAATTCGTCTTTTTATTCTATTTCACGGGGAAATCGCGAAGTAGTTAGATTGTACACAATTTATCAATTTTCCAAAAACATCATGGGTGGAGATATAATAAGAATTAGACAACGCAAAAATTATTCGTTCTAGTATTACATATTTGTTTCCTCTTTCCTCTTTTTTAATAAAATGTTAATAACTGATATTCTCACACGTGTGCGTATTACGAGAAGTAATACTGTGTGCGTATCACAAGAACTTATGAAAAACAGCTTTTTTGATACCTTGATACAGTTTGATAATGACAAAATTTCATTATAATTTTTTAACAGAACGGTGGAGTTTTGACCCATGGTTTCTTTTGCACTTTTTATCCTTCTGATGAGTAGAATAATATTTTTTGTAGAATAATTTCAAATTAATTTTGCGTCAGCTCTCTTATATCAATTTCCACTAAACCGAAGCGAGGGTGTAAAATCACGCTACGATAGTCGCGACATATCATTTATTTACGACGGGGAGGCTTCGATCTTCAAATCTGTGCTGAATTCAGCTTCTAGGGTTTAAAATGAGTCCTTTATTTCTGTAGTATTATTTTTTACGAAATTACCACAGGTTATATGTCAACAATTTATATGTCAAAATGAAACAAATTAAATTCAAAATAGTGAAAATATTCCAAGAACTTAAAAAATACTGTTGTATTATATTTGACTCATTAAATATAATCTTATTAATTACTGGGAGGCTCCACCCCCTGTTCGCTTCGCTCGCCAACCCCCGCGGCGCCTCGCAGATTCGTCGCTCGGAGTTTTTGCGTGACAGAACTTTCTTATATAATAGAAAAATATCTAATTAACATCAATTTCAAACTTGATTTGATTTTTGTACGTATCTCTGTAGTGGAAATCAAAATCGCATAAATTCTATGAACAATCATATATGCAACTACTACAACGTCTGTATATTTTGTGGCTGTATATTATTGCGAATGCAAGGTAGTAGGTTCAAAATTTTTCCAGTCTTAATCCCAAAAGTTTGTTAAGGGTTGAAAGAGAAATTGGTGGTTGTTTATCGCGGGCCAGGGAATAATCGGGTGAATCGAGGATTTACGTAGCGCGGTTAACACGGTAATGCCCATCGTTATTCATCTTCATGATGGAGGGAGGAATCGTGCGGAAAGGGGTGGGAGATATCCGCACCTGAACGTGGAAGAGGAAGGGGAATATTGCACGTTGTGTGGTCGAATGGTAGGGGCATGGCAGAGCCACGCAGTGGAATCACTCGATGGCCGGCAATGCGCGCCGCGTCATCGTTGCGAGTGCCACGCTGTCGCATTTCCAAGTATCAACGCTATTTTTCATTAACTTTATCCTTTCGTTCATCGATCGGCGCGTCTCAAACGCACACAGAACTTTTACGGGAAACGTGCTCCGCGTTTCCCTCGAAGACATTGGTTTAAATGCTTGCATAGATACGTGTACATACTTATTTTACTTTCGAAATTAGAGTTTTTATGTTTGTTTAACTAGTTGCATGTCTTTTGTCCGTTAACATCTCATACAGGCGACGAAACTGTCCGCTTCCGTCCACCAGATTAGTTAATTTTATGCATCATAGGAAATTTATATTCAAATATATTCAAATTAGCCTATCTTTTCGTGATCCTGATCCTGTTTGATCCCATTTTTTCGCGTCTCCTTCGATCATGACGATCGACCATTCGCGTCTCGAATCAGTTCGAATTTATTGAAAGGTCATGTAAAGGGGAGGGGGGAGGGTTTGATGTGCGGTCCAGTTGTTAAATGCAGATACCTTTCGATGAGTCAATCAAGTACTGTTCTCCGAGTGTCGTGAGTGTGGTAAACAAAAGGGTGACAGGGTGCCGACCTTGGTGTCTTCCTTCACCCAGCTGAGAAGAGAAACAGGAAAAGGAATAGAAACAGGAAGAGGAAGAGGAAGAGGAAGAGGAAGAGGAAGAGCTGGAGAGTCGAAGATGGAGAGTCGCGTGGAGGAGACGAACGCACCCTCGACGGTGACCACGACCAGAGCCATCGGGACACCGTCTCCGGTACCAACGGTGACCATCAACGCTGTCCCTACCCCTGGTCCCCTGACTTCCCTAGCTTCCGTCACCTCCTGCTCCATCCAGAATCCCGTGGTCGTGGTCGCCAGCCCTCCGACCAAACACCAACAATCCGCTCCCGGATTGTCC
Source organism: Lasioglossum figueresi (assembly GCA_028455805.1). Lineage (NCBI taxonomy): Eukaryota > Metazoa > Arthropoda > Insecta > Hymenoptera > Halictidae > Lasioglossum > Lasioglossum figueresi. The sequence goes on along the minus strand of CM052192.1, from coordinate 6,564,844 downwards.
ACTGTACCCACCATTCCTCCCGTATCCGCTGTCAACGCCGTCAACGCTGTCAACGCAGCACTCCCGAAAATACTTGGCAGAAACACCAACGGCACGCGTAAGTCACTTTCTCTCGTATTCCTGTCTGTGTGTCAAAGCTGGGATACGTTTCACGTGAAAAGTAGTGGAAATAGTCATTGAATCACGCGGTGACTCACAGTGATTTTTGAATTTTTTCGAGATATTAAAACATCTTCTGAGAGAATTGCAATTAGAGAAAATGTTACAGATTACTTTTTACAACTTCTTTATCTGAAGCTGTATTAAAGATTTGAAAACTGCATTTGGTAAACATGTGTCAGTTATATGTAATATACGTAGACTGCGGATCTTTATGCATTTCTGAAAGAATGTTGGTTGGGTAAAACGGAAAACAGTAAAAGATTGGAAAAACTTAAGAACATTGTAATATTATTTTTAATGTCGTTCAAGTCATGTCATTTTTAATCTTATTTAAGTCATTAGCGGATGAAATCAATTTTTGTTTTACTTCTGCTTCCCTCAATCAATACAGAGGATTTTTATTTTGCATAAACATCCGCAGTCTAGTTATATAATATATAGACAATGGATCTTTATGTAAAATAAACATTTTGTACCTGAATTGCAACAAACTGAGGTACCGTAGAAATTTATTTTGCTTCGTTAATACATTTAATAGATTGAAGATAATGTAACAGTCTGTTTTAAATGATATCTTCTCATTTTTGTCATAATTCTAAAAAATCTTCTATCTTCTAGCTTCTCAAAAAAATCCAAGTCGTACTGTGGATCACTGTACGTTTATTTAAGGGGCAAGTCTTATGTGAACGCTGCAAAATTTAACAATTTTCATGAATTTTTTCAAAGTAATGGCACATCTTACTTTTCTAAGAGAATACAAATAAACATAAACGAAATTTGTCCATTTTTAAATGATTTTGAAATCTGTCGGCTGATCGTTACGTAACTCCCATAATAAGTTCATATATGAGAATACATATTCCGTGTGATAGTGACCAGTTTTCACACCATTTTCTTCCTTTCTTTTTTATTTTCTCGCTTTCCGCCTGTATGATTGAAGACAGGATATCAAAAAGGCTGTAAGTGCTATTTGTTCAAAAATGGTTTTTTCCGCAAAAAATGATACAAGTTCCAACGCAAATGCAATGAAATAAGGCTAAAAGTTTGTTCCTTTTTTCAAGAAAACGATTTTTCTGATGTTCTAATATTTGTTTCCCTCACTTTGCTATCGTCTTCTTTTCTTTCAAGTCATGTATGTATTGTTTTCCAGTTGTATGAACTACAAATTGTAACGTTTCAAGTGTCTCTGAAATAAATTGTATTCTTACAAGTTTTACATGGATTTGCATGGATTGGAGATGCAGAATTTTTTAATTCTAGTCTTCAATTATTATAAATGGAACCGCTGTATTTTTTTATACTCTCGGTGCCATCCAGTGGCGGATTTATACTTGCGCCGCCTAGGGGCTATCTCTACACCCCCACCCCCTAAAAGGGGGGCTCCCTTTTAAATTGGATAAATTTTTTTATTGTTGTGACTTGTACCTTTGGTATTTTCCCAAAAATTTGCTGCCCTGAGTTACAGCCCCTATAGTCCCTCCCCCTTAAATCCGCCGCTGGTACCATCGATAAATCTATTACAAATCAATTGTGTTTACAATTAGACGATCATTTGTAGACACTAGCGAATGCGATCTGTTTTTACAAGTGTCCGTGCGATTGGTTATGCAACGTGAAGTATGATAAATCGTATCATTATTTGTGGGCAGTTTGATGTTAGTGGATGAACTTCGCGTGGTTAAAACAAAAGAACGTCCAGAGAAGATCAAATACGTGTCCATAGAATGTAGGGACGGAAGGAGACGGGAAAGAATGGAGGGGAGATGAGAGGAATAGAAAGATAGAAAGGGATAGAGTGGAAAAAGGAGGGAGGGCGAGAGAGAGAAAGAGAGTGGATGGGCTTTGTCTACTCGCAATAGGAGGAGGCATGAGTCAGAGGGAACGGGCAAAAAGCGGCGCGCCGCGCAAAAAGACGCTTTTTCTTCCGCCATCGACGAGCAACTATTGCGAGAACCGTTTTTGTCTGTTTCTTACGAGACGAACACAAGCATCGCTGGTATATATGGCCGTACAAGCAACGTACAGTTGACCAGAGAGCAGACTAACGGTAAAAAAAGCGACGGTTCGCGGTTTTGCCCTGTGTTTCTCCGAAAGTTGAAATTGCGAGAGAGGATATCGCTCGGAGATGCCGCGCCGCGCCGGTCGGACCACGCTGCAAATGGCTGCTTCGCCCTTTTTCCCTTCCGTTTTCATATCCTCTGTCTCTGTCTGTCCCCCCTCCCCTCATCTCTATCCTTCTTCATCGTCTTTTTCCTTGATTCAGTCTTTTTGCCGGAGCCGCGCGTGACGAAACGATTGCGCGCGGACACAAATGCGAACGCGAACTCATACGCACTCGGAAATTGCTTGGTAATCTCTGGTCGAATTAGAGTTAGCGAAAGAGGCCGATCCCGATCGTTCGACAAATAAATTCTCTCTTTCTCTTGTTCCTTCTCATACTTCCGTTTCTTCGTATCTTCCGCCGCGCCACCGCGCCGAGCGAATTAATGTTTCGTGACGTTCGAGGAACTCGGCAGACAAACTATCTTCTCGCGCTTCTTCCGGTTTTTCGTCGAACAACGGGAACACTGTTTGGAAAATATGCTCGCGCTTTCCGGCGTGGAGGGAAGAATCATTTTCGCGTTACTCTGCTTCGCCGAGATTCGAGAAGCAAAGTGTCGGCTTGTTCGCTTCGCCGAGAATTAGTATGCCAACCGAGGCGACGCGACGCGACGGCCTATTCGAAACACCAGCATAATTCGGTGCGCCATAAATTTGAGCTCGAACGCGAGTAAAAACGGTCGCTTGCTCGCTTCGCTGCTATGCAACCCGACAAAAAATGTAGATGTTTTTACGGCAAGTTTGCTGGATTCCCGCGCTTACTTAGAACTTATCGAGCCAAGAGTCTCTTTTTTCTCGTTCTTTTTCCCCCGTGGTCCTTCTCTCGCTCGCGGAACCATGTCCGCCGGCCTCTTTTCCTCACAAAATGTTCCATTCTTTCGTCGTCGCGGTACCATTAAATGGCGGACATTAGGAAATTAATTCGAATTACGGAATACATTATTTTCAGCTTCCTCGAAGAAGAAAACATCGTTCATTCATATAAGAAGAGCGCGCACAACTTAAAATATATTTCTAAAAACAAGTATAATAATAAATATATAAATTGTGGTGTGCTTTGTAACTAATTGACACGACAATTAACCCAGTATCTAAACAACAACAAATTATTTTAGATTTCTAAGTTCTCTATTAGATTTTCAACGATTTATTAATTCACTGTTAAATTAATAACCGGAATTGGTTAAAACCCATTTACATTTCTTTCGAAAAACACTTCATTTTTTTAATTCTCATACGTTACCTGCAGAAAAACAGCATAAAATAGGGTAATGAATTGATTCGATTATAAGTAAGCGAAATGTAAACTGCTTCATTATAATATATCGCATAAAATTTTGTTTTGTTGCACAATAATGTATTTTTGCGTTATTACATGACTTATTTACATCATCCAACGAAACTCCAACTCCAGATCAGCTTAGATTATTTTGGTGCTAGCGGTTTGCGGTTGGACATGTTTTTAGCTGAAATAGTATTGTTCTTGATGAAGTCTACAAAACGAATTTTTTAAATTGTCGTTACAAGCTTAGATAAAAAAGTTGGAAAAACATTATTTTTAACATTTAGAATGTGATTCCTACCAATTGCAAACTAAATAAATTTCTGTTTTTTTAGGAAATTAGGAACTAGAAATATAAATCGCGAGGGGTTAAAGAAGAAAAACGAAAAATGTGTTAAATCAGAAAACAATGAGAAAACAGTATAAATCTATGTGAAAAAGATGGTGGTAGGTTAGATTTGTATGATTTAGTATAGTGTCTTGTAGTAGTATTGTCAGAGAGTGTAGAAACTCCCCGCGGTTTGATAGACGGTTTGAAGAGACCTTCTGATTTCGAGAGCAAAGATGTCAGAAAGGTAGAGAACGGAAGACAAGCCGCCAGAAGATTCCCTTTTGAACCGTCTAGAATCCCGTTCCAGTTTGTCACCCGAATTAGCTGGTATTAGAGTGCATCCACCTACGAGGCACGCAACTTTTCGATCGTATTCAGATTACATTCAGGCACCCGTTTAACCTTGGACAAGATAGAGGCAGGGTTCACAAGCAGGATCAAAAAGCTCGTTAGAACAAGCAGCTGCGTGTGCACCGCTAATATTTGCGCCAGTCACCCGTTCCGAATGCATCGAATCAATTGTTGCCCAATCGAGAGTATGATGTAATCAGACTCGGCTCTCTGATTTGTGTTTTGTTTTTTTCTAAATCAACCACGCATAATTACGAAAATATTTATTGTCATATTCAACATATACATAGAACTCAATTGCGCCCTCACCAATTTCACTCTTTGAAAGAACTACTTATTTTCTGAAAAAAATTGTTTTACACGAAACTTGAAGATGATATCACACGCATTGAACTCGCTTTACTATCCGTTGTTCTTCCTCCCTCTAAACGTATCCTTGTTGCTTTGCTCGTCCGCGGATGAACGATGCAGCTTCGAGGCTGAGAAACTGGGAATAATATTCCCACGAGAGGAGAGAGAGAGAGAGAGAGAGAAGGGTCTTGATCGTTGTTTCGTAGTCGAATAAATTAAAAAAACGAGGAGAGGAACTGGTGCGTTCGGTGTGTCGCACGTATCAGGTCGTAGACGCGAGAAGAGGGGATCGAGACTGTTCACCATTTTCTCGTGCACCTTTCCCCGCTTTTTTTTGTTCTAAACGATAATCCCGAGGAGCGATGCACGTTGTGTCCTCCGTTGTTTTACCTGCCGAAACCGCGGGAAACGGTGTCCCACGAGCGAACGCCGCACCTTTATGTGTTCTCGCCTACCATGAGTTCTATGTACATATGTATGTATATGCTGTTATATGCCGGGAAAAAATCAATTTTTCATTTTATAAGAATACAATCTTTTTATAAATATCAATCATTGCTAGGAATATTATGACGAGACAGTTGGGAACTGCATATAAACGCAGCCACAAGAATCTAAAATGTTAAAACAAGTAAAGAATATTATAATTTGATTATGCTTATAACAGATGATTTATTTAACGTAGATAGAATTCATGTCGGTGTTATTTATTTAATTAAAACACAAATTGAAGAAAGGTATTTTGAATAGTAGAATTAAAGTTTAATTTGCCATAACTTTTTCACGTCGAAAAACGTCAACATGAAACTTGTTGCTAATTGTGCAACTCACTTTAAAGTACATATCCAACCAGGCTTTGGCTGCGAAACTCTTGCGAACTTTTGCGAACTTGACACTGATTGTGAGACTATTTTTTCAGATAAAAATCTATTAAAGAATTTGTTGTATGCATCCAGAAATAAATAATACTTATACATACAGTGGGTGTACAAACCATTCGTACACAAATTTTCAAATTTTTTAATCATTAAAAATTTTTAAATTTTGTAAATCTTTTTTGCATATCATTTCGTAAACCAATGCTTCTAATTGATTAGAAAAGATCCGGTCGTTTGGTACAATTATAAAAGAGTTATTCTATTTTAAAAGGTGTACGAATACTTTCTACACCCACTGTATACTTCCAGAAACAAACAAAAATTTATTTTGTCAAATAGCGTTGTACTTGAGGCATGCTTTATACAAATTTTCAAACAAAGTTGGATAGTTTGGTGCTTACGGATTTTTTTCCGCTTTTTGACCAAATGGCAGCAGTGTACGGCGCGGCCAGGCCGGGTCGGGCCGGACCCGCCGCGCCATCTCGTCCGGTCCTCGATTCTCGATCCCCGAGCATATGCATATCATCACCCTTTTACATCAGTCACGAGAAAAAAAACTCGGAAGAGGCCTGACCCAGAAAGAATAAAAAAAGACGAACAAATACCTCGAAAGAATTCTTTGTCTATTTCTTCTCCCTCTCGCGGCTCCCTCCGCTTCTTTCCCGCGCCCTCCCGTCCTCATTCTCCCTCTATCTGATCTCTTCCTTTCTCAAGCGGTTTTTGTTCCCCCCGGTAGGACCCCTTTTTTCCGTGTTTTTATCACTCTTCGACCTTGCTAGCCGCGAGGGTGAGACCGAGACTCCCGCGGGTCCTTCTATCCGCACCTCTCGCACGTATTATAGTAGTGGACAAAAGTATACATATACATATGCATGTATACACTGCGATGCATAACTATAGTGCCACCCATATTTTCAAGATTTCTCAACTTTAGAAGAACAATCCAGGTCAACGAAATGCGTGACATATGAGAAAGTATCAACAACAATCACGAACTTCACGTATAACAAATATTCAGTTTTTTGTCTTACATACAGAGTTGCGTGCAAAGGTTTCTGGTCAGCTAAATTTTTCGCTTGATTTTCCAAAAATGTCTACATTCGATGTCTCAACAAATTTTCGCTAATATTTTATAAAGCGGTATCACAAATGAAGAGAAATAATAATATAGGAGGTAAATGCCGTTCACCATCGTATGTGTATTTATTTATAAAATTAGTGATGTAGTCTGTGCAAGTTAACATTTATTCTTCTGCGCATCGATGTTAATATATTGTAGCTATGCCTTTCGCACGGGTGACAGAAATAATAGTAATACATAGACAGAAATTTCAAAAATGTTACAAACAAGATAAAAGAATTATAATTCGATAAATGTTAGTGGAGAGGATGCATCGACGTGCCAGAGAACGAGACTACTGGATTAAACAATCGTTCAACCCTTCCGATATAAAAAAGTAGCCCTTGGTGCGTCGTCTGTAAGCCTTCCCGTGCCTTTGCCAGCTTCAAAGAAAAAAAACTTACTGAAAAAGTCGTTTATTCGCTAGGTGGCCGTGGGAACACTCCTCTTTCTAATTGCATATATGATACTCATCCGTTTTCTTTATACTTTTCAATCTATCTACTTATGTATATGCCATCATATTCAGGCATTTTAGAAATTGAAAGGAATTTAGACAATTAATTGATGGACTTTAATGGAAAATAGTTCCTAGCCGTTTTAGCCCTTGACATTACATGAATTAAAGTTAATTAGAGTTACTACTCGAATTGGAACGCGTCGTTCTCAGAAATTAGACAGGCCAATTGATTTGAAATAATCTTAATTCGTACAAAGAAAAATTTGTGCTTCAATGCATGTAAGTAAGGGATTGTGATATTTTTTGAGGTATGAAATGTTTAACATAAAGTTTCAGTGTACGCTTTACATTTATACGTGCAGTTGTTTAAAAAGTTCGCATTCGATGTGCCGCGTATTCTCGACGTCTAATTGATCTGATTTTGTATACATATATCATTCTTTCATGAAACCTTCTTCATGGTTGAAACATAAGGTCCAGCCCAGTGTAGATTAAATAACAACATTGTAACGAAAAGCGTTAAGAGATTGGAAAACGGGAGCTGGCATGGCAGTATACAGTGCGGAACGGTGAAAGATTGATCACTCGGTGGGAATGACAGTAAGATCTCAGTTTACCATTTGTCGCCAATTAGGGAGAGGCGCACGACTGTTAATCGATTGGAACGTTACGATCTCGCTAATAGGTTCCGTCCGTTATTCCGTCGCAGTCGCAGGTAGAAATGCGAGACGGCAAAAAATCGAATCGTGCAAATATGTATACATATATACATATATCGAGGCGAACTCGTCGCTATTTACGAAGGAATCCAGATTTATCCTGTTTATTCGGTCGAAGCCTGTCGCACGGCTTTTTACCGGAGCTGTTTCGGTACAGCTATCTCTCGCTCGACCTCCGAACTCTTTCATTTGTTCTCCGCGAGCGATCCTGCATTTTATATCTCGGCCCGTGATCGCCCATTTTTGCGGCGCGCTGCCCGCCACCGTCATCGATTCCACAAAAACACCGTAGATTAAGTATCTTCTTTCTCGTCTACGCGGTATTTTACGCCGGACGAATTTCTCGCGGACGAAGCCGAGGGAATCGTCCATCGATTCCCAACCAAACCGAATTCGTTCTAAATTGTTGGGTGCTTCGCTCTCATTTCTAATCTGCAGAAGACACAGACTATTATTCTGCTAAGGAGAAAGAAGCTGCGTTCTAATTTAAGCGTGTAATAATTAGGCAGCGGATTTTATGCATTTAAATTAAAACAGAAAACATTGGAAGAATTTCGAAATTCTGTTCTATTATTTCCAACCAATTAATCATATTAAGAAAGAAAATAAATTTTTATTTCACTCCAGTTTGTTGCAATTCAGGTAGAAAATTTCTTATTTTGCATAAAAATCCGCTGTCTAGTAATAATCCTTAGCATTCGATGACTGTGAGTCACCACTAAAAATTGCTGTACCATTATTCACAATATTATTTACATTATTAAATTTGTTGGTATCTAAACAATTACCAACTACACATTTAATTATTGTACGAGTAAGACCGAGTATACTACTACACATTTAAGTATTTCACACGAAGATTCGTTCACGTAAAAAAAATTTATCAATGTTTCTAGAGAAGCTTCAGTTGGAAATACTTTTTAGAGAAAATGTGTCTTCAGTTTTCCACCTGTCACGAAAATGAATGATGGCTAGTCAAAGTAGAAGTCTGGAGAGCTTTAAAATTAAACCAGGATTATTATTGTTTCAAAGTGTGCGAGTACTTTTTACCAGCTGTTGTTTAAGAGCGTAACCGTCGCTAGCAACAAGATTCTTTCTCGGCGCTGATGACAAGAAAAGATTTTGTGTACCCCGAAGACACGTTGAAGGATTTTGCGAATTTAACGGCCCGACAGTTTTTTTTTTCAATGGCGCTCGGAGAGGGCACAGAATCGGTCGACCATACTTTAAAACGCCCTTAAGGGTGGGTCCCCAGTCGAAACGGCCAGGGGATGGAAAACGATGGAGGTTGGCCCAGGAGAGGAGGTCGGAATCTGGCCCCCACCCTGCGTGCCCGAAAAACGGTACCCCAGCCAATGTCGACCGAGCCGTTGCTACCCCCTCATGGAAAATACATTTCCTTACCCTTCATCTTATTGTTCGCCACCATACCTACCGAACTGCAACGATTAAAACTCGTGCATCGATTAGTTGCTCGTCTGCCTAATCAACTCTTTCTACTCACACGTTTTTCGATGTTCACTGATAGACCAAGGGAAAGGTTAGGTCTCGATGCAAACAAACTGTCTGTTTTTTCGTTCTAATATCTAGAAAAAATTATAACATCTAAGCAAAGTCGGCAAACAAGACCCAACGATTTCAATAAAAATTTTATAGTGAAATAATAATTGTTTTACTATTATAGTGATCCTGTTTTAATGAACACATACAGACAGTCTCACAATTGGTGGCATACAATTTAAATCAGAATAACTTTTTTATAAATAGACCAATTTCTGATTTGTAGTGTGCGCCATTAATTATGAGACTGACGGTAAATAATGATTTTCGGGAAACAAATCGTACATCGAATGAAGCGACACGCTTCTAAGATTTTGCTAATAATAACGAGCGAGAAAAGTGGTCGAAAAGGTTCGCGATCGGCAGGGGCATATCAAGAGGGGTAGCGAAGAGTGTAACAAGAGCGAGAACGTGAGGGTAAAACAAGGAGGTCTAGCTAGAAGGGGTGGTGGCGCGATGTATCGCGAAGGATAAAAAGCGGGCTGCTGGTAGAGCAAGGAGACGAAGGGAGGGGTTAGAGAACCAAGAAATAGGGGGCGACTATGCGAAGGGGGGCGACTCTAGTCAGAAGCACGTAGGGAGGAGGGTGGTGTGGGGTAGGAGGGTGAGAGGGGTGCAGGGTGAGAGAAACTAGATAGAGAAAGAGATAGAAAGGAAAGGAAAGGTAAGGTAGGGGGATCGAAACGGCGACTCAGTCCATCTGTCCGGTGTTTTGTCCAAGCAGCGGCAGAGGCACTAGACAAAAACTCACCTAACCCTTCCTTGATTACAATGCCGGCAAAAAGCGAAATACTAACCGCTGCCGCCGCCGCCGCCACCGCTGCTGGCTGCTGCCACTACCACTGCCACTGCCGCTACCGCTGCCTCTGCCGCTGCCGCGCGAGAACGGCCCGCTTCTAAGAAACTAGACCCGTTTTTGCTTTACATCGGAACACCGTCCGCACCGTGAGCTATCGGACAAAGAACCTATACCACTCGTTCAGCTCTCACCCCGATCTCCTCCTCGCAGTCTCACCGACCCGAACGTCTTTTACCCCGGACCACTGGACCACTGGACCACTGGACCACCCCCCTCATCCGCAGATACCTCTACCTCCACCGACACCGACCCTGGAACCTACGCCGCTTTCTTCGCCTATCCACATCCACATCCACTCTTTCCCTTCCTCTTCCCATCCGAGGCTTCGATCTTGCACAGCCGTCCCGTATAGTCCTCAGCTTCTTCCTTCTTCCTGTCCATTACTCGCCGAATGACTTATCGATCCTTCTTGAACCGTTTCAACCTGTTCCCGACGGAATCTCTTATTCCCCTGCATGATCAAGCATTTACAAGCGTTTACAACTAACGGAAAGTAAAAAAATATATAATTGATTCAAACCTCTGAACTGTCTCGCATGTTTAGTTTTCGCGTAACACTTCCTTTTTTTTTATCAAAATGCATGCATTTTTACAAAAATCAATGTTTTTCGCGTACATGTCCGTGTACTGGAGAGCATTTGCTGTATCATACAGATATTTGTTGATAAATATCTCAAAAACTAATCAAGACTCGCCATTGAAAGTTTATATCGAGGTTCCTCAATTTCCCCGCCCTTCTTTCTCAAAGTTTCAACTCGTAACTCTGTGTAAGCAAGAATTTTGCCCACAATTCCTTTCTTTGGCTCAAGTTTATACATACCCGAGGTTAATCTTGCGAATAGCACTGTGCATAATTAATTGATTGAAGAAACGGTGTGCTTGAAATTGTAACCGCTTGTGTTTTGTGTTGAAATCGGCGCCAGAAGCTTTTGTACTCGGTCAATACTTACTATTGAAACAGTGGAGTTAACCGATTTGGCGAATGGGCGGGTCATACATATAATAAGGAGGATGGGATTGGATTTGTTTTGTTTTTATGAAAGCGGCAAGCGAAGTTTACTGGCTGGTCTTTGGTGAAAGAAAGAACCGGCGAATGGCGGAATGGAGAAAAGTCGGTGACGATGAGGATCGGTCGCGTTCGCGTTCTCGTTTGTTCTCGCTTTCGCGAGCGCATACGCGCCGTTCCCAGGGAGGCTGAGGAGGCCACGGTAGGATCAGGTTTTTCTTAGCGCGTCCCTGGTGCTGATGCTGGTGCTGGTGCTGGTGCGCGTTATTGGACGCTATGCCATGCCATGCCGCCGTGGCGACTCTGCCTCCGACTCGCGTACGCGTTCCCCGCTAACAAAAACGATTATCCCGTGCCAAAAAAGCTGTTATGTAAATGCACTGCCTGGACTAGACTGCCGGTCACAGGTATACCTACTCTACTTGACCGGGATAGAGAACTCCGCCGATGAAAACCTGCTGTCATTCTAGCCGAAAACGAATTAACTGTTCCGTAACCGAGGTAATCTTCTCTGTTTCTTCCCGCTCTTCCTCTGGCTCGGTCACCTCCGCTGAAATGTCGATTCTAATCTTTATAACTTCCCAAATCAAATCGTTTAGATCCTTCGCTTACAGGAGAAGAGAGGTAACGACTGTCCAACGATTCGCTGCTATGGGACCAAATTCATGAAATGTATGTATACAGTTTTATTCCGATATAAGACGATGTCTCGGTACCGGCTTTCGCCGTATTCCGAATGAGAGTACCTATTCGGCTTGACTTCGTTCTTGAGTGGTACGAAAGTTTATGGGCCCATAAAGTTGTCCGGCAGATCATAAAGTTGTCGACCGAGCAGCGATATCTTTCGTTGGAAAAGGATAGAATATGACATATCCTCTCGTTCAAGTACTCAGCAGTGTCGAAACGAACAACTTCAAAAGAAGAAGAGGGGGTTAGCGATTTTCATATTCCGAAAAAAACGTCGTCTGCTTATATCGAAATAAATCTGTATTCATCAAACCGTATCAATTACCCTTAAGTTGCGGGGGGAGGGGGGTAAGGTTTCCTCGTCGATATATCGTTCCTCTTTTTTTTTCCTCAGCGTGTCTCATAAATCGTCGCGTCGCCGCGCGCCGGTCGGATATCTCGAAAGACCGATGCACATGCAGAGAATCGGCGGTGTCTCATTAGAAAGATCTTCGTATCCGTTTGGTTCTCGTGGCTGCGGGGCCAACGTCAGAAAAATCTCGCGGAACGAGTCACCCCGCTGCTGTCAGGGACTTACTCGTATCTCGGTCGGTGTATATAAGCGTGAGACCGGGTCTCGGGTTCGTAATAAGACCTGCCGACCAGGTTTTTCAGCCCCGCTCCACCGTATTGCTCCGTATCTCCTTCTGCATTTCTTCTCCCTTTCGTTCCCTCTTGGCTTCCTGTCGCTCTCTTTTTTCTCTCTCCCCGTCTCCTCTCCCTTTCTCCTTTCTTTTCTCATCCCTTAGACCTCTCGCCCGTCCCCCTTCCCCTTCTTCTTCTTCTTCCTCTTCTTCGTCTTCTTCCCTCTCCATCCTCCGTGTTCTCTCTGATTCTCTCCCTCCGTTTCATCTCTCTTTCCCTTTGTTTTAATTCCTATCTTTTCCTCTTTGTCGCTCCTCTTTTCTTACGAGACACACCGAGCCCACGGCCGGCAACGTCCCGATGCCATGCCACCAGTACCGGTATTAATTTATACGTTGTACGTGTGTGCACGCCGCTTTTTCTCGCAGTTCCTCGAAATTTGCAAGAAACTAGTCGGACACCCTGGCGGCTCGACCGCCTGCCCGCATACTGCCCGTCGCGTCGCGTCGCGCCACACCGCGCACCGTTCCTTTCCGTTTCGTTCCATTCCGTTCCATTCCGTTCCATTCCGAACACTTTACTGAACCGAACGAGCCGAACGTTCAGACAATTCATATCACAATTCATAATCACCTCGTTGCGCGCACTTTTCGACAAAATGATAAGACACCATGAACATTACAGTAGCGAGAATTGAATTCTGAACAATACACTATGAAAGTACTTATACGGGCTGAAAAAACAAATAGTTACTCAGATATTCTCTATAAATGATTTTGAATACAGGTAATACTCTGATAAAAAAAAGCAAAACAGAGGAAAGCTAATTACAACTTTCGCTTCAACCATTTTTTTTTTGCATATTCCAAATAGTTTACAAGTAATGCATGTGTATAATTTATCGAATAGACAGCGGATGTTTATGCAAAATAAAAATTTTCTTCCTGAACTGCTTTACGGATCTACTAATTTTCATCGTAAATGCATATAATCCGCTGTCTATCAATGAATTACCATCGTTAGGAATTTGAATGAAGTTAATGGTAAAATAAACACTAAAGAATCTCGATATAAATAATGATCTAGACAGAATGTTTTCATCTATAAATGTCTGTCTTAATAATTCATTTTGTTTATGATTTAGTGGTGCAGACGTCCGTACCTCAGAACGAAGCAGAGCTACAGCTATATAGGGTCATGCAAAAGGCGTCTCTCTTGGGTTATTACGACACTCTTCTAGAAATGGGTAAGGTACACGCAGGCTGTTCCAAGCATAAATACTATAATAAGCAATTTCCTTTCTAAATTTATCAACTAGCAAAGTCGAGCCAACTTGTCACTCACATTATCTGTACGTCTGTCTTGAACATAAAAACAAATAAAACAATAAATGTGTAGAAGAGAAAGAAGTTGGCTGATAAAACTTTCACGATTTTCTGTATTATTGTAGGTGGCGACGATTTGCAGCAATTATGCGATGCCGGAGAAGAAGAGTTTTTGGAAATTATGGCACTAGTCGGTATGGCCAGCAAACCCCTCCATGTCAGAAGACTTCAAAAAGCTCTACAAGAATGGCTGACAAACCCTTGTAAAATATCTCATAATATCTGATCTATCGATCTGGTGCACATCAAATTCGCTCTATTGCTCATTGTAAATCATTTTACAAATCCGAAAAACAAATACATATACGTAATGATGTGTGCAGATCTACGATTTAGGCTTGTTTCTTCGTTTTCGTTCAGAATCGCAGTTTTATGTGCACCAACCGAATACAATTGTCGCTATACTAGACGCAGTAAATTAAACAAATCAATTAAACAAAAATAATTCCTCGAAAATGTATTCCACATATCGAAACGTAATGTTCTGGTTCAAGAAGCAGCTGTCGAACAAATTTTACAAGTTCTCTACGTCTCGTCCGAAGACAATGATGGATTATATCAAAACATACTAATTCGTTTCTGTCGCAGCCCTTTTTCAGGCGCCAGTGGTATCGACGAATGCTACCTGCAAGAATCCACCGACTATAGGGTATGCCTGCGCAAGTCCCAGGCCGCAAGTGCAAAATCTTCAAGGTTTCGCGGCAACTTCGCAGACGCAAACCCCAACACCCTACGTCTCGTCGCACGTGTCCCTTACGCCGTTGCCCTGCAGAAGCACCAGCCCTATAGTGTCAGTGACGAGCGTAACCGCACCGGTTGCTTCGACCACCTTCCGGCAGAGTCCCAGCCCCAACGCGCCCTTACCGTATACAACTGTCCATAGCCCCGGCATACTGCAGGTATAGTACAACTAATAAGTAACATTATAATTAGTAGACTGCGGATTTTATGCATTTATGACAAAAATGGGTACGTACAATTTAAATCAGCGGGCATGTTAGAAATATTTAAGGACATCAATGTGTTGGTTTCAGCTTAATAGGATAACTAAAAGAAGAATACAATTTTTATTTGGCTCCTGTGTCCTGCAATTAATGCAAACATTTTTTATATTGCATAAAAATCCGCAGTCTAATAATTAGTTCTTGTTTGAAGCTTTGGTGAGCCATGTGCTTTATACGTGACTGAAATTTCGAGTTAATATTGGAATTAGTTTTCGAGTTATTACTTCCGTCAACATGGAAAACATAGTTCTGGAAAAAACGCGTTTAAAAGTCTGAAGCATATACTATACGTATGCATATGTATGTATAACGAACGCATTATGTATTACTTCGAAAAATAGTCCTGTGACCAGTTTTTCGGCGTTTTGGAATATTGTGCGGCGTGGCAGTGAACGGTTTAATAATCTTGAAAAATATTGATCACTGCAACGATGATACAAAGAACTGTTTTTATTAGGTGGGAACTTGCGAATCATCGTGTGGCAGTGGCACGACTCCTAGTCCTGGGGGTGGCGGTGGCGCACCTGCGAGCCCAACTCAACCAACTCCGACTCTTCTACAGTCGCAGATACAGAGATTAGCGGAGGCAGCCGAAAGGCTTGCCGCTACCATTCGTCCGGTCGATCCAAAACCTCATAACGTTAAGAAGAAGATTTGCAAGAATTTGGAGGTAAACCGCTATACCTCAACTAGATCGCAGATCTTTATAGAAAATATCTACAGGGTGTCTCACTTTAAGTGTGACCCTCAGAATATCTTCTTTAATTTTTCACAAAGTAAACAATTTTGTTACGTGTAATTTGTCTTGTAGTTTTCAAGGTGATCGATGTTCTTTGTTAAAATAACTACACATATATTTTCGTGTTGAAATGTGTACTGTGAACATGACCTTCAAATGACCTTGAACTCCGAAGATGAAGGTACAGGACAATACAGTAAATAAAAATAAGTGATTGCAAAATTTATGATCAATCCGTTTCGATATTCTTTGTGCTACGTAAGACACTTTCTGCTGACTTACGAAATTTTAGTTTGACCTTCATCTTCGGTGTTTAAGGTCATGTCACGGTACATATTTGAATGTATTTTTTTATGAGCAACGCGATGCAACACGAAAATATACGTAGTTATACATTTAGAAAGAAAACAACCCCTGCGTAAAAGAGAAAATCGGTTACTTTGTTTTAGATGGTAATGGCTATGCCCGACAGCGACCCACGACGAATGGAAGAGATCCGAAAGTACGCGGCAATTTACGGAAGATTTGACTGCAAGAGGAAACCAGAGAAACCACTGACATTGCACGAAGTGTCGGTTAACGAAGCCGCCGCACAGATTTGTAGGTTCGTACCTGCCCTTCTTACTAGAAGGGACGAACTTTTTCCTTTGGCCCGGCGGGTTGTCAGAGATTCTGGGTATCATTATTCAAAAAATCATTAGTAAGTACCTTTACTGGAAGATCAGTTCAATCATTCCCTTTACACGCTTTAAACGTTTGCTAACATGTTCACGCTGACTTTAATCCAATGATACAAACAAATGAAACGCTGTCGTAGAAAGTACATCGAAAGCTAGAGATATGTACGAGTAATTTTAAAGAGCGTTTTCTTCCTTTCGGGTCAGACTTCTCTTCCTCGCTTTCTTTTTATTTTTACGTTTGCTGCAACATTCGATAATTACATGACAAAAAATGAAAGATTGTCAAGTATTTTCTCGCACTCGCAATTTAACAGATGTAAATATAAAGGAATAGTTAGGAAACATCGGATTTCAGTGAACTAAGTTATTTAAGCGAAAGCTAAACTATAATAAACCAGATTAGTAACTTAAAATTACATTTAACTAACGCGTTCTTTAATTTACATAAAAATACTTTAACATATGTAGATTGAATTGGAGACCTGAAAGCATAGAAGACCCTCTAAAATGTTGAGCAGTCTGAAAAGTTTATTGCATATACAAACTGATTGCAATTGAAATAGAATGTCGACGAGAACGTGTTACATGTAACCGCATTAATTTACTGTTTTACACTTCTGTTTGAAATGCTTTAGCCTATCCGTGTCAAGACCGCGTGAGAACGGTGAAGAAAATGAAAACGAAAACGAGCGTGCAAAACGACAAAAGCTCGAGCTTGAGGGTGAGAATGAAGATGGGACGCAGGTTAGCGCACCTCGACCATAAAAAATAAGCTGTATGCAGAAGATTCCAGTTGAAAATAGTTGCAAACGTGATTGGGACCGTGGATTTGGTCCCGTGCCGATTGTATCTTTTCATTCACCCTATGCGGCCACAGAGAAGGATATTCCAAAGTCCGCGTTCAGCTCCTACGTTTCAGATACCTTCAATCTGGAATCATTGGCATATTAACGAAACCATTGTACACGCATGAGCGCTAACCACTAACTATGCATCCAGCACATAAATAATTACAACACCTAAACTACCAATCGATTGTCACACACGTGAACGACAGCCGAAAAAAGGTCAAGTATAGCTTCTGCATAACATGCATGGCTTTTCCTAATACAGATCGCATGCGATTACTACTTTATTTCCAGAAGAAAAACTTAGACTGCTGTTTTCTGTAAGTGAAACATTAATAGAAATATTTACACGCTTCTTTGAAATTTCGTTATGTATCTTCTAATGTAGTTATTTACCTTTATTAGCAGACAATTATTTTAGAAATGGTAATGAAGCATAAATTGCAACTAATACATTTCTTCATGCTTCCAAATGTTGCTACGTGAAAGTATAATTGTGTTTTAAGATGGAAATAATTCACTCTGGAGCATGGCAAACTTTTTATCAATAAGTTTACACAAATATCTCTTTTTTCACTTAATGTGTGAAGTAGAGAAATTAAAAGACGTTTGTTATTTTAGCAGACATTAGTAGCCTACTACATGTCAAAATTTTATAAATGTTAATATACGATAGCTTTCTTCCACACTCGTTAAGACTCTATGCTTTGTTCCTAGTGTCTTGACGAGTCGTATTTTCGTTTAATATTTTAACTGAATTACTTGTGTTAATTCCTTTTTTTTTATGCGTACAGAACTACCTTGTTGCTATACTTATATTGTCTATAGCAGTTAAATGTTTCAGGAGGAGCTGGACCTTCGCTGCTCTGAAATGGACATTAATAATTCAACACTCAGGAGACACAGATCATCAAGGTGATTATCGAACGATCAATTTTAATCCTTATCACTGATTAAAACAAATTAGATACAAAATCATAATTAACCATTCCTAGAATTCAAAATTCTATAAAAAAAATGAACTTCAAAACTAAACTGTATATTAACTTTGAAATAACATACTTTCTTGTAGCTGCAATTATGTACATATTGATGTTGAGACATTTGCATTGTTTTAGTCCAGTTTGGAGGAAGAAGAATAACAATGGCATATTCAGCGGAAGTATCGAAGAAATAAGCGACTCGGACAGTCAACTTTCCTTCTCAAACGAGGAATCTTCGTCAATGCATGTAAGAAAATTGTGAATCGAAAAAGATAGTAAACATACGTTTAGTTTTGTTAAAATTATCTGAGTAATCTTTACAGGACACCAACGAAGCTGAAGCAGACAATACTGACAAAGAAAGTGATTTCAATCTCAAGGTATTTCTACTATACCAAAAACCATTCTAAACTTTACGTTCAGTTTTCACATTACAAGACTAATTTATTATATGTACGTATACAGGGTGAGTCCGAAGAAACAGAACACCTAAATATCTCCGTTACTTTTCATTGTACAAAAAAACTTCTTAGGACAAAGTTGCACAATTTGAAGGGCCATATGTAACGGTGTAAGGGAAAAAAATTTCAAGGTCATTTTTTAATAAGATTTCAAGGTCATCGATGTTTCTTTAATTGGAACGATATATAACGTAATGTTATAGCTGACAAAATAACGAATTCATCCATGTAACACAGTATAATCTACAAATGACCTTCAACCCAGAAAAATGGAATAAATAAAATTCAACGTGTAAAATTCATTTGCTTTATTTCTGTTACGCAAAATGTTCAAAAATATTCCCTTGAGCTGCCAATCCAATTTTTTGGGTTGAAGATCATTTGTAGGTCATATTGTGTTACATGGATGAATTCGTTATTTTGTCAGCTACAATATTACTCTAATACAATATCTCATTAAAAAATTACCTTGAAATTTTTTTCCCTTACATCGTTACATGTGGCCCTTCAAACAGTGTAACTTTGTCCTAAGAAGTTTTTTTGTACAACGAAAAGTATACATATACAATATACGTACATATATTAGGCAGTCACATAAGTTTATAGTGTCTCTTGTGCACCGATTCACAATTCTGATTGAACACTTTAAATGGATTTAGGTAATAGCTTCGCGTGGAGACAATATAATTGCAGTAGCAAATCCTGCCCTGATGGAATGTAGTCATCCTATAAAAGAAGAGCCAACGGACGAGAAACCTGCACTGTGATACTGTTTAAAAAGATCAAATTCTTTTATTCAGATTCTTTTTTTCAAATTACATTTCAGCTTGTGCATTAAAATTAGTAGTATCGTTATCTGTATTTTTGATTGTTTCTACGTTATTTAATATATTATGTACATCAATTAGTTCTATTAGTTGTCTTTTGGGTCACAAAATCAACAGAATTATATTAATGTAACAATTTGTTCACGCACAAACTCTGCTAAACACTTAGCAGCTATTATAAAAACTACAGAAACATTTTTAGATATTGTATATAAAAAAACCATGGTCTAGATCAAAACAAGAAACATAAACTGACTGATATATAGTAACATATTGTATAACATTAAAGTTGTAAATATGCATTGAACCTTTTATTATTCTGCGTATTGCATTTTTTAAGAACTTCACACGTTATTGTATAATTAGAATAAAATTAATAAATACATAATGAAAGAATTAGAAAGCTGCATCATTATTTTATATCAATATTCCTCATTTTAAATTTAAAAAATCGACACTTTTCGATCCAAATTTCCCGCGTCGCCATTATACAATTTCACGATATATCGATTGTCGATGATCGATCATAATATTATATCGATATGTGAATTTATCGAACATCGCTAGCATGGTAACCAGCACTGCTGACACATATGTATGTTTATCAGTGTTACCGCACAAAAAACTTTTTTTCTGCACAGAGGTTGGTAACACTGATAAATACTCTGAAAAGCAAGGTTAGCGTAATACTAAACACATGGCGGAGACGTGGCGCCGGCTTGTCGCCACCACAGCTTTGAAAATGAAAAAGAAAAGCTTGGCCGACAAAATAAACTCTTTAGTTAGTGCAGCACCAACAAATTTTTATTCTGACGATGATAATGAAGATACAAGAGCTAAAGTAGTCGATAACGACGACGAAAGTGACAATTCCGCTAGCAATTTTCAGGTTTCAGAGATAAGAAGGAGGAATATTGATCTTCTTGACCAATTAGATGAAAGGTAAGCACTAAGTTTTCTTATTGTAGTTTCATATTTTGGTGGTTTTAAGATAAAACGACAAAAATAGTACGTTACTAATATTGAAATTTTGGGACTTGTGTTTAAAGCTTAGCACTCGAATGGTAACTCTGAGAGGCGCCACTAAAAATTGCTCTATCATTATTCAAAATATTGTTTACATTATTAAATGTGTCGATATCTAATCAATTACTAAACATTTAGATATTATATGAGGTATTCTATCAATTTTGTATCCATAAAATCTGAAAAATCATAGGGTATGGAAATACTCTAGGTCAGAAGATATGTTTAATTTTCAAGTTAAAATAGCTCCGAGTGCAAAGGGTTAATTGTGTTATGTGTGTGAAATAAACTCTGACTTTTGTTTTATCGCATTGTTATTTTGAAAAGAAGAAATTATTTTGGTAGGATTTGTTCCTTTGCGAAACATACATATTATCTCCACTAATACATCTCGAGTAATTTATAATACACTATGTAATTTACTAGGTACAAAGGCAAAAAGGTTTCTAGAAAGGATGTATATTCCGATGACAGCGACTCGATTGATACAAGAGCAAAAGATGATGATGGAGAAGAAGATGAAGAAGAAGAAAATGAAATGAATGATTTGGAAGATGACGAAGAAGAAAGTTACTATAACGAAAACAGTAATAACGAAGATGTTGATAACGAAGACAATGACTTCAGTGAGAACAATGATAGTACCGAAGATGAAATTGATGATAACGATGATAATGAAAGTGTAAGATCTAACATGGAAGAAGAAAGTAATGACAATGTAAATGTTAAAACAAAAAAGAAAAGCAATTTTAAAACAATTTCTCATACAAACCTTAGAGCAGATATTGAAAAGGGTAACTGTGTTAGAAACCAGTTAAATTTGTGGGAGAATCTATTAGAGGTCAGAATCAAATTACAAAAATGTCTGGTTACAAGTAATCAAATGCCTCAACATGATGTTTATAAGGACTTCAAGGAAAATGTAGAATATACAAAGAAAACTAATGAAAGTAGAAATACATTAAAAATGCTTTTAAATAATCTGTTACAATTACAAAGTGGTCTTTTGAAACAAAATCCTGAAACAACAAATTTGTCCTCTCAAAATCGAAAAAGAAAAGCAGAAGACGATATAGACAACGACATAATGAATTCCGATGATGCAATGGACGAGGAAATTCCTTCGGATACAGAAGATGAAAATAATATGGATGACAAATTGATTTCTGATGAATATAAAGCACATAATGCTAAGAACATATTCAACATGAAATTAAAACTGAACAATTATGAGAAGATAATAAACGAAAGTAATAAATCTTATGCAAATTACAGAAACTCTGTGATACAAAAGTGGAATGAAAAGACGAAATTAGTAAGTGGTAAATTGAACAAAGACACAAATCAATCTACCTTGAAGCAAATTGAGTTTGCATTAAGTGACAAAAAAAAGTTACACAGCAGAACGCAGTTAAAACGTTCAGAATACAAAATTGTTGGGAAAACAGATTCAGTTGAAGATGACGGAGGTAGAAGGGTTCAAGAATATGATTCTGAGATTTATGATGATGACGACTTTTACCACCAGTTATTACGAGATTTAATTGAACACAAATCAGCAGACGTCACGGATCCTATTCAGCTCAGTAAACAGTGGATTCAATTACAAAACATGAGAAGCAAAATGAAGAGGAAAATAGATACGAGAGCTACGAAGGGTAGAAGAATAAGATACAACGTACATAATAAATTAGTCAATTTTATGGCCCCTATCACTGTTAACGATACATGGTCGGACCAAGCAAAAGATGAATTGTACAATTCATTGTTTGGTAAAATTAAATCAATAAATGAACATATTACTCAATGAAGTAATAATTTATAATAATTAGTAAAACTTTATTTAATTTTGTACATTTTACTAAAGACTATTTTATAAAATGTATGCGAATCTAATGGACATGAAAAATGCAAATGTTATGTACAGTATAAGGAATAAATGATAAATCATGTATGTATAAGAGGTTGTTTAAATTTTTATTTGTTATAGAAAAATTAAGATTGTTTTGTACTTTCGTAAATATATAAGTTTATAATTAGACTGCGGATCTTTATGCAAAATAAAAATTGTCTGCATCGATTGCAACAGATGGAAACTTAAATCGAATGTTATTTCTTTCCGTAATGATTTTAATAGAGGAGAAATTATATTTTCAATTTTGACTTTCAATTTTGAATTTCATATAACTCGATTTTGTTATAAATTCATAAAGATCCGCAGTCTATTTATAATCTATGACTGAATGGACGGAATTTGGGCGACGCTATCGCCTCTACATCCGTTTCTCTCGCATTCAATTAATTCAAACACTAAAAACCAGAGTTCGTCTTGTAGCATTTTCTTGATCCATGATGCAGATGCATTCACTTCATTCTGTCCGATCCAACCGGTGATTTTTCTCGTGCTCGTGAGAGCAGATCGAAGTTATGGATTTGGCTTGTCAAAATTCCGATTTTAATGCTAAATATTTGCTTGGTCAGTTAAATACAGCCAGAAGAGAAATAAATAACTTAAGGTATCATCTGACTTCTTTCATTTACGCTATGTCTTTAAAAATTCAATGAATTATTTAAAAAGATATCAACAAGTTCTATTCAAACTTGGGTGTGTATGTATGCAAGCAAGTATGTACGTATGTGTACACTTTAAATAACATGTGTGCAATGCAGTAAAATAAATAGCATATACGTATAACTGCATGTATGTACATAAAGCAAAAAATAGATATTTGTTAATTCAAAGAATTAATACATAACAATATATTTATTCAACTTAATTATAACTAGACTGCGGATCTTTATGGAAGATAAAAAGTTTTTGCATCAATTGCAGGACGCAAGACCTAAAAATGAATTTATATTTTTCATTAATAATTTTAAAGTCTTCTAATCTTTTCGCTGTTTTAAATTGCACCTACTCATTTTGCTCATAAATGCATAAATATCTGGAGTCTAATTATAATATTGAAACTAGATTAATATACAACTACAGTATTGTTTTTATCATATTATAGGCAGCAAATAAAAACTCTTCGCTACATACACGAAAAAGATGTTGATACCATAAAGCGTCTATTAGAATCGTACAAGAATGGAGCACCAATATCTTCCGAAGCAAAAGTTATATCTTTAGACGATGTGAAACCTAGTACTAGCGCAGATGACGATGCTATAAAGTTAAAACCAATTGGAATAATATCTACTTGGTTTCCTAGTAAACGCGGTACTCCTAGACAGACAGGAATTTGTGGAAAAGTACCTGGGAAATTATTGTTGTATAATTCGATATACACTAATCCTGACCATGCTCTCGAAGGGTTACAAGACTTTTCGCACATGTGGTAAGTAATCGTATAATCAATTCTTTAACAGATAGAACTATCCAACATGTCGTCATCTGATCAAATTAGTGATCAATTAAATTTATGAAAAAATGTCATGTTCACAAAGGGTTGTTATTAGACTCTGGAAAAGTTTTTGCATCAATTGCAAGATACAGGAGCTAAATGTGGTAAAAATATTTGTACTCTTAAAGTCTGTTAATATTTTCACTGTTTTAAATTGCACTTGCTCATCTTTCTTATAAACGCATAAAATCCAGAGTCTAGTTATTATATATTTATAATAGAGTAAGAAATAACTATTTTATTCTGATTTCTATTTACAGGGTTTTATTCTACTTCCATAGAAACGAATCGACACATGTTCGGGCTAAGGTTGCACCGCCAAGACTGAACGGTACAAAAACTGGTGTGTTCTCCACAAGATCCCCGCATCGTCCATGTCCTATCGGTTTAAGTTTAGTGAAGATCACAAGAATAGAAAATCATACAATTTATTTCGAAGGTGTAGACATGGTAGATCAGTCACCAGTATTGGATATAAAACCTTATATACCACAATACGACAGTCCGTTCTCTTTTGAGAAATTGAACAGCGCACCGCAAGAATCTAACATGGATAATACATTTGGTTGTATAGAAGAAAGTAGCAATTTAAGTAGAAGTCAAACATTCAACTCTAACATCGATCTTGCGCACGAAACAAGAAGTCTACTTTCAGATTCTTACTATAGAAAGAATACCAATGAAACAAATCAAGAAGCAGATGTTTCTAGAGACGAAGAAATTGCTTTAAGATTACAAGCGGAGGAGTTTCAAAGGAATTCAAACTTTGAAAATTATAATAGTATCAGACATTTTTCTGAATTAAGCGACATTAATTTACATAATAATGGCACATTACAACATAACGTCGACGTAACCGGTATACACAGAACATATCATACTTTGTCCGATGTTCCGACCGATGCGAGAACAAATATGAACATATCCACCGAACAAAATACACTTTCGTCAAACTTAGAACAGCAATCGGAAAGTTTAGTAGATATAAGTAATAGATTACAAAATACTAATATAAGCAGTCGCGCTAACGTTGAGCCAACATATTCTCCAAGAAGTATGGGGCCGAATTACATAGAAGCACACGCTTCTCGCTCTAGACTTTTAGATGGAGCGGATGGGCCGAGTACTGTCTGCGGTACCGATTTAGATTTAATTTATAGGCGGTCTTTAAATGCGAGAATCGATAATTCACCTATAAGAATGGGAATACGGGAAGCCCCTGACGGAGAAGAGGGTCTCGAGTCACAAACACTTGTCCCTTCTCAAAGTTTACCAAACGTTGAAGTAGCAAGAACTACATCGGTCAATAATTTACAAGACCCTGCGGACACAAACTCAACAACAACTGTATTTCCAGATCCAAGGAATATTGAAATTAGAGCAACAGAAGCTAATTATTCTTTGGAAGTAAGAATTCCAGAGTGGATATCAAGACCTCGTACACCTTTGTGTGTTAAATTTAATGATCGAGCTCTGATACAATTAAATGAAATTTTAGGAACGAAAATTAATGACCAAAAGATAGCTATTGAAAATGTACTTCGCGAAGATCCTAGATCGGTTTATTTGAGACAACGATGGGGCAGTCAATTTTATACATTCTTAATTCATGATTTACATATTACTTGTAGATTTGACGATAACAGAGGTGTAGTTACAGTTTTCCAAGTTAGACATGCAGGTCGAATTTGTGAGTGCGGAGAACCCGAGTGGCAATGTTTGGGTCATTCTCCACCTCCATCATAGTATGCTTGACTATGTACATGCAATACATACATAACGTATGCATGTATGTTTCTAATAATGTTAGTTAATTGTACTCATAAATTTATTAATAATATTCTAAGAAATGCGAATTTTTAATTTATAAAGCTACAGGGTGTTTTATATTTCATAAAATTTAGCAATCGTCATTCCATAATTGTTCATCAAGAATTTTTATTATTGTCAAATCGAAACTAAACTTGGTTAAAATCAGTAGATATATTTACAGTTGAATTATACATCATTATTAGAGCAGATATTTATGCAATTAATATGGTTAATAGTGCAATGTGCAATACATATTTCGATTTGTCTCGTACACGCATCATTTGTTTATTAATGACATTATCAATTGTCATCCTACAAGTTTGATCAACTAGTTATAATAAATCTTGCCAATAATACTGTATAGAAATCGATAAAGATTTTTCTTTTTTTATTATATAGTATTTATTGTAGAATCTTCTACAAACTTTCGTACTGTATAGCATTTCATTGTAATAAAAATGTTCCTATACGTTTAATTACGTATTATAAAGTTTCGCACAAAAATGAAATAGATAGCAAAAATATAACTTCTAACTTTCATTCGTTGGTAGAAAAATATTGTATGTCCAAAATTTTACAATTTTATTTGCACAACAGAATTTTTGTAATTAAAAATATAGATACAATATTTGATTTAAGTATACATTCTTATTGTTGAATCCGCACCAGCTGAAAATACCCATGGTTGAATGGGATGAAACATGACATCCAAAATACCAAAATCATTGTAAGATTCGTGATCACATAATCGTTTTAGTGGCACGATCAACGGATTTTGCAGTAAATCACTAAAAATGTATATTGAAATAAATAATATATGATCAATATTGATTTGAAGCAATTATTAACGTATAATCTTACTTGTACACCATTCCATGAGATACAATAAGGCCCCTATCGTCTGCACCAGATGCAAAAAGTGGATATCGCTTGTGAAATGAAACTCCCCTTACACCTGTACCATGTAAACGTAATGTCTGATATGGTTTTGTACTCAAATCAAGGTCAAACCAAAGCATTTTGCGATCGTAAGTGGCTACTAAAATATTATCGCCTCCTAAAAATGCATAAAAACAGAAATTAAATATAATACTGAAGATACTTAAGTATATTACTCAAATCATTTTAAAATGTTTACCAGGATGTATTGCCATTGACGATATCCATTGTGAATTTGATAATAATTTTTTAATCATTTCCTGTTTTACTAAATCGTATATTCGTACATTACGTTGTGTCTGTAATTGTTTTATCAAGATTTTTCAAATGAGACTTTTAGATTCTCGTATATACATTTGTATCTAATTATAAGTTTCACTTACCGCTACAAACAAATATGGTCTAATTGGATGGAATAAAACATATTGTATTAAACCTTTCGCCTTAGTGAAAGGAAGTTGAGATCTTCGTTTTGATAATTGATTTATTAAAACAGATCTATTTTGTCCATCTGGCATAACAGTGGCAAAATAATCACCTTTACCATGCCATGTTACTTGTTTCACTATTTTAAAGTGGTTTAAAATGATCCTAATACCGTTTCTGTGAAGTTCTCCTTCCGCTTGTTCCCATTGTACAGCAGTTTTAACTCTATCGCTAACTGATACAAGAAAAAGCATACGATTCATTTCAATTTCATCTCTGTGTGTTATTATTAATAATTTGTATAATATATATGAAATTATACCGATAACGTCGCTTTGAGGTATTATCTCTAATAACTGATCAGTTTTGCTAGTAATTAAGCGATCTCCTACACCAGGATTTATTAAAAGAACTTTCTTATCTGCTGCTACTGCTATAAGAGACAATGATTGATTTGGACACCAGGCTACAGATCTAATTGTTCCACCACAAGGCACTGTCTTCACACATCTGCCTG
Source organism: Lasioglossum figueresi (assembly GCA_028455805.1). Classification (NCBI taxonomy): domain Eukaryota; kingdom Metazoa; phylum Arthropoda; class Insecta; order Hymenoptera; family Halictidae; genus Lasioglossum; species Lasioglossum figueresi. The sequence continues at coordinate 6,537,300 of CM052192.1, read as the reverse complement.
TTGCTATTTCCCATACTGTAAATTACAACATTATTTATTAGGTTGTTATATATGAAATGTCCGATTTTAGAATGAAAAACTTACTTTTTAGGTCCATATCATCACCACCAGAAGCAATATATTGTCCTACCGGCTCTGCGGTGATACTTCTAATCATGTCTGTGTGTCCTTTAAATATCATAGACATTGTTGTAGGGAATGGCTGTAGGTCCTTTGGACTAGGTAACTGTGGCACCAATGCTTCGGGTTCTATTGTTAATCTCATCTTCAACGCTCTGGGACACAAATATAAATCAAGACACCTCTGAAATCTTTCTTTAATATATTTTGGGTAAGCAGGAACTTCACGAAGCGAGTTGTATTTCTCTGGAATAAAATGTAACTTTCTTTTCCACGGTGTTGTCTGCAACTTACTCCATTCTTTTAGCTCTTTTTTGTCAAACAAATACTCTGGCGGAGGATTATAACTTTCTGCATGCCCCGGTAAATGCCTCTTCGGTGCTGAAATATGTTTATGAATTCTACGCATATCTTCAGCTTGATCGTCCGATTGCCATAACATGTAAAATTGTGGTTGGTTCTTCTTTTGCTGTCTTTCTTTTTCTAATTCCGCGGTCGACTTTATCCAGCCCATTTTCAAAGCATGAACCAACTTCGATACCTTTTTCGCTTCTGGTTTAGATGGTAAAAATGAACGCTTATGTTCAGGAAATTTACGCACTGGCATCTTCATCACTTCCGAAGTAAACCATTCTACCCAAGGCTGTAACAAGAAAAGTAGTTTGTAATAAATCCAATCTTCGAACTTGTATATATATAATCTATACTTACAGCATATTCATCAAAAGTTACATCAGGAATTTTCTGTTTCTGAATTCTTGTAATCAAATCAATATCCGCTTCGCTTAAAACAACATCCTGACCAGTTTGCGGGTCTTTTATAGTTCTCCAAAAATCAGGATCTTCCATTCTTTTCAAGAAATTATCTAACTGGTCACCTTTCTGAGGTTTTATAATTTTCTTACCATCCCAATCGTAACCAATATGGTCATACTCATCGTACCACTTCATGGGTATGTTTCCAACAGTATTCCGAATATCTTCTTCGTCTGAACTATCGTATTCGTATTCATCTAATTTCTGACTTACTGTCGGTACAATGTTACTTACGTTTCTGCTATTTGTACCATCAAGTACATTTTCTTTACTATCTGTTTTTGTAGATTTCTTTAAACTTTGTTTCGTCACCTTATTCATCTTTTCATTTAAACTATACAACTCTACATCTTTTTCTGAAACTTTCAAAGAAACTGGTTTTTTTGATGAGGTAACTTTATTTATAGAAGATTTGTCTTTCCTATCTGTGTTTTTTATCGCAGATATAGGGTTATCACCTTTTAATTTGGACTTATTGTATTTAGACTTAGAGCTATTACTAAAACCTTTAGTTTCTTTTGCCAAATTGTCATTTTTCTTTTTTGAACTTTTATCCACATCTTCTTCTTCTTCATCTTCTTCATCTTCTTCATCAAATGTATCTTCATAGTCACTTGCGGAGTAATCTTCATCCAAACCAATATCATCCGAATCAGTTTCAAAACTTAATTCATTTTCTTCGTCATCCGATTCAAAGACAATTGGATCTTTCTCGGTATCAGAGTCAGGAACATCTACATTTTCATTAATCTCTTCATCCGAACTTTCATCGTTATTATTCACTTCAGCTTGCAATAAATCTTTGGTACCCGAATCCTAAATATATTCGATAATGGTATTAGTATACACAAAGAAATATAATAAATGAATATACGTATCGATTATAATTAGGCAGCAGATTTTATGCATTTATGAGAAAAATGGGTAAGTGTAATTTAAAACAGTAAAAACATTACAAGAATTTAAATGAAAATAATTTTCTGTTTCACTCGAGTTTGTTGCAATTCAGGTAGACAATTTTTCTTTCGCAGAAAGATCTGCAGTCTAATTATAATTCAATTCATTTAAGTCACACTTTTATATACTCATAGCGAAATGTATTGTACAGAAAGAAAATTTTACCAGTTCTTCCTCGGATTCATATTTCATAGACTCTTTTTCTGTTTTATTGTTTTCAATGTTTAATATCTTTTGCTTTCTCTTTAAATTCTTCTTGTGATCTTTCATTTTCAAGTTTCATATGTATACAAATAAGAAGAAAGGTTAGGTGATCTTCACGTGTACAGGCGATGCGACTGGATGCGACACCGTGCTGTAATTATACATAAAATATTGACTCTCTTATATCGCGTTACATAGGAGACATAGCGGGATCTCCAAGAGACGCTATAAAATTAACTGAAAGTTTTCGTTCGTTTTCATTGGTTGATGGTTTACTACTATAAGAGTGCTGCCTTGTAGTGGTGGAGAACTATCTAGGTACTATCGAAAACTATCGATGATTTACTTTAACTATCGATAGTTACCGGTAGCGAATTTTTGGGGCTGGTATTCGTACAGTTGTAATCGTTTTACTCGACAAATATTGCTAAAATCCGATGAAACTAATAGAAGATCAAACTTGAAAAATATTTTTTATCCTAGAGTAACCAACAATATCAACATCAATGGCTTTGTATAGATATCGATCTTCAAATATCGATGATGAAAACATCAAATCATTCTTTCAAATATTTGGATTGAAAGAAAAATAGTGAACTTTCTTTTTTACATTGCAAAATAAGAATGTTTCTTTGACGGTGGATCGCGATGGATATGTTTAGAGAATTTCGTTAGAAATGAGACTTGTTCTGCATCGAAACTAGGACTAAGTTATTTGAAACAGTTGGTACCACTAGTATTTCATGCGGTTATAAGCTGCATTGGTCTTTTACTTCCGGGCAATCATGGTAAGTGAAGTATCGTTTAAAATTTCCTTATATTACGCCTAAAATCTGTAACATTAATAAACAAGTTCTTGTTTCTCGAAAATATTTTCATTTAGATAGCATGTGTTCACATTTATTTTACATATTTTTCGTACCGTGCGAAAGATATAAATTGTTATTCCATATAACCTAACAGTTACATCGATATTAAACCACATGGTAGGGATACTTACGGTTTTGTAAACGAATATGTGTATGTCTTCTGTTATTGAATCAAAGACTAATTACATTCATTATAAAATGGTTGTTATGCAATAATTTAATAAACGAAAACATTTTTATTTTTGAACAGCCATTCCAGAGGTTTGTCGAGTCGGGCCGCGTTGCCTATATAAGTGACGGCCCGTATCAGGGCAAACTCGTAGCAATTGTAGATGTCATTGACCAAAATCGGGTAAGAATATTCATTATTTAATTTCTTTTTTTCTTGTATTTTAAATAAGCAATGATGATCCCAGTTGTATTGATAGGAATTGCCGGCTGATATTTAATTGATGCTAAATACTGTAACTGATATTAATCTGTCACGTTTTGATACAAACGAATGTGGTAAGCTTTCGTATTAACAGAATATATTTTCAGGTTTTGGTTGATGGACCTGCATCAAATGTACCGCGTACTGGAATGAGGTTAAATGAACTTCATTTAACCAAATTCCGTATCCGTTTCCCATATACTGGATCTACTCGTGTTGTACGCAAAGCATGGGAAACTGCGAATATCAATGAACTTTGGAAACAGACTATGTGGGCAAGAAAGGTAGAAGCCAAAAAGAAGGTAATTTTAATTTTATTTTAGTAGCAACAACTACTAAATGCTTTTATAGTACTGTACAAAACTAATTTTTACTTTTTAATTACAGCGTTTGGAACTTAGCGATTTTGACCGTTTTAAGTTAAGAAAAGCCAGACAAATCCGAAACAAGGTGAGGACAGATGTATTTTACAGATTAAAAAAGAAGGGAAAGAAAGCCAAGGCTGCTGGTGCAAACAAAAAAGTTGAAAAGAAGTAATTTTTTACCATATGAAATAAATACAAACTTATCTTATATAACAGTACATTTCTTTTTATATATACCTTCAATATTTTATGTGTAAGTTACAATGTACTTAGTTAGTAAGAAAATGTGATGGAAAACCTAATTTTAGAACAAACAAATGAAGTATTATTTCATAAAATAATATTTAAATAACTGATTTTATGGTACATAATATTTGTATGTTATTTATATTTGACGATTTGATAGTTCGCAAGAAGAAATTCAAATAAATTTCTGAAGGAAGAGCATTTATTGAAGTAAACAATCAACTGTGGTAGTGTGTTTGCTAGCTGTTTAAGTGTCACGTGACGGGATCGCAATGTTTGCATATGACAATTAACTTCCAAAGAAATATTATGGAAAACCGAAAGGGAAGGCGGATATTTTTTTCTCTGATTACACTATCTTAAAAACATTTATAAATAACTGCATAAAAATATTTTTAATTTAATTTTTATTTGATCATTCTTTTAAACCCTTATGTGTCAAATCATGGATCTATTTAACATTTCTATTTTTTACATTTAATTACAATAGACTGACACAATAGAAATTCACATTACCGACCGAGCTGGTCTCTACAACGAGGGCACGTTTGAGAATCGGGCTGCCTTGATTCTGACCTCAGGTTGTGCCAGCAGAATGCCATACATTTACGTCTAAATAAGTATCGGTTTTCCTAGCACGGTGTGCTGTCCAATTTTTAGTAGATTCCGAGTTATTTTTTGATCCCGCATATACTAAATAGGTGATGCGAAATCCCGCAAATTTTGCGGGACTATGCGTGTAATGAAAATTACGCGAATGACGAAGCGTTGATAACTATTCGACCTCCAGTGTGGAGGCTGAACGAGCTTATAGTCTTTACTTTTTATGATCATATTTTCAAAGTTCCACAAATTAAAATTTTGTTTTATAATTAAACATTTTTCTGATTTTAATTCAATTCAATTTATATTTACAGACAACTCGTTATTTATATATAGTTCATTTTAAACAATTTTTATCTACGTAACTTCGTTAATAATTTAAAATCGAAGCCTTAACCGACATTTTGGTAAAAGAAAAAATTCTTCCGATTCACCCAAGCAAATTATTATCTTTCTGTTATATAAAATAGTTCTATCGCGCAAAAACTCCGAATGGCGAAGCCGCGAGGCGTCGCGGAGATTTGTGAGCGAAGCGAACAGAAATTTATTTTCTTTCTTAATAATATGTTTAATAAGATGGAAATAAAATATATGTAACTGCTATTCTTAAATTCTTCTAATAGTTTCACTGTTTTAAATTACATCTACTCATATTTTTGTCATAAATGCATAAAATCCGCTGTTTAATTATAATATATCGTATTGTAGCTATTTGTTATTGATATATATATATATATATATATATATAATAATTTTTTATTCAAATATCTTATATAATAATGAATAATTATCTTCCGAATGAAATATTCGACTATAAAGAATTTATTCGAATAATTATTTCAGATAAATAAATTTATTCGGAACAACTCTGGTCCAGATCTACAAGTTTTGTCTAACATATATTTTTCGATACAGTCAATAATTTAGAAGATATTCGAGAAAATCGATTTTAGGAGCGTTTAATTAATTATTCTAATGTTTATAAAGACCAAGGGACACGTTTTCCCGTTATTCGATCGAGGTGAAACTTTGTACAGATTATTTTTTTATTTATTGGTGCAATCCAGAGGGATGCCGCAGAAAGAATTTTCTTCAAGAGTACATATAAGAGCTACCCTAATGTACATACACGGAGCCAGCTTATTAGTATTTCCATCGGGCAGGCGTCTATTATGTTTCGATGTTTGTATTCCCACTTTTATTCCGATCATCCCAGAGGTTCTCATACGATGTTATAGGAACAATACGGCTCGAGATCATTCAACAGAGTCGCTTTTATATCGAAATTGCAACGGTTTTAGTATCGCAATATAATAAAAAATGTTTTTGTTCGTCAACAATTACAAGTGTAGTCAATGCATAATTATAATACGGTATTCGAATTCCTTGATAGGACAGGGTGATTCGAATAGATCTTTCGCCTCTTTTGCCGTAGATTGAGTGCCTCTGTCGGAACACCTGAATACTTAATAAATGGATAAAATTAACATTAATAACGACTGTCTGTGACCGATCCACATCTTATCTGACGACAAACTCGTTCGACAGTCCTGCATGGTATATGCCTTAGGATAGTTTCTCAAAGGTAGATCAGTTCTTTAACATTTTTTTCGGCTAGGTGTAGCCGACGGTGATCGGGTGTGATTAATTATTTGTTTAACGATTTAGTCGCCGATATGGATCTAGAAGAATATACAAACGAACCGCTAAGGAATGAGGTAAAAATTAACATCTGTCAACCCCTTTTTAAAGAGTGAAAAGTTTTGTTTCGAAAACTTGTTATCCGGGTAGAAGTTTGAAATCGACGAATTTTTATGCGACTGTTCATTAAAACGATTATCGAACTAAATGTCGATTAAAAAGTGACTAAGTCTATCGGCTAAAGGAAGAATCATACTTTTCAGTCGGAAAACGATAGTAATAACGAAGACTGTGCTTATTCGCCGATATTGTTAGATCTTGACAAGAATTCTCAACTGCAACAACAAGAAATGCTGCACCAGAAAGATAGTTCTCCGTCGAAATTACCGCCGATCGACCAATATTTGCAGGATCAATTAATTGGGAACGAATCAGGTATTTATAGAAATATATATTTAAACGTTTTACTGTTTTGTCGCGGCTAGTATAATAGATATTTTTAATTTTATTAGTTTTACTGTTATAATGTTTATAGTTATAAATTATATCTCGGGGTCACATTTTCCGAGATCTTACAAACAGTATTGTTTTTTTTTTTAATGAAATGGCCTTAACGTATTTCCTGAAAAGGGATGATGCCTAAGATTACTTATCGTTTACCCTACCTAATTATCGACACCCTATAGATAAGTAATTATATACACGGAAGGGAGGGACAAATTCTTTTTGATAACGAAAATTTGAATGGTTTTGTATAGTGTTTTATAGTATTGTCGCGGAGCGTATAACGAGCATGAAAAATGTTACGATATGATACAAATAATACTTGCTTGTAGAAGATTCAATCTTACCGCGGCGGCAGATAGGAAGAAGAGGATGGCAGCATAGAAATTTCGAAGATCGTCAGGAAATTGGCAATCGTGTGTTTGTGATAAGAGTGCCGGAACCAGAAGTGATTAATAGTCATCCGCACTTAGAAATTCTTCATGAAACGAACATTAAATCGGTGCAGCGTGAATCGTCGCAAACCGAAAAGGGTGGGATTCAAACATTCCTTAAAAGAAGAATGTGGAAACATGTAAAAAAAATTGTCGTTACATATAAATATTAATCTAGTCGGTACTTCGTTTTCAGATTATAAGAAATCCGCTTGCGACCGGGAACGAACGAGGATGAGAGACATGAATCGCGCGTTCGAACTGCTACGATCAAAATTACCAATTTGTAAACCACCCGGAAAGAAACTATCAAAAATAGAATCGCTCAGACATGCCATAACTTATATCAGGCATTTGCAGAGCCTGTTGGAACCCCAATACAACTATGTTCCAAACGTGCCTGAAAGGAGTTACTATTCTACTGGTGCACCCGTTACAACCACCACATCTTTCGACGTACAACACCCAACTCGATGGGAATCGTTTGCTTATTATCGTTACGATTATTATACTCCGTTTACTACGCCATCTCCATCTCCATCAACACTACCCTCCCCTATTCACCCTCGGATATCATCAGAGCCAAACGATCGACAGTTCTCTCATGATTCGCGACATTGATACTACTGTTCCTTCAAGAATCGTCATCGCGTAAATCTTTATAAATTCGTAACATTTACAAGTTTGTAAAATGCAGAAAAAGTTTTCTAAGAAGAAATCTTTATTATGGTAAATTAAATTTTTCCATTATCTGTAATATAATCTTTAAAATATTACTATTAAATGCACAGTTTTCTCATTACGCTTTTCAATCGTTCTACAGTAAAGTCGCGATCTAGCTCCCATCACCTGTTACGAACAGGGACAGAGATCGTGTAGGGAAACTATTTTTTTTATAAAGTACAAGGAAAGTGCAAAGGATGCCGAACGTAGAAAAGGCCAGTATTGGCCCGTCACGGGAATGCCCCCCAGTGGAAGGGGTAGGCGAAGGGACTGTGATCGTGGAGATCCTCAAGGATCTAGATCGCGACTTTACTGTATTTTAAATGCACAGTAGAACCTCGAATATCTGGACTAAACAGGGAAACATGAGATTTCAAATAATAGAACTGCTTTAGTTACAGCGTTAGGTTTAATCTTTATCAATTTGTTGCTATTTACACGTGGAACGTCTACAAATAATAAAGAATTCAGATATTGAAGGTTCGGGTAATCGAGGTCCGAGTGTACATGACTTACGATTAATTTTCCTCTAAATATTTCTAAAGCTATAAAAAGTTTCAGTATTGAATAAAAAAGGTGCTATCGAATTTCATCGAGCGATCAACTTAATTTTATTAATATATATGTTATTTATGTTAAAAAATATAATCAATTTTATTAAAAATTATTCTTATGTACAATTTATTTATTTTCGATTTCCGAACCGAAAATTTAAAGTAATTGACGAAATCATCTGGTTATTTAAAATATCTGTGTATTTTTGCTTGAATTTTACTAATACAAAAAAAATCACACATAAACAGATTTTTAAAATACAGAGTTATTTTATTTCATAAATTATTTAAAATATATTGTATAAATACGGGATAAACACATACAATGTATCACAAGACTTCGTTTTCGAAAACAATGGATTTGAAAATTATTATCATTACTGTTATGTTATTTTTGCAACATCCGCATTTGGAATGGTTTCATAAACAAGAATAAGCCTATAACTTTTTAAAAATCATTTTGTTAACGTAACAAGTACATTCAAAATGTATTTCTCATAATATAAAATTTGGCTATACAGCACAATATATTGCATAAAATACTTTATATAAAATCAAACTGTTTATCTATATGAGAAACATGGACAAACCATTTTTAATTATATTTACAATTTATGTATAAAAAATTCAACACAAAAATAAGTCTTCGTCTGATTCTGTTTCATCTAAATTTAAGCTAACATTTTTTTGCACTTCTATATCGTCATTTATACACTCTTTACTAGTAGCTGCTTCCGGACTAGTAACTTTAATGGTTGCACATTTTCTCCTCTGCAGAAATGCAGAATTCTTATCATCAACAGTTTTTCTTTTCTTATTTGTTTTAGCATCTCCTATATCCAACTCTTCGCTTTCATCAGTAGACGCATCATAAATAGATTCTTTGGTATTTTGTTCCTTTTTACATTCTAGTTCCTGTATCTTTTTCTTTTTAGAATTTAGAAGTAATATAAACTTTTTATACATGTCTTGTTCCATAACAGTTTTAGCTTCTATCATTTTATCTATATCTGATTTTAGTTTTATATTCTTTTCTATCAAAGTTTTATTTTCCTCTTCCATACTATTTAATTTTTTCTGAATACCTTGATAAAACTTTAGAGATCGTTGAAAGCTCTCAGAGATCATTTTGATATCGGAAACTGGGTTTAAATCAATTTTTCCAAGGATCCACAAATTATTCTTCCATTCTATTCTATTTTTGTCGATAAGAAATTTAATTTCCTTCCTTTTTCCAGAAAATATTTCCTTAGTTTCTTGAACATAGTCTTCAACTGATTTAGATAGCTCTTTACAAAAGCATTTTATATCTTCAGCATCCATCTGCAATGTAAAAATGTTTTAATCTAAACAAAAACTAAAAATGCATATACAGACCTTGCCATTTAATGGTAACATCGATGGTTCTAATAATATTACTTCGAAATGTGAATTAAACCATTCTATATAGAGCGTATAAAATTTATCGTCAGCTTGATTAAAAATTTCATATGTATTTATTTTTGTCATTGTTGTCACCATATTTTCGACAAATTCAGAGAAAACAGAAAGTTTACAACAAGATAATTTTATCTTCGCATTATAAAAATATATAACAATTTCAGATGTTAATTATTTATTACATCCATCCAGTCAATACTCTTTACAAGTAATTAATTTATTAATTACGTTCTCTTTCTTTTTAAGTAAATGTGAGGTTAAGTATGACCCAATCCTTAGACTATATATACGCTTCGACCAGCTCAAGGCAGGATTAGCTCAATTTCTGGCTCTGCGCCTGTAGGCGCAGATGTGACTTGTTCTGCCGGCAGTCTGCCTCCGAACCTGCCTCCGAACCTGCCTTTGGCGGAATCAAAGATCTTTGATTAAATCGATTTACTCAAATATTCGGATATTTAACATTACAATTTGAACGTTTGTGAGAAGTTAGAAGTCGAACAATAAAGAAAAATAATTTAAATAAATGAAAAAATGTAATATTCATTATTTCCTGTTTCATTCATTTATTATCCCTTCTGGTATAAATTTAAAATTAATATACAATTTATTTAATTTATATATAAATTTAAATCTTTCTATTACATTATAGACTAGTCTAAATTTTAAATTATTAATATTTAAACATTAAATTAAGTGTATAGTTGTCATACAAAAAATATAAATTTTCTTTTCCGTCAAACGACACTTTTTTCCATGAACACATTACAATAAATTTCGAAATGTATGAATTGAAATTGAACTGTAAAGAAAATGGTATGCCAATGCAATTTTTATAGTTTCCATCTCTTGCAAGCGATGCCGACAATTTATATTTCGCATAAAGATCCGCAGTCTAAGAAAAATAATATAAATATGAGAATAAGTAAAATTTGCATGTTCACAAAATAAAATTCTGCATTCAAAAATTGGTATTTCGAATTTTTCAGTAAAATGGACAAAATTTTAGTGCGACCTACATCGCTACATCAGTGCGACCGTGCTGCCAAAGCATGCCAAAGGCAGGTCCGGGGGCAGACTGCCGGCAGAACAGGTCACATCTGCGCTTACAGATGCTCGGCAGAAATGAAATTTTTGGTTGTCTGGGTAGCTTCGCCCGTATTCTGCTCAATATCTGCCTTCGGCGGGATCTGCTTCAATCTGCCTGTGGCAGGCGTGGTTGTCAGGGCAGTTATCTGGTGTCCACAAGTCGCGTCACAAAATCCAAACATAGCGATACAAAAGCGAGGTGTACAAACTTATTATTGCATAAAGAATTCTAAGGAACAACAAAACTTTAGCTTCGTGATCATCTGGTAGATGAAGTAATCTTGGAATACGGCATGTTATCCGAAATCCGAAGCCGGGTCTATAAGTATATATTGTCTATGGTCACGCAACAAAACTGTTCTCTCTGTTCGCAGTCGTGCAACATAATAAATTTTAGAAATTTCAGTTGATAGCACTCAATAATACTGCAATGCAACAGTGTCGGCACTCCACGCCCACGCTTCACGTGAATTGAATGAATGTATCTAAAGCACGTTTATACACTATTATGGTAAAGTGTTCATTGTTATTATTTTGAATGAAGTGTTATTTTTCGTAAACAGAAAAATGCTAATTGAACCGAAACTAACAAATACCTCGCAAACTTTTGGTGAACCACCGGAGGAGCAAAATACTGTAAATATTAACATTGTTTTTTACTAATTTTACTAAACTTTGAAATTTTCTGGACATGTCCATATCTAATAGAGAATTATTATTCATTTTAGTTACTACAGAATTTAGGTACACCGCATATAGACTCTTTTAATTATATGCTAGAAGATGGCCTCTTCGAAGGTGTTAGAGATAATCCGCTTGTTTATATTCACCTTCCGAACGAAGAAAAAGTGGCACTGTGGATCGACGATGTTACTGTTCATCAGCCTTCTGTTCCTGTTGGGTCTATCGGAGTAAAGAATCATAGAATTTATCCTACAGAGTGCCGTCAGAGAGGATGTACTTACAAAGGAAAGATGACAGTTAAACTGGGCTGGTCTATTAACAATAAACTTCAAGAAGCTCTTGAAAGAGATTTAGGAGAAATTCCAATTATGGTTAAAGTATGCAACTATAAATTTAATCATTACTATATACTCTAAATATATATTGAAATATTTTAATGGACGATCAAAATTCCCAATAAAGTCCTCTCAAATTTCAACTAGTTTGAGATATGTTTTCAAGACCATCGATCTGAACAACATTTCTCTTTAAAGTTATTAATAATAGCAAAAAACTTCAAAATATTTCAATGTATACTTTACACAAGACACCCTACGAATCTAATTTATATTTAATTCGATAGTCGAATAGATGTCATTTAAATAAAATGAATCCAAAGGAATTAGTTAGTCATGGAGAACACGAACAAGAATGGGGTGGATATTTTATAATTAGAGGACTAGAGAGACTCATAAGAATGCTTCTAATGACAAGAAGGAATTATCCTATAGCTATTAGAAGATCCGGATGGAAAGCTCGCGGAGTACAATTTAGCGATCTTGGTCTACTATTAAGGAGTGTCCGCGATGATAATACTGCGACGGTATGTATGTTGTACGATAAAAGATTTCTCACTTTCTCTTCACGTTGATTTAATAGTATTATTAATTTACAGAACAATACATTACACTATGTGACCGATGGATCTGCAAAGTTAATGTTCACACACAGAAAAATTTTGTACTACGTACCTCTAGCCTTGATGCTAAAATGTTTAGTAGACGTTTCAGATGTTTTTATTTATAACGCATTAACAGCTGGTAGCGAGGATGATCTCTATTATAAAGGTTGTATTTTAAATATGCTCAGAGAAATACACAAGCAAGATCTACATAGCCATGATCAATGTAGGGCTTATATAGGAAGAATGTTTAGAATAAAGTTCTACGAATTACCTCAAGATGCTACCGATACAGATGTTTGCGACTTCATAATTAAGTGAGCGTTAGAAATACATCGTGTATGCATGCACATTATTTTATATGGTTAATAAATGTTATTTTGCAGGCATTGTATAGCAATTCACCTTAATGATCCTTTGGATAAATTTTATTTACTTGTTTTTATGACAAAGAAACTATTCGCTCTTGCAAACAATAAGTGTGCTGTCGAGGGAGCCGATGCTGTGATGATGCAAGAATGTTTACTCGGTGGTCACGTATATCTGCAAGTTCTAAAAGAAAAACTATACACTTGGTTAACGGGTCTTAAAATGGGTATTTTGAAGCGTGCAAGGAGTGCTGGTAATAGGTACACTTTAAGCATACGTAAGTATTTTAACAAAATTCTACTTTAAAGCAGATTACATTCATCTATAAAATGTTTCTATATAAATTGCTTTTTATTCAGAGGAAATGTTAAACATAATGAAACATACAAGCTCGCTTGAACCGCAAATGGAGAATTTCTTAGCGACTGGAAATATAAAATCAGCTACGGGTTTAGGACTTATGCAAAGTAGCGGTCTTACAATTGTCGCTGAAAATATTAACAGAATGCGTTATATGAGTCATTTTCGTGCAATTCATAGAGGTTCCTTTTTCCAAGAAATGAGAACAACCGAAGCCAGACAATTATTGCCAGATGCGTGGGGTAACGGTCTTTTGTAATCAATAGACTGCAGATTTTGATGCATTTATGAAGAAATTGGTTGGGTGAAATATAAAACAGTAAAAGATTTCAAAAATTCAAGAATGTTGTAATGCTATTTCTGCTTCCCACAATCAATGCAAAACATTTTTATTTTGCATGAAGATCCGCAGTGTAGTAATCAAGAATGATCATGATCGTATTAGTAACAGAGTTAATAATCTTTTTTTTTTCTTTTATGTAACTACAGGCTTTATTTGTCCCGTTCATACACCGGATGGTGCGCCCTGTGGACTTCTGAATCACTTAACAATAAATTGTATCATTACGAAACACCCAGATTCGAAATTAAAAGCGAATATTCCTATAGTGTTAATGGATCTTGGGATGGTCCCCTTATCTATTGCCGATGATTGGAAGAGTTCATATGTTGTAATGTTGGATGGGAAATTGATTGGAGTGATAAACGACAATATAGTTGCTAGAATAACAGATAAACTTAGATTGCTTAAAATAAATGGGAAAGAAGTAATTTTTCAAATTTTACATGATTGATTAATCTATTCGTTTCGATTGATTCATTCCTGCCATATGATTTTAGGTACCCTCTACAATGGAAATAGCTCTAGTACCAAAAAAGAATGTACCAGCTCAGTACCCAGGTTTGTATTTATTCACAAGTCCAGCACGTATGATGAGACCAGTCATGAATTTGATTGCTAAGAAGATTGAATATATAGGAACGTTTGAACAAATTTATTTAGATATCTGTGTCACACCCGAAGAAGCTTACGAAGGGGTAATATAAAGATGTATTTTTCTTTCGATGTAATTTTATATTATTTGCTGGGCTCTTATTTATTTGATTGCTAACAGTTGACGTCGCATCAAGAATTATCGAAAACAGCCTTCCTAAGTAATTTAGCAAGTCTTATTCCAATGCCAGATTGTAATCAGAGTCCAAGAAATATGTACCAGTGTCAAGTAAGGTGTTTTACAAGTATCCTCTTTTTTAATCGGATTATTAGTAAATATCTAATTACATTCTCTTATAGATGGGTAAACAAACAATGGGTACTCCATGTCATACATGGCAATTACAATCAGAAACTAAATTATATAGACTTCAAACACCTGCGACACCACTTTTCCGACCTGTACACTACGATAAAATAAATCTTGATGATTTTGCCATGGGTACTAATGCAATAGTAGCTGTTATTTCATACACAGTAAGTAGATAATAATTAGACTGCGGATGTTTATATAATTTTCAATTTTTCTAGACGTATTTTAAGAAAGTGCAATAAAATAGAATCTTATTTCCAGTGGTAGGAACCTTTGTAGATCTGAAATAAATAAAAATCGTATTAAATTTTGTGAAATTTTATGTTCTAACATTTTTTGAGAATTTGCAAAAACCATAAATGCATAAAGATTCGCAGTCTAAAAATAATAGTTATAGTGTGGCAACAAATATATATCTGAACGCATCATGTACATCCGATAGGGGTACGATATGGAAGATGCGATGATTATTAATAAAGCTGCTTACGATAGAGGGTTTGCGCATGGAATAATTTATAAATCTGAGTTTGTCGACCTAGAAGATCAAAGAAGTTATTTTGCACGAAATCCAGATAAACCTGAACTAGCAGAAAAATTAGATACCGACGGTCTTCCACTACCTGGTACTATTATTTCTGAAGGTGATGTTTATTATTGGTAAGTTGCTTTAATTTGCTGTAAACTTCCTAGCAATTTTAAATAAATTCTAATAGAATTACTTTAAAAGTTACTACGATGCAGATAAGTCGACATACACTACTGGTAAATATCATGGGAAAGAAGATGCTCATGTCGATACTGTAAAACTGTGCGGTACATTACATAGTCACATTCCACGCAGAGCTTGCATTACTTTTCGCATTTCAGTAAGCCAAACATCATTTCGTCTATATTAAATTGTTACACATTTTTCATCTTCACTAATTATTCTGCAATTTTAGCGAAATCCAAGTGTTGGAGATAAATTCGCTTCCAGAGCAGGTCAGAAAGGAATTTGTTCACAAAAATGGCCAGCAGAGGATTTGCCATTTACAGAAACTGGTTTGATTCCTGATATTGTGTTCAATCCTCATGGTTTTCCAAGTCGTATGACAATAGGTGAAATCAAGTTTTTTTTAAGTACTTGCTTCTGCGATTACGAAAACAATTAAATTATTATGTATCCGTATATGTATATAGCTATGATGATCGAAGTAATGGCGGGAAAATCAGCAGCAGTACATGGACTAGTACACGATGCAACGTCTTTTCGATTCAACGAGAATGAAACAGCTGTTGAATATTTTGGAAAATTGTTGGAACGTGGAGGTTACAATTATTATGGAACTGAAAGGATGTATTCTGGGATAGATGGGAGAGAAATGAATGCTGATATCTTTTTCGGAATTGTGCATTATCAACGATTGAGGCATATGGTTTCGGACAAGTGGCAAGTAAGTAAACTTTCAATTCCTCATAGTTAGTTTAATACATAAAAATATTTTTATATCATTTTCAACCTATTGAATATATTAAGAGAGAAGATAAATTTCTATGTCACTCCGGTTTGTTGCAATTCAGATGGAAAATCTTTATTTTGCATAAAAATTCGCTGTCTACTCATAGTATTCGAAGTCGACCTTACTACGGATTATTTGTATTATTTTGTAGGTTCGAAGCACTGGTCCAATAGATGTTTTAACAAGGCAGCCTATAAAAGGTAGACGAAGAGGTGGCGGTGTTCGATTTGGAGAAATGGAACGAGATTCGTTAATATCTCATGGATGTTCGTTTTTGCTACAAGATCGCCTTTTTCATTGTTCAGATAAGACTACGGTACACTTTTGAATCTTCGCAAGTTTTCTAGTTAATGAATTATTAATGACTATTAATGATATTCTAATTACAGACTTTAGTTTGCCAAAAGTGTGGGACATTGTTAGGTCCAGTAATGGAAGCTACTTTAAGCGCGTCAGGATTTGGCAATAAAACAAGATGTCGTCTTTGTGGCGATGATGAATCTGTAAGAGAAATAGATATACCATACATCTTTCGTTATCTTGTAACGCAATTGACATCTTGTAATATCAACGTAAAACTGTCATTTGCAGAAAAATAAAAAAAAATAAAGATTGTATGTACTTCTTTTTTACTACTTTACTAGTAATAATAATACTTTTATTTTTTCTTAACATTCCGTTAAACATCTTAATTACAAATTCCATTACAATTTATACACACGACCATCTTCTTATTAAGACGATGTATTTGTACAGTCACTGATCTGCATATTTGAAAGCCGCCGAACCGGATAAATCCTATTGTATATGTCTCTGTGTATTATTTGTATCTACTTTGCCGGAATACAAAGGAATGTAATTTCTTCAATGGAATTTTTTACTTTAATATTTGCTATATCGATTTTTATCGCAATAAAAGTACATATGTTGTACGAGAGAAAATATAGAAGGAAGATTAAATATACAAATTTTAAGCGAAACTCGCATATACAATGGCTAGCGTTCATTTAAGCTTTGGCTGGAACTTGTGCGCCTGGTTTTGCGCCTGGTGGACCTGACGCTCCTGTTTGTTCTTTTTCCAATTGCTTTCCTAAGTATTCCCTATAAATTAGAAAATCAAACAATTAATAATTATTATTCTTCTACTTGATAAGAATAACTTAAGTTCAAATATAATTTACCAATTGTGCACCATGAGCTTCTGTACTGCGAGAAGAGCTTCGTATCTCACATTAGGATCTTCGTGTCCAAGAAGTTGCATTACTCGTTGTTTCCCTCCAAGTTGTTCAATTATACTACAAGCATTTCAGAAAAAAAATGGTCACACATAGAAACATTTTATAAACGACTGAACAAGTGTAAAAATATGAAAACGTACTGTTTGCCACGAGGATAGTGTCTTACATATTCTCCGATATCAAAACTGGCTACACTTAGGACCAGAGGATCTTTACTGCCTTCTAATAAGTGAATTAAAATACGCAACAACTCGTAATTCTTCTCATTAAGCCGACTAGCGTTCTCTCGCCAGAATTTTCCAGATTTATGAACAGGAGACCATTCGAGGCGGCCAGATTTTACTTCGGTTGAGTACTCGTCGAAGGAACTCAAATCCTGTACAGACGCTTGTAATTTATCGTTCAAGAATTCAATGTCACCAGTGATATCTTCATCATCGAATTTACGTTGTCCAAGAATCGACAGTTGTTTCAATACTTTGCACTGTACCATAGCGATGCAGTGTTCTTTGGCAACTTGTCCGTCTTCTACTTTCTCAATAAGATTCTGTGCAATGTCAATAATGAATAAGTACAAGTATAATAAGTAAACTGCGGATCTTTATGGAAAATAAAAATTATATTCTTCTTTTAATTATCCTATTAAGCTGAAACTAATACACAGATGTCCTTAAATATTTTTAACATGTCCACTGTTTTAAATTATACATGCCCATTTTTCTCATAAATGCATAAAATCCACAGTCTAATAATAAGTTTAATAAATAGTGAAACTTACCCTAAACACTGCTAAAATAATACGTGTTACTTTCTCCTTCACAGAATCGCTTAATATATCAGCCAAGATAGGTATAACGTTGAATCTGAAAGGTAAGTGTCATCGTTGTACCATAAATACAATGATTTTCTATAAATTTTATTCCGAGTTCTATAGCGCATAGCGCATACATACTTGTTCATCTTTTCTGCGAGTAACGGATTAAAAGTAAGTACCCACAGGCAAAATATAAGTTGATATTGTACTTGGAAGTTTACTCTGCCTGTCAAAACGCTAAGCAACGTGGAAATTCCATCGACAGATACAAACGCAAAACGATACTCATCTATACGAAGCATCATTTGCAAGCACCTTGCCACAGATTGAATGTATTCATTATTCTAAATAAAAAACAAAAACACATGTATTATCTTAAGTAATTATATGGATTTATAGAATCAACCAAAATGTAAAAAAATCATGTGTGTGCACAAACAAAGTGAAATATAAATTATTAGACTATTTTTGATTTTCTGTGGGCATTAAACGATCATATTCCTCTTTCGAAAAGGTCCAGCAACTAATTCGGAATAATAATAATTGCATATATCTACATCTGAAAACCTTTTTATATCAGATGATTGCATAAGTTCGAGCCCGAATTGAAAATAAAATTCAATGGTTCAATTTTGAAAAATACAGCTTTATTAATCAATTATATAGTCACGATTATTTTTTCTACAATTTGAAAAGAATGGTAGACTATATATTTTTCCTGTTTACACTCCGCTGTGCAGTACAGTTTGCAGTATCTATGAAAATCGGGCACGAACTTTTGCAATCATCTACTACAATATTTACATGATAAGATAAAAACAGTTTAGGTATATATATTATATTAATAATCGGTTATTATAAGACCAACCGGATTCATTTGTTCATGTAGCTCATATGCCTCATTGTCCACAGTATTTGGTTGTTTTACTCCCACATGCAAGTCTGTCTCTTCAAGAGCCTCCAACTAAAACCCATGTGACTTATACATGCATATAAATCTTTACTTAAATTAGAAACTTTTTCTACCTATTTTTTGGCCTCACAACAAAGCAACACGGATCTGCTGCATAGTCAGTCGCGTTATACCTAAATTTCTGTACAATGGTTAGTTGTATTAGTTTATAATTTCATGTGTGCATACACGCACAGACATGTTATGTACCGAGTCCTTTCAAATAACATGTACAAGCGGATGCAAAGTGAATCCTTGTGGAAAATAGAGAAAAATTTGATTGAAAATCTTCTGTGTGTATAACGCATATTGTCTTTATAAACAATATTTATATTATTTTCTTTTTCATAATTTTTGCCTATCTCTAATTATAGATGATGCTTCTATATATTGTAGGGGGAAATGGAAAAAATGTTCTACAATGAAAACCCATCACCTATATTGTGCACACACATTCTATCAAAAGAAAAGCTAAGCAACAGATAAGAAGCGTATAACATAGAATCTCTTTTTTGACAAATTCATTTCTCTTTCTTAAATCATATAACTTAATATATATTAACATAAGAACATAAGTAGTATTTCTGAATAGATGTATGAAACTTACGCTGAGTTTCAGTTGATCCTTTAGCCATGTCAAATAGAACTGAAGATCTGTCTTTTCCATGAAATCATGACTCCAACAAGCAAGTTTTGCGATAATACGAGAAGTCATGTTCATGATAAATCCATCCTGTCTGTTCAGTAAGTTCAGGAAAGGTCCCCATACAGATTCTCGCTTCCGATTCGAATGTTCTTTAAAAATTTCTACACGACCACGATCTTCCTAATTGTAAAGGTATAATTTTTTAAAACTATTCCATTCAAATAAATGATATATATTCTATTATATTAAATAAAGTGATAAACCTGAAGCATATCGTCGATCATTATAAGAATGTACTGGATAGTTTGATCTTTTGAAACGTGACCAAGTAAGTTTAGAAAAGTTTTAGCAGCTTGATGCGGATTTTCTTTTAGTTTTGTCTCCCTGACGCTAGCATCGCTTGTATCAAACGCAACTATAAAATCATAATCTTCTTTCGATATCATTTGAGATCTATAAAATATAAAATATAGCTATATACATATTTATATGTTTACAGAGAAAAGCTTACATATTATAATTTAAAATCACAAAACTGTCACGATAGATTTCAGAGGTATTAAGTATAGCCACTATTATATTAAAATCAATACTCGATGGTACTTACTGGAAATATGTTTGCCAAGTGATTGTTTGATTTCTAATGTCAGCAGCCTGTTGTTGAAGAATACTTGTGGCTGCTAACATATCTAAAATATTGACAAATATTATTGTTGTAATAGATAAATAAAAAATAATTAAGGAAATATGGACGTTTTACAAATAACAAATACATTAGATTTATGGGAGGGGCTAATATCAATCTAAAATTGAACTGTCTTACAATAATTACCAATTTTCTCGTCCTGTAAGACAGGTATCATCTCTTTAATATGCGCACGGTCAACCATTTTCGTTGTCTATCTCTAAATACTTTGCACTTCAATAAACCTTTGTCAGAAAATTAACTTCTGCGCCTACAGAACTGCACCACCCTCAGCTGTTAGATCACAAGACCAATGTATTACCAACTCCTCTAAAACTCAAAGTTCCTAACAAACTCTCTACCACTCCCTAGAAAGATTATTAATGCAAAACCACGGACCAATCGAAGCGCGACTACTGAGGAGAGATTTCGACTCGGCCAATGCCAACGCTGAGGTTAGTTGTAGTCGTGCTCTGATTGATGCGTGTTTTTCGTTAATAACTCCGCGAGTAGCATTTTTGTAAAGGAAAAAGTTACACTTCGAATGACCTCAGAAATTATCCCTTTCAAGTAAATACAACATTAGGAATACCCTATATCTATAAATATTGTCTGATATTGTATACTTACATATATATACGCGCCTGACTCTGGTTATAAATGTTATAACCTTTATGAAAACTTTTGATTTTGACCTCGAAATCTTTTTGTAATTTACGAATGTTGAAGTATATAAGTATGTAGATTCTATGCGTGATTCATACAAAGAACAATATTATTTTATAATGAAACATTGCAATCATTCTGAAACATTTATAATGTCGATGCGCCAATCTTCCCGCGTCTCGCGATCCTGAGTCGATCGCTTCATACGGAGCCTCCGTAACGGAGGATTGGTGCAGTGGGGTAAAGACACGAGACACTGAACACTGAAAATTGAAAATTATTATTATTAATCTAATCTTCTTAGTTGATCACAGTGAAATACCGGAATCTTCGATTTTTCTATTTAGTAACTGTTAATACAATGAGTAATTTTGCAAAATTAATCGGGGATTATATATTGTATGAAATTTTGGCACTAATATGGCTACTTTGTCTGTGGAATATTTATTTAAACTTTCGGCAGGTAAGTTGTCTTTAACCTAAATTTTTTATCAATTCTATTATTATTAGATAATAGGTATATTTTGTTTACTTATTTTATATTAATTAGATAGAATTATTAGGTAGATTAACTCATTAACCTACATTTTCTATTGATTCTGTTATTATTAATTTATAGCATTATACACGTACCATGTCTTTGAATTATCTATAAAATTTGCTATTTAGTTTAAAAAATCTAGTGTCGTTTGAAAATATCTTATTAACACGTTCGCGACCAGCACTACAATGCATTCTCTTGTAAACTATGAAAGAAAATATTATCACAGGGAAATGATAAATTCTTCGAATATCATGCCATGTGTTAGAATTATAAATAACAACATGCACAAGATTAATTTGATTTCCACACATATGTGATGCAGATCGTTAATGTGTTGATTGATTGACAAAATTTTTACACTGTACTTACAAAAAGGTACATACTATGTAACGTAATGTATGTAGATGTATCTTATATAATATCATGAGTTTTTTTTAATATATTAACTCTTTTTTTTAGCGAAAGTTAATGAAGAAGTTAGTTGAACTGCCTACGTCTGTTGAAAGCTTTATGTCGAAAGATGTATACGATAAAGCTCGATTCTATTATTTGGATAGATTAAATTTCAGTGATTTTAGTAATACCTATATGAATCTTTTTACGACGGTATGTACATTTATATAATATATATAAAGCTTTGTTATTATAGTATGCAATCAAAATAAACTTAATAATGATACATGAATTTCTACGTTTGTAGGCATTTCTGTTACTTTCTGGGTATTATTACTTTTGGGAGTGGAGCGTCGATGTAGGAAAATATGTTGGTCTCACTCGTGAGAATGACATTCTAATAAGTGGTATTTGTATGTTTCTCACGTGTGTCGGTGGTACCATTATTTCTTTACCATTGGAGGTATATGAAAAGTTTGTTATAGAACAGAAACATGGGTTTAACAAAGAGGTATTGAAATTTCACATTTTTGTGCGATACAAACAAAATTTATAAATTGTTTGTCATTCATTTTTTTATTTTTTATTGTATTACTTTCAGACACCACTGTTTTTTATCAAAGATCAACTTCTGCATTTTCTTGTGCTACAAATTATTTCCGTCCCCCTTTTGTGTGCAGTAATATGGATTATACAAAATGGAGGAGATTATTTCTTCCTTTATCTTTGGGTCTTCTCAATCATTGTTATTTTGTTCATGATGATTATTTATCCAGAAGTTATTGCACCGATTTTTGATAAATATACACCCCTTCCCGATGGAGAATTGAAAACGAAGATTGAAGAACTGGCAGCTTCAATCGATTATCCACTTTATAAGTTATTTATTGTTGAAGGATCTAAAAGATCTTCGCATAGCAATGCATACTTATACGGTTTTCATAAACATAAGAGAATTGTGCTATTTGATACTTTAGTAAAAGAATACTATAAACCAGCAGAAGGTGAAACGGAAGAAAAAGGATGTGACACAGCTGAAGTATTAGCAGTATTAGCTCATGAATTAGGACATTGGAAATATAACCATACGCTAAAAGGATTTTTGCTTACCCAGGTAAGCTTTGTACCTACGTAATCTTTTCATTTTGTTACTGTATACTTATTTCTGAATTTTACAGGTAACCTTCCTGATAAAATTTCTTGTGTACGCTAAACTGTTAGATTACACACCGATGTATATTGCTTTTGGTTTTTCGGACTCACAACCTACATTTATAGGAACCATAATTATCACTGTGTATATTTTAATACCATTCACAACAGTAAGTTTTAAGTTTTTCTTTATGAGATAAATTTCACTTAGAATGTTTTATCCTATAGCACTTAAGCTATATTTAATAATATTTCTGTTTTAGTTAATAGACTTTGTAGCAGGGGTAATAGGAAGAAAATTTGAATTTGAAGCAGACAATTTTGCAAAAACTTTGGGATATGGAGATATGTTAAAAAGATCTCTAATTAAATTGCAAAAAGACAATCTTGGTTACCCTCTTTTTGACAAATTATATTCTTGTTGGTTGCATAGCCATCCTCCATTACTGGAAAGACTGGAAGCTATCGATAAAGATGATTAATTTTATAACTAATCAAAAAGTTAATGTTACTTATCTTGTAAGAATGATCACAACATATTGTGTAATCACAGTTTAAAAAAAGTAAAATCGGTATCTATATCATTCGATTAGTTCACTAATATTTGAGTTTTCAAAGAATACAAATTTATTTTTTAAATATGCTTTTATTTCGCAAATTATAATGTACTTACTGTAGAAGAAATTTCGAATACCATCTTTGAATGGAAATCGTAAAGATTCTAAAGAATAATGATACATTATATACAATTAAATTGCTACATAACTAAAGTAAACTATCAGCATTGATGTAATGAAATACATCTAATATGGAATATTCAAATTGTTACTTACTCATATGTAATAATATGTAAAAACATCCAACATGTTTTGTTACATGTTTCCAATACGTTGTGTTCAAACGGGATTTCCGATTTCGATTTTTGTACGATCGTGATAATTCGCGTTAAATATTAGTTTTCATATATTTATTTAAACTAACTATATAAATATTATCTTAAACTATATGGACAAAATTACTATTTGTTAAACTTGTACTGTGAGATGTGCTCTGATCTTCGTGTGCGAATGTGTATTGAATGTCTTGATGTTGCATCTGTGATTGTCGCTCATAAATATAATTTTTGTAAAGCTGGGCGGTAGTGTCACTGTCCAATGATCTCGTGTGCCACTGATGAGGCAGTGTCCTTGGCAGTATGACTACTACTCACTATGAATGCATGTGGGGGCGAAGATTTCTACGAACAAGCGTAATGTAGCAATCTGGTAATTTGACTAAAAAGTATTTCTAACAAAAGCTAATTAGTTTTCAATCAGCAATTTTCTTTCCTCTCGAAGTCCTCGCGCGTAACTGTAATTTTTCGCGGAAAAGAATAGTTTCCAAGATATTAGCGGAAAACTACTGCTACAGTAAATTCACGATCTGTCTCCCTGAGGATCTCTACGATCACTGTCCCTTCGCTTACCCCTTCCACTGGGGGGCATCATCGTGAGGGATTATATATATTATATATATTATATATATATAATATTTTGCATTCTGTGATGATGAGTTGTACACAATTGTTGATATTCTAAATACATTTTCATCTTTTTTAGACCGAAAGTATAGGCTATTATACTTATTTGTATATTCTACAAATTAAAGAAAATACATGTTAAGTGGCTAACCTTTTTTATAAAACATATATAAACTATACATTTTTAAATAAGATTATATAAAAGGAATTATTAAGAGTTATTGTCTAAGTTCTATTTTATATCATTGTTTTGTGAAAACATGTTTATGTATTAATATTCACTCTTCTGTCCCCACTCTACGACGCTATCTCCCACGCTTCCGCCGCAGACCGATCACGTGACGCGTTTGAGGGAATGCTCGTCACTCTCGCGCGTCCTTGGGGAACAGCTGTATCTTCGCATCAAACACGGAACCACCACGAAGCGATTCCTGTGGTCTATTCTACAGGGTGTCATAAGAACATGTCATGGACATCATAGCGCGAGTCTACACTCCCGATTTAGTCGAAAATGACATAAGGAACTCCCCACAAAATTGGCCTTGAACGTGAAAAACAAGGTCAAAGAAAAACCATTTTTTTTAAGCTTTAAGATTTTTATCTAAATAAAAGTGTAAAGAATTAAATGTTCCTTATACGATTACCAAATTTTAGTATATATTCATATCTCAATTTTATTAAAATGCTCATGTTTACAATAAATACACAGAAATGAGGAAAAATCTCGCAATAGATCCGTGCGTCGTTCCAAGACGTAAAGTGCCTGAAACAGATAAAAATACACATATTTAGCGTCAGAGTTACGTATTACCGGCAAACGTTTGCTCAATTTCATTCGTTTCTTTCGGAAAAATGTGATTCTTCACCGTTTAAAATGTTTCTTGATTACGTTGATTAGCTAAACAAATATTTCTCTTAACAATTTATGAATATTTTATTTATATATTTTCAAGATAATACAATTGTTCTCAAAATAAATAGTATGCGAACTGTGAATGTTAGTTTGGATTTTCGAGGGCAAGGGAGCTCAAAAATTAAATTTAAATGGCTAAATGATTAATATATTTTAAGTGTGTAATTAAAACTTATAGCAATGATTCTTTTTACTTATATAATCAATTAATTAATACATCAAATCTGTTTCATACAATTTTATCGTATCTAATTTGTTTTAATTGGTAAATGAATTTACCAATCTAAAACTGAAAAATGATGTTTTAGATTGTTATATAATCAAAATTAGTTAAGCATCTACGCTTGAATAGTTTACAATGCATTATTACCGTACAAGTATTTATATCATTTACTGTAATTTTTTACAAATAAGTTACACATGATATTCTTGAAACGGCAATAAATTTTAACAAAAAATCGTTGCTATCTAACCGCGTGATATTATTGTTATATACTTATACGTAACTTTAATACGTTTGTAATGCATGGAGGTGGTAGACAATGGCCATAAAAAATATCGGCAACTATTTGTAACTGTCGGCAGTAATCCTTAGTTTTTAATTATACTTCAATCATATAATGATAAAATATTCGATGTTTCGATGCTACATATACAAGAATGCCTGACCATTCGACGTTACCATATATTTCGGTTGGGTTGTATAAAATATTGCAGACTATTTCCTCAGAATTGTGTAGCGATAAATTTGTATATATAGCAAATATAACACTATATAGAATTAATCATTTTTCTCTCATTGTTCAGTATAATACTTTTACAGGCATTTTTTCTGTTGTTTGCACAGTTAAGGAAATAAAACAATATATGTATATATTGACTGAAGATTATCAAACGGTGCAAATGATATCAAAACTAACATTCTGTCAATTCAAATCTACTTTATTCAAGATTCAAAATGATGTACACAGATTTTTAAATAATGAAATAATGTTTTTAATATATTATTCATACAACGAATTATCAGATGTTCGAAACAATTAGAACAAAAATATACTGCATGTACATCATTTTAAATATTCATATTTAACTGTAGCTTTTAATTCATTTGTTGGTCCGTTTGCCACCCCGCGTTACAACTCTGCTACTGTATATATTTCATTAACTATACAACACGCGAAAAAAAATATTTCAAGTGAACGATGCTAGTTTTGGATCAACCAATAAAATAAAAACTGTTCTTTCTATTACTTCGCTTCAACACAAGATACGTTTATTACTTTCATCCTTTGAGAGTAATTCGACGATATAATCTGTAAAATAGCTTTAAAATATATAAGGAAAACAAGACGAATGCTGATTCTATATTTATAGTGATAGGTCCACGTTGTGTTTAAACACAAACACAAACACTTACTAAAAATTCCGATGATTGCACAATCAGAACAGGCACAACTGTACAAAATATTTTTAATTTTTGAATATAAGCTGTTGAACTAAGTTTAAACCGACGCGGTCTTCGAGCGATGTAAAGGTCAATATAGATTTTTACGCAGAAATTGATCTTCTATTGATTCGCGATACAAAATGTAGGTTGTTCCATTTAAAGAAGTCAAGGTGACCTTAAAATCTCCCAAATACCTTCATCCATATAAAAAATGTTTGCATGACAATATTTATCCCTTTATGCCATACTACTTTTATATATATTATTTTTTCATATTATCACAAATAACGGAAATAAATAAGGTGGTCAAAATTATTGAACCCCCCTGTATGGAGACATTGCTGTATTACTTATCGCTGTTCATAATCTGATTTGTTAACATTGTCATTTTAGCCGATAGCAAAAATTTTGTAAATTGTAACGGGCTTGCATGCTTTCGCTCGTGTTTGATTCTTTTTGCTCGCGAACCTATCGCTATATATATATATTCAACATTTTTTGAAAATTCTGTAACGCATTACGCAAATCATCCTATATATGCAACAATCTTAATTTCGTTATTGATCACGAACTTCTGCGCATGAGCGTATAAAGTTTTTCCAGCGATCAAATCGACGCCAATAACAGGCTATAAAATACACACTCGTCATACAATTCGAAAAACGGATTTGAAAAAGAAACAATAAAACAAGAATAATCACATTGGAATTAATTTGATTTTTAATTCAATGACAATTAGGATATATATATATATTGGTTAGATAAAAGAATAAAAATGATAACTCTTATTTGCAATCTATCACGTATAGATTGACAAAAAATGATTTTCGATGGTTTCTCAATTTGTTGATCCTGTTATTGCTCGTCACTTGTATATATAAATTAGTAAACGAAACATCGCATAAACAACAATTTGTTCATGTAAATGAATTAATAGTGCCTCTTTCTACTTATTTCTTGCTCGTTCAACTATTTCCTTAAAATTGAAAAAATGGAACTCTTTTTTCTTAAACTCTGCTCCGGAGTGGTGCGCGGGCTCTTTATTCTACTTCCTGTTATGTTTTTTTCTAACTTCTTTTGTCGTATCTTCAAAGGAAATTTATAATATTTGGTAAAAAAATATTATTGCATTCTGGACGAACATGTATACACAAATTTATCGTCATATAAGATACTTCGATTTTGTCAGCTAAATTTCATAATCGTTTAAAAATCATAATAGTCTGAGAAATTAAATTACAAGTATAGTACCGATAATTAAACCAGATTCAAATTTTTAAAAGATTTATCCAACACTTGTTAAAATTAGACTATCCGAACTAAGTATTAATTATACATTATTGATTAACGGAATAAAACATTTTTTTTTCTTGTACTTGACAATTGATGTTTGCTCATTAAAGAATAATTATCCTATGTGCAATTAGCGCTTCTACCGTCAATTATTGCACAATAATTGCGAAATAAAATTTACAAATTATTATATCGTTTCATATAGCAATTCATAATATTAAACTCTATACGTTAACTCTATAACGTATACTAATATTGCTACTTCTTAAAATCGAATTAATTTTCCAATTATTAAGACAAATAAATTTAGTTAAAATCTAAATGATTCACTTGAGCACGGTTGATTAAGTGAACAGTTAAAAAAATTAGAAATTATATTGTTTCAGACGATTTGTCTCGTTTCGATGAGCAAATCGTTTGTACAACACCAACCAATAATAATAATAATAATAATAACAACGAATCAATGCATTTCAGTATGGTTTCGTTGTAGTTCGTCCAGGAAGAAATATAGCATTCAGTATATAAATATAATGAGTTATAAACACAACAGTACCTTGCACTTGTCACTCTGTTTGAGCGCAAGCGACCTGGTGGCTGGTGTTCCATCGTCGTGTGGCGACAGAGAGAGAGACTCACGCATGTGAACACACGAGTACGATTATGAACAAGTATCCAAAGCTGCTCTGAAAAGATTTCATTCCATTCCGAATATCGTTCACAACGTATCTTTTTTTTCTTTCTTGATAATGAATACCTCCGTGTTTCATAATTGAACGTGTAAATCGGACAACACAATTTGCACCATAAAATGTTAATCTCAATATATAACTCGATATTCGGAGGAAAAATTTTCCAGATAAAAAACGCATAGTTAGAACGAAAATAGAACCCGATGATAATGTTTCAAATGAAGTTGAAATTAAATCTCGAATACACAGAAAATATAAGATGAAGTATATAAGTACATTATTGCACCAAAATTCTACAACTGCACTTGAAGAAGAGAAACTAAGAATAATATTAATGCATACATTCTAACTGCAATAAGTATTATCGATAAATATTCCAATTCGGCCTCGAATTCATTATGAAACAACAAATTATACATAAAGTCAAGATATTGTTATGCAAATAACATAATTAAGAACAATTTTGTAACATTTGATTTACGCAACCTTTTTCTGAAAACTTTTTCCCTATTCAGTCAAGAATTTTTTCGTTTGAATGCAAACAAAAGTAAAACTAAACAAAATAAGTGTTAGTGAATAATTCAAATTTTTAATTTTCCTACGAAGACTCCCAGACAAAGTTATATTAAGAGAATTTCAAGATGTCTTTTCTAATTAGGTGCATTTCAGTTAATTATTTAATCTGAAGTATATTCAATGCCAGGAGTTCTCTTAAAAGTAAAAAAAAGAACGTAAGACAATTCCGGGAGCCAAGCGGAATGAAAGGCTATGATTCTGCTTATGAAAAAAGATGTTATATAGAAAATATTTATTTTTCGTTCGTTTGATTGAGCTACGCCGAACAAGGGCGCTATATATACTCTCGCTCTCTATTTCACTTTCTCTCGTTCCTTCTCTCTCGCTCTTTCTCTCTCTCCCTCACTCTCTCACTCTCCCAATCATTTTCTCCATCTCTCTCTCCCTCTCACTCATTCTCTTCCATTCTTTGTAGTTTACATTCATTCTCATACATATATACATATATATGTACATATATATATATATATATATATATATTTATATGTATATAATTACACATATATATACATATATATTTATATATAATCTCTCTCTCTATCTATTTAAATATTTGCGATGGTAGAATCTTGCTTATCCGAATTAGCGCTCACATATTTTATTTCTGACTGTCTCTGTTGATCGAACGTTCAATTCTGTATAAATGTAACATTATTCTTGATAAAGTTCAAATCACTTGTAAATGTGTAATTAACTATTAATAAAACATTCGTTTAAGATGAAGTTAAAAATTAAATTTAATATATACTATTAAATCCATATATATACACATATCTATAAAATCTCTATTATAAGACTTATAATGAATATGGAGTTCAATCAACAAAAATGTCCATATGAAAATACTAGAAGTTTGTAAGATATACGGTTAATCAAGATCCTACTTTTAAGATTCATCTATCTATACAGTAGGTACGGTTTGAATGTGTACAATCAATTATTTCTTAAGCTATAAAAAAATGAAAAGATGTTTATGTTGAAGTTGTATCATCTTTTGGAGAGAATATTTGAGAATGAATTTTTTAAAATTGTTTCTCTATTGATGTTTACTAGATTTCAAGATTACCCACTCTCTTTCCAAATGAAACTAAATATGTTTATATTGTGCGTTCCGAGATGAATTCAACGAGCTAAAAATTAGTTTAATAAAAATAGATAGTTGCATTTAGAAATTTATAGGCAAATTTGACATCTTTGCAAGTATTGACTTGTAAGTAGTTCAGTCCGCCATTACTTTTTTCTCATTTGACACAAAGCAAATTCTGTGTAAACAATAATGTAATATGAATAGCTGAAGAAATTATTGAATTTACGCGTTCAAACATGATGCACTGTATAATTGTTTACTACGAAAATACAAAAGTATTTACAATTTAATAAATAAGTCGCCACTTGGTGTATCCACGAGTCATAGGTCCTGTGTTTTCAAATCACAGCACCTCACACGTGTAGCCGATTAAAAAATTGATTTCTTTGAAATTTGAAACGCTGACTTATTGAGAAAAGTCTGCTTTTCGTCAAGCATTCAAATTCTTCAGACTACTTTCATTTCACACGTCATATAATGATATAAAAAATTAATTTTAATAAACTTTTTTTGTTCATTTAATTTTTAATACTATGTTTCTCAAAATGATTAATTTTAAGCGAGATTTAGGTCTCCTCAGTTACTTTTCCTATAATTCCTTCCATCTGTTCACTTTTTAGTAGATAGGAGTACCTTCATCATCATTTCAATACCATTAATCAAATATAATGATTAGTTAATATCTAGCGTTTCATTTTCCAAAGAAGTTATTTCGTTCCGACCTAATTCGGCTCAATATAATGAGTCCCCCTTTACACCACTCCACAGAGTAAGAAAAAATCTTAAAGAGAAAAATCGCTCTTTACTTTGGTCTAAGAATCCCTGCGGTCCTCTTCCTCCTTCTTCGTTTCAATGCCTTCTTCTTGTTTTGTCTCAACTGTTGTTTGTTCCAAATCCTCCTTCTTTTCACTAGGGATCACTTCCATTCTTTCAGTTTTTTGTTCTTCAGATTTCACAACAGGTTCCTCTTCCTTGGCAGGTTCTTCTTTCACATCAGCAGCAACGGAAGATGGTTCCTGTTCCTTGGAATCTTCCGTTTCCTCACCGGATGGACTTACGTTGGCCCACCTAGACTTGCGTCCCCTGTTGTTCCGACTGTCCCCCCTTTCCATGTTTTGGTTACTTGGATGTTTACCACCTTTTTTGTCTCTTTGCGAGTGGTTTTCAGAGTCAGAAGGCCATGAGCCAGGAGGATGCTCTTGATTCCTCCATGGAGCAGCAGACTCTGGAGGAAGAATGGATGGAGGACCCATAGGCCCAAATGGTGGTCTCACATGGGGGCGAATGTCATCGAAGGGAGGTCTGAAAAAGGCGTCTGGCTTACGGGGATCAAACGGTGGGCCACGTGGACCAAAAGGTCTCATACCAGGGCGAAGAGGACGAGGTCCTAGCCCTCTCGGATGGAACATTAAAGGACCTAGAAAAAAAGAGACGTTCAGTCAAATTTTATTTATCTTTTCTTTGCTAAGTTATTTCATACAATGAAACTTCTAAATGATCGTAGTATTGAACAGTTACATTTCTCTTTTAAACATTTTTATTATTACTAGACAGCGGATTTTATGTATTTATGAGAAAAATGAAAAAAATGCATTTATAAGATTGGTCATATACAAAATTGTAAAGACATTAGAAGAATTGAATGACGTTATTTTTTTAAAAATAATATTTGGTCCCCTCATTTCACAATTAAATCATTATAATACATAAGCTTTAATTGTAACATAATATATTTGGACGAATTTTTCTTAGCGAATACAAAGAGCATTCTTACCAGGACCACGAGCACCTAAAGAAGCTGGATGAGGTCCATACCCATCAGGATGCGCAGGTCTAGGCCCTCTGGGTCCTATAATAGGTGGCATTCCAAACATGGATTCAATTCCAAAAAATTCTCGTCTTCTGGGTTCAAAATCACCGCGATCGAGATGTCCTCTTGGATCAAAACCGTCTTGAAGCCGTGGATCGAATCCATCTCGCCTAATTTCATAGTCAAATCGATCTCGATCGTCGAGCGGTCTTCTTCCTCGCACTTCAGACCTATCAAATTCCTCCCTTTGGCAGACAAGAATAAATTTATTTAAATGTATATCAATATTTGATGTTAAATAAACGTCGATTATTATTCATCACAAGTTTTAGAAACACATATTTAATGTATTATTCAATGCAAAGTGAATAGTTAAAGTACTGATAACGATAACTCTCTCATATAATCGTAACTGAGAACTGTGAACTCACCTCTGTTCTCTGGGTGGTCCAAGCCGTCCAAATTCTTCTATTCTTTGCTGGCCATGTATTCTATTATCGAATTCCTCTTGAAACATACCACCCTGTATTCTCGGTGCATCCAAAAATTCTTCATGCATTTGTGATCCTCTGGGCCCCCTTCCAAAATTCTGTCTGTCTCTCTGCTGTTGGAAATCCCTTGGATCTTGGGGATTTCGGAAATCTGGCGGTCGAGCAGGAAAATCACTTCTTTCTTGAGGTAAACCGAATTTCGGTAAATCCATTAATGATGAAAGAGGTTCGCCGCGTGCTACTCGTGTGTCATCGAAGCTCCTATCCGATCTGTCTCGATCCTGCCGGTTCCGAGGAAGTATTCGGTCGCCTCGGTCTTCTAGAGGAAGTGTACCGTCAGCCAATTGTCGGAGACGATCAGCTAAGCTCGGTTTAGCGTCCTTTTTCGGAGTCGAATCATTTTCCTGAAATCAAACATTTTGTTAATGGAAATGCATCTGATTTTTTACTATTATCGCTATTCCAACATAGTATTCTAGATTAAAAGAATTAGTACTTGAAGGCTTTGATTTTGTGGATTGCCTTCGCGATTTTCTCTGTTCTCCCTTTCTCTTCTGTCGTCCCTATCTCTGTCTCTGATATCTCTCCTACGGTCACGTCCCCGATCTCTTCCTCTACCCCTTTCCCTTCCACGATCCATTCTGGAATCATTGTTGTCTCTATCTCTATGAGACAAATGTGTTTCTCTATCTCTTCTCTCTCTGTTTTCTCGTTCCCTGTCCCTTTCTTTGTAATCCCGATGCTGTTGCTAAATTTAAATTAGATTTATATAAATTTATTATAATACACATTATCATTAAAAAATATTGAAAGCTGTCTGGAATTATAATAAATATGTTAGTCCAATTATTGAAACACATAGGAAGCCATACACACAGTTTATTAGTAAAATGCTTACCTCTGATTGTTGATCACTGTCTGATCTGTCCTCGTTTTGTGATAATTGATCAGTTAAGTTGCCCTTATTCTTAGCCCCATTTGAACTTTGAGGCATCGCGTCTTCCATTTCTACATCCATATCATCTGCAGAATGTTGTTGTTGAGGTAGTTGCATTTGTAAAGGAGCAGAAGGCCCTACACCGTAAGGCTGACGTAACATTGGCAGATTTGGCATTCCCGTTTCTGTAGTTGGTGGCGGAACTCCAATTGGAGGAACATTATGTGGCATACCTGGAAATATTACGAAATTTTCATTTTACCACT
The DNA here is from genome assembly GCA_028455805.1 of Lasioglossum figueresi. Taxonomy (NCBI): domain Eukaryota; kingdom Metazoa; phylum Arthropoda; class Insecta; order Hymenoptera; family Halictidae; genus Lasioglossum; species Lasioglossum figueresi. The sequence continues at coordinate 6,503,025 of CM052192.1, read as the reverse complement.
CCCTTTCTTTTATTCTATTGTTTCTGGTATTATAATACTAGGAGATAAGATTGATTTCAATTGAACCATACGCACCAGTAGAGTTGGGTTTATCAGAAGGTGCGGCAGGTGCTGGCAGAGGTATTTGCGTCAATAAACCAACCCCTACACCGGCTCCAAACGGTGAATTAACTTGTGGTGTAAGCATAGTTTGCATCATTCCTGGTGGCCCTAACAAACTTTGCATGTTTGGCGGTGGTACACCTATCGGAACATTCGGCATCAGACTATGCGCCATTGGTAATCCCATTGGTCCGAGCATACCTAAACAATAAGAATAGCAATTGAACATTTCAATCCACCATGAAAATCTAGAATACGATACAACAAAAATATTCATTACGGGGGACTCCAGGCATTGTAAAAGCAGGTGGCATCATTTGTAGCTGGGCATTTGGTGGTGGCAGAAGTGCAGCTGATGTAGGAGGTCTAATCGGAGGTGGTTGACTTGTATCGATCACTTGCTGTTGTTGACCTTGTTGTTGACTCTGTTGAGACTGTTGTTGCTGAGTGGTGGTTGTAGGTTGCATTACATTCACAATACCATCAGCTAAACTTGGCATCGCGGCAGCTGCAACCAAAGCTTGTTGCTGTAATTGCAATTGCTGCTGGAGTATGTCTGCATTTGTTCCGGAATGCTTTAGTTTACCTGCAGATCGTATTAAATAACAGTTACAAAACGTAATTAAATCTATAAAATAATAACAATAACTAATTGTATTTACCTTTCAAATTAGGCGGCAGAGTATCCTCATCAATCATTCCACCTTCCTCAAGTAATTCTAAATCCTGATCAGTAACATTAATTAGCTTATTCCAAGGGATATAACTAACTCCCAATTCAACTTCCCAATAATCTTTCCATTCTTTTCCCTTTACACCTTTCCCAGGAGCCCAGGCTAACTAAAATCCATAGAAATTTCTATTACTCTAAAAGTACATTTTCTTACACGTTTCAACATGAAATTGGTTATGAGTTATACACAACTTACAGTGATTGCTTTTCCTTGCATTTTGTGATTTTTTAGCTTAGTAAGAGCTCTATATGCATCCTGTCTTCTATTCATACATATAAAAGCACAACCTCTCGGTGAAATTAAATCTATGCTAACAATATCACCAAATTCTCCAAAAGTGTCTGAAAGCTCCTCTTGATGCACCAGTTTAGATAAATGTCCTACCCAAAGCGTTGTACTGCAAACTGTAAGAAATATCGAGCTTTAAATTCAAGAATACTATATTCCATAATTGGCTTTCAATAAGTATAATTCGTTATTATTTTAATCACGAATATAATCAATAAATATAATAATATGAAAACTACCGCTTAATTTATCTCTCACAATTGGTGGCAGGCCTCGTTTACGCCTTTCTCTTTCTTTTTCTCGCTCTTCCTCAGTCATTTTTTCTCGACTATCGTCACGTTTTCTGTCACGTCCTCTATCCCTCGAGCGAGACCTGCAACGTAACGTATCATAATAAAGTAAAAAGTTAAATGTAAATTTCGTAATAAAATTTATATCGAATATATCAATATTACCTCCTTCTTCTAGACCTGCTTCTCGATCGGGATTTTCTATCTCTGTCTCGATCGCGATCTCTATCCCTGTCTCTATCTCTGTCCCTATGCCGTGGCGATCTAGATCGACTGTGATGCCTATATCGATCAGGTGATCTACTTTGTGATCTTGCACTATCACAATTTACAATTTCTACGCTGCTACTGTCTCGTCTTGCACCATTTCTGTAATTAAATGTAAAAACAAAATAAACTTAACGAACTAGGGAACTTAGAATTAAGTTTCTATGAAAATTACGTTAATTTTCAATGAAAAAGCGTAAAGTTAAACGTTTTACCCTGAATAATCTTGTGTGTCTTGTCGTTCATCGAGAAGCGGACTTTTTTGATTCTGATGGCCCTGTTGATTAATTTGCCTAATATTTGACAAAGGTTGAGAGGCATACGGTAGAGCCGGTGGATAACCAGGTGGCGGTTGACTCATATCTTGTATGACTCCGCTACTTACATTTGATGTGTATGTGTTTTGTTGATTTGGTTTTAAAACGTCCGACGGTTTTAATTCGCATTCCGACGCAAATGGTAAATTCTAAAGAAATAATCAGATTTATTCAATATAAGTATTAATATACTATATAAAATGTTATCTTTCGTATTAACTTACAGGAACGGTTTGAGCTAGATGTTTATCAAACTCTTCCTCCTGCTGCTTCATTTGTTGCAGCTTTCTCATCTTTTCTTCCATCTCATGTTGTGATGAAGAAGCATTTCCTTGCATTGTCTGTTGCAACGTTTGAAGCTGTCTCAATACCTATTACATATTAGACAATTAATTTATTTTATTGGAATCATAAATAAAACATGTTTTTCTATACAATTCTGTCTCAAGAAAGGGCACCAATGTTTGTTTCGAAAATAGGACATTTTCTATCCCCTATACTTCTTTCGAAGTTATTCTTTCGACACCGTATAGTGCCAGAACGAGAGGGTATGTCATATTCTACCCTTTTCCAACAAAAGATGTTGCTCTCGATCCGCTGCCGTTTCTCAAGACAAAACTGCAATATTTTCTATAATATGTACAACTTATTGTCTAGACTTCTTTGAATATACACCTCTGGATTTGTTAGGAGAAATCCAAGACTTTCTAAACTATTTCCTGTAGGAACGTTATGTTGACCAGTATTTGATGCTGTCGTTGCCGCTGGTGAATTCGCAACGACAACGTCATCGTCTTCTTCTTCGCCATAATCAAAATCAAGCAGCTTTTTATCAAATTTCACGGAAGTTTTTTGTTCGTTTGCTGCTTCTTGTTTTTTCAGCAGTAATTGTTGTAAATGTTGCAGTTGATCAAGAAAGGAAGCATCCATTTGACCTGCGTTTGACTGGCCCTAAAAACAATTAAAATCAATGAATTTAGTAAAATCAACTAAATAAAGTTTAACGCGCGAACGTATATTTAAAAAGAAGCTATACATACCAAGAGTTTATTAGCATTAACTATATTTGCTGTTTCCATTTTCGTTTGTGCAAGCCAAACAGGATCAATCGTCTTCGCAGAAGAAAACAGCTTCTGATCTTTCACTGCATTCTTTGCAGTTAAGGGGGGTGTTTTAACAGCAGTACCCGTATTGCTTGTATTATTTGTTGAAGAAGTATTCAATGTACCTGTAAAATCGTAACAGAAAGTTCAGTTTCGTTTAAAGTCTTATCGAACATAAATTTTCAGTAGAAGTAAAATCCTTTTACCATTTGCGTTAACAGCTTGCTCTTTGTGGATCGGATGATTTGGGTCTGCGAGGTCAAATAAAGGCTGTATAACCTCAGACGGGAAAACTGCATTCTTCTGCCAAAGATTTAAAACTCTAATCACCTTACTCTTGTCTTCCTGAGGACATTTCAGAAGATTCAAGAAGGTGTTTTGCATATTCTTAGCAAAACGTGGAGCAAAAACATCTTTCTCTACTCCGAATTGATGTCTAGACTGACGTACAATTGAATCTATAACGTACAGTCCAGGCACTTTGTACTCTGGCTTACACTGTAACATATAAATAAATTGTTAAATCATTGTTCTATGCATAACAAAAAAGAACTAATAATATAAATATTTAAATAACATACTTTTTGAATGAATTTCTCAACACTTTGCACAACATGCTTATAGAATTTGATTGCCTTAATAGCGCCCCTAGTTAAAGAGTTCATCTTGGCCTTAGAAATTGGTGGTTTGACATCGTAAAGAGCTGAAAGCTGAAACATTAACTTTTTATTATTAACGTGCCACGTCACGTGTCCAGCTATTTAGCTATTTGACTATGCGCTCGAACTTGTGCCAATAGTACAACCCTTACAATATTATTATGAAAATTGAACCATGGGCCTGAGTTGTGTTATTTACGTTTGGCCATTAAAATGAATTTCCCATTCCATTCACACGAACCATATACATCAACTTACAAATAGAAAATTGAAAAGAATGACAATGTAAATAATTTCTCTAAATTATAAATTATGTAATTTAGTTTTTATACATTGAAATATAGTAGCATACATAAACAATAATATTATTAATATAAGCCATATTAACTATACGAGTTTTTACTACCCCTTGTACTCTTGATTCTCGTCCCTCCCCCTGTTATCACCTTCTCCTTTAGCCACACAAATACTAACATATTTGTTTCTTCCCACGATCTTAGCAACAATATAAATCTCGTTTAATAACAATTATCTATCGCATGATATATCACAAAAACACTCTAAATCACAATAAAGATTCTTGTTCACTGCTCTCCCTCTTGCCTGTGTATAGAGATAGTTTCTCCCCCTCTCTTGCATAGGGACTAGAAACCAAAGCATTCGTCGAGCACAGAATCACTCGAATCCTAATATCACGATCACTAAAGAACGTTGAGAGGAGCATTTCTTCTAGGAATCTACCTCACTGGAGTGTTGCTTACAAGTCCAAAATCGAAAGATCGTAAAGGAAGACGGGAAGAGGTGAAACGAGAGAAAAAAGGAGAAAGAGGGAGAGTCGGCGGGCTAGAAGAAGAATCGAGGGTAAGAGTGAGCTCACCTCCGCGTTAAATGCCTTAACCGCCTCCATTTCGATGAAGGTGCGAAGCACCAAGGATCTGCTATGATTCACAGGAATCCGTGATTCTCGGGACGTTCAATGTTTTCGCGATAAATCGCATGTCTTTGCTCAGGGCGCACTGTCTAGCTGGGCCATGCCACTCAAGATGGCGACGCTATTTCCCGAAAGGCATCGCGGGGCGGTGATGCGTGACGTCACATGCCGCCGCGATGCGCAATCGGTAACAAGTTATGCTTCAATACCGATTCTCTTCTTCACCAATTAAAATCTACCAAGATCAATGGATCTTTAGCTAAATTTTAAATCGTTAATCAATATAATATACCTAAGAATTAATAACATTTTTCATAATAATTTTATTTGAAAATAAATTCACCAATTAAAGTCTAGCAAGATCAATAAATCTTTAGCTAAATGTCAGTACATAATATATCTAAGAATTAATAACATTTTTTATAATAATTTTATTAGAAAATGAGAAGATTTTTTATTAGAAAAAGAAAAATTACGAGTAACAACTCTCCCGATTTAATCTCGTTATTAGACTTTGAATCTTTATGCATTTATACAGGTTTCTGAAAATTTTCATAAACGGTGGAATATAAAATTCGATAGAATTTAGTAGAATTTTTATTTTGTTGAGATCTGGAAAAACTACTACAGAGAGGAAATTTCCTCTCTGGCTACTACTACTGCTGCAAATAAGATTGTATTTTATTCCACTGTCTTAAAATTCGTCTACTTATTATATTATAAATTAGAATTTAAATTTCCTTCAGCAACATTTTGTTGATAACTCAATGAACTGAAAATTACAAACCAGAAGTACCAACTTTATCTCGTCTGCACTGATATATATATATATCAGTATATATCAGTGCTCGTCTGTCTCTAAAAGTGGTTTTCTTCCGGAGTATCGTCTCTTGTTGTATCCCTGCTCTATGCCTGAGCGCAGTTGCTAAACATTTCGTAAGTGTCAATACACACCAATACACACGTGCATTTCTTTTAGCTATAGCAATTTTATTTTTCGATGGTAATTTTAAGTATTTGAATTTACATCAAATTCGTGTGCAGAATTCAAGCGTATAACCAAAACTTTATGTCAACCAATATTTAATAATCATTTTGTTTCAGTGACTTGCAATTTTCAAATTCGTATACCTATATTTGCAAACAGTTTTGACCGAAACGTTTATTTCGTTTAAATATTGTTTTAAAGTAGTACATACATTTACGTTATAGGTTTGTATAGATCAACTTGATATATATATATATATTATTATTTAAATATAGTTAAATATATATATATAATAAATAATAGAGGCATTTATTTTCTTGTTATACAGACATGATAAAAATACCAGAAGAAATTGATCTTGAAGATTACACACTGATACTTCCCTCGGTGGCAGTTGGAAATGTTGGACAATTATCTATCGATCTATTGATCTCAAGTTTAAATCTACAGAAAATTGGATCAATGTGGAGTTCGATGTTCCTTCCGATTATCGGTCATGATCCATACAACAAAAACTCTAATTCTCTGTGCACCGCTGCTGATTTTTATCTAGGAGCTACATGTAAAATAATTCTTCTACAATTAAGATCTCCCTATGTTGGGAATTCTACTGATTGTTATGAAGAACTGTTGCAATTTATTCAACTAAAGAAATTTAGCAAGGTATGCAGTATTTCAATAGACCCCTAATGTTTTACTTTGTTACATGTCCTATACTAAGGAAACATTTTTTTTATAGGTAATCATTTTAACTAGTAGTTACGATTACGAACAATCAGACAGGTCAGATTCAAGGTTGAGGTATCTTTCTTCAGATAATACATTATTAAATAATATTGAATCGCTTCATTGGAAGGAGCATATAAGGAATACTTTAGTAGAGTCTGCAGAAAATTATTACATTCCTGGTGGAGGATTTGCAAATGGACTTTACAATTACCTCAAATCAGCAGATATTCCTTGTACTGTTCTCTTTTGCTATTGTTCCGAAGGAGACAATGTTTCTGATGCGCTAATGTTAGTTAAAGGTTTGAATCAGTGGTTAAATGTATTAGAAAAGAATTCTGATAGTGGTATTAATGTTACATATCCACCATCTTGGGAATATCTTTTTGGTAATCCACCTGTACCAGAAATATTTTGAACTTTCTCATCTGACCGTTGCCTATAAATAACCATTGTAATAAAGTTTAAATTGTATCAAACTTAACTATAATTTATATTTCATTGAACTAAAATCTTTTTAAAAGAGCAGTTAACTAAAATTTCTGGGTTTAATTAATATATTGAATTAAAATTATTATATTATAAAAGTGTATTTAAAAGAATATCTAACTCTGACAATAAACCATAATAATGTAATCACATTACTACATTAATAATTCCTTAGATTTAATTTTTATAATAATTTATTTTAAGAATTGTATCGTGAAAATATATTTAAGCTAAAAGCTTGAATTTAGCCGAAAAGGCAGAATAAGTGACTAAAGCTGCTAATAAAGCAGCAAGGAGTTCTGAATTAACCCATGGTCCTAGGTAAACTCCTGGATTATTGAGTACTACAACGACTAAAGGTTTCACGGTGCTAGGGTCTTCTCCATTTCTGATAGCTTTGCGAATAGCTGCGTATCTTTCTTCATCATACAAGTTTATTCTATAATCACCGGAACGTGCCTTTTTCACATCTTCCGTCCAAGAAACCTATAAAAATTAAGATTATCCTATTATAATTTGAGCCAACTAGAACTGTGTGTGTATGTATTGTTTATATTTATGTATGACCTTTAATTTTAATCAGTTAAATTAACAGAAGTTTTCAAATACAGTTTTCATACCTGATATTTATTATCGGAGCTTAACCTAGCAGCCGGTAATGATTTTCCTTCAACTTCTGCATATAACGTAATACCTTTCACGCCGTTGCTACATTTAAGCACAAATTGTGTCGTAAATGCAACGTTTGTTAGAATTGTAGCATCTTCTGTGACATATGCAGATGCAACAACTTCGGGCTTTTGGCAAGTTTCACAAGAAACTCTGGAAATTGCACAAACTAATAAAGTACAAATAGCTATGTATCGATTCATTTTGATTGTATGTATCACTTTTAATTGATAAATTGTCTACGTCACTTGGAAAACAAATTATACTGTCAATTCTGAATCTGTGAAATACTAACGACCGGTAGCTTAAACCATGTTAGGTTAAGTAATAATCACAACCACAATTGATTCGTGGCAGTCTCCCCGTAAACGCATAGGTTGCGTGGTTACACGTGGTAAATAGTTGGAAACAATGGTACCAACTTTTGACTCTTCTTTCAAATGTTACGCGTTCCGCTATAGGTTTATATAGTCTAAGGATCACGCGAATAAATTTAGCTACAATAGCGCCATCACACTCGGTACCCTCAGCACTATACGTCCAATTAATGACGCTGAGAGGGAAAATTTAAATGAAAACATAACGTCTGTAGTTACAGTAGGTCGAAGCCGTATATTTCATATAGAATGCATGAAGGGCACGATAGCTTAGAATAAGTAGGGAAGCAGCGGGGGGTTTTCCGCAGAGATTCTTGACAAAATCCAGAGGAGCGTGACTGATCTAGGAATTTGGGTAAAGTCACGTACCTCTCAAGGAGGCCTCTCCAATTTCCCAAACAGACAATCGGAGTCTGGAAACTAGTCGAGATAAGAAATCGTAAATATCCAGTCAAGGACCTCTTGGGACTCCCTCGGACCTCTCTCTCTCTCGGTTCCACGACTCTTGTTTCGGCGGGCCTTCGCCTTCGCGTTTACCCCACTCTCGTACGCGCGCCACCGAGAAACCCCCACCACCAATCGCCATCGGGCTGCAATGGAGGACCAACCATCGACGAACCAGCATCCAGCAAAAGGATCCGGACTTTCTACTGGCTGAGGAAAAGGAACCCGAAAACGGATATAAACCTTGGGACGAGTCGACAAGAAACAGACACATTTTCACTCCGAACAAACAACCAGCAATCTCTTGAATAAAGTACATTTTTATTTTCGTATATCTTACAAGTTTCTTTTTAAACCTTCCACGAGCAGAGTGCTTCAGCCCTCCACGGGCAACCGAACCTACAGATTTCCCCTACGCACTACACCCTATCCTGCTACGCAACACAAACAACTACAGAGCATGGTAACCACTACAAAGAAATTCCTTCTTCTTAGAGGGGAACGCTACCCTTGCTTTTTAGGGGTGCGTTCCGTTTCACGCATTATGCGGATGGATCGCATTCAATGTGATGCGCGCATGGATATCGTTCCGTTTCACCAGAATGGATCCGAGTGGATTCAAGCCTTTCATATGTTTGTTGCTAAGATTCCAAGTTGACAGTCCTGAGTAGGCGCCATCTCGTCTAACTAGCTGAACTAAAATTGGCTCTAGATTTGCTTTGCATCAGAGAGGACCTCTGTCTTCATGAACGTAATATGGGGAAATCTTTGCTATGTGAATGCAATCACGGTCTTAGATTGTTTGTCCTTATTTCAGCGAATTTCGGGCTGGGTGAGGGCTCAATCTAAAGAGGAAGGTTATAGGTACAGCGCTGGACCGCATTATGGCAGTGAAAAAATCTTTTAGAGACCAAAAAATACATTGGAGTCTGGGAATATTTTTCTCGATTTTTTCTCTACTTCGGACACTTATATTATTAGATATAGACATAATCCCGTTAAGAAATCGGTCGAGCGCTGTAGCTATAACCTTTCTCTTTAGAATGAGCCCTCACCCAGCCCAAAATTCGCTGAAATAAGGACAAACAATCTAAGACTGCAAACCCATGTTTCGACCCAAAATCTAGTTAGATTTTAGTTCCTTTCTAGTTATATCACGAGGGTAGCGTTCCCCTTAGGCAGGAAAGAATATATATACCTATTCTCTCTGATATATATTCTTACAATTCTACCAGATTCTAATAATGTTCATGCAAGAGAAACTCTTAAAAAATCAATTTATGATCGAATAACATAGATTTCAATACTGACATGTTTATTGAAATATTTCATAAGCAGTTTGCATAATTGTAAATAATTAAAGCAAAATAAAATTAAGATGCTTGCAAGGGTATCTGGTAAACGTTGAATACATTACTTAAAAAAATAGGTTTTATTTGTCATAATATTACAAATATGTTTTCAATATATTATAAATTATAGAGAGTATTTGGTATATGAATACTTAATAAATTTGCATACAGGTAAAATAGAGACAAGAACCATACAATTGCATACTTCTTTTTCATTGATACAAATTATTTTAGGTACAAATATTGTTTCACTATTGTCCGTGTATCGCACAATACATTCTACATCGTGTATTTTAATTTGGTTCGTTGAAAATTTTTTAAAATTATTTTAAGTTTAGTAGAAAATCTTCATTATGTCAATAAATAATAAAACTTGTGGTACAAATTTGATACAATTTTAGATAATACATTTTGGATTGTATAAATTATATATTAGCTAGAATAAATAAATTTGTAAATTCATCACTATTTCCACAATGATTTTTATGCTACTTGTATGTCTGAATAAAATTCCAGTTTCACGAATGTAATTAAAAAATTAACATAATCTAATTGTTTAACTTAAAATTCAATCAAATTCACTTCCCTTGTCACTGTATTTATAGCTGTTGATGTTACAACCGAAGTTGTGAAGGAACGTACATGAGATCGGAAAGTTGACACAGTTTCCCATGCCTCGTCTCTAACAGTACCTTGATTCCTTGGATACATAAGCAAGGGATCTTTTCCAGTTTTTTTGCACAATGTTTCTTGAAGCACTATCAACCGTGATCTCCAATATTCGTAACTGGCTTGCTTTAACGCGTTCACCCATTGTTCTACTTGAGACTCTGAACGTCCGCTCAATACATGCCTTTTGTCATGCTCATCGCGAAATGCTATGCTAAATGCGAATACTCCTCCCGATGTGCTGTCGATATTAATACTATAGTTTTCTAAAACAATTACCCCAGCAGGCTGTCTGGTGTCGATTTGTCCTAATTCGTTGATATTAAAATAAAATAGTAGATTGCACCTTAATTTAAACCATTTCTCTTTGAATCCTAGAAAACAGATAATATCTAAGATAGGCAAAAATTCAGAAAACATTAGAACCAACATTTCTTGAACAGTTATATGTAGGTAGACAGCGGATCTTTTATTACAAACATGGAGTGAAATAGAAATTTATTTTCTTTGTCAATATGGATAAAAAGTTGAAAATAATATAACAGAATTTTTAAATTACACATACTCATTTTTGTTATAAATGCATAAAGATATCCGCTGTCTAATTATAGGTTAATGAGCATATCAAATTAACTTTAATCAATTGATGAGAGCCCTTAAGTAAACTAACCTGATTTGTGTGCTCGTTTATGATTTAAACGACCTTCTAGATCAGCTGGACCACTACTTGCCTCTGCAAGTTCTTTTTCATTAAATTTCATGATAATATAGAGAATTATTTACACGTTAAAACATTCCTGCGTAATACAAATGCTATCGCACGGTCATCAAATCTATATAATTCATTGTTGGTCATGTCCACTATATTCGTTATAAAAGTTTCGCTATAATCTTGAAACTCACTGGCAACATCAAACTCCGCTCCAATCCACTGTAACGTGCTTCATTTCTATTTGCTTTGATAGTATCAACATTTTGTTTATAATCTATCTTCAATAAACATTTTTTGTTACGCTGTCGTTTTGCAATTACACATGCTGATACGATAAATACTTGTGCGTAACATAAACATCAACTACAAAGCTTACAGAACATAGCAGTGAAATTTTAAAACAGCGCGTTTTGCTATAGCAGTCTGTGAAACACGCACATTTGTCTAATCTCAAAAAAGTTCATTGTAGCTAATCATTATTGCTTTTAATATGTATAAAAAAAGCCCCTCACTTTGTAAAGACTCTTGTGGATAAAGTATATATAATGTTACATCTATTAGATTAATTACTGTAGATGCACAGAAATAAAGAACAATGCGGTTTTATGTAAACAAGATTGGTCAGCCTGCAAAATGGATATGTGTTCTATTTCATACTGTTCATTCACATTGTACTGTCATATACTATATACAAAGGATTGCAAGTGTCAACTATATAGACAATTTGTCTGTCATAATTTACTGAACTTGTAAAATCATTTGTTTATGGATGGATGGTTTACCTTAGTGTTTACTATTTATGAATTTGTTTTGCAAATAAGTACATGCTGAGTTACATACGTCAGCGAAGTTCACTTTACAGTGGCGATTTACAATTGTTTTTCAAATAATTAAGTAATGGGATCATTAACCAGTCGACAGAACGCTGGCGTAGAGGAAGTTGATATTGTTTCAAATCATGCATACAAATATCCTCCTCGTTCTGGTTTGTATTCAAACTATTATGTTTAATTAACATTATGTTTAAAAAATTTATATAAAATAGTCAAATATCAGAATAAATGAATTTGTACTTTAATTAATTATCAAGTATTAATTTTATACATTTTTATCTTAAAATACACATTTTATTGGATAAATTTTTTTATTAGGAAGCTATTTCGGTAGTCATTTCATCATGGGTGGCGAGAGGTTCGATACGCCTCAACCAGAAGCATATTTATTTGGAGAAAATGCTGACTTGAATTTTCTAGGAAGCAGACCTACACCTGTAAGTTACATAATATTAAATTATTATAACAAACCATATAGAAAATAATGTCTGAAAATATAATATTTGTTTTAGTTTCCATATCCTCCTCCGCAAGCAAATGATCCTACTAAAACATTGAAAAGTTTAGTAAATATAAGAAGAGAATCGTTGAGACTAGTTCGTAATGTCGATCAAACTTCTGCTTCGCCCCAGTGTCACAATTTAAAACATTACAGCGACGGTGATGTTGATAAAAAATCAAGTCGTTATAATATTGAATTCACATTTGATTGCGATGTACGATGTGCAATTACATTATATTATTTTTGCACCGAAGAGGTCACAACAAAGGGTGTTACGTATGTATTATTTTTATATTATATATAGACAACGGATTTTATGCATTTATACTAAAAATGGATAGGCGTAATTTAAAGAAGTAAAAATATTAGAAGAATTCAGAAATACAATTGCAATTCAGGTAGAAAATTTTGGTTTGCATAAAGATCCATTATTTTATTATTAAATTTAACTCATACATAATACCTTTTGATTATTTATAGTTATACACCAAGAGATCCTTCAATGAATTCTGAAACATACTATTACAAAAAAGGTGCGAATCAATTATTTTCAAAAACATCGCATGTTTTTGATCCATTAGCATACAACGAAGAGGATTTATTATATAATGCTGATAGGGAAGTATGTAGCTTCAAAATACGTTTATTCTATATTTTTATATCTCTTGAATTATTGTATAACAGTAGTTTGTAATTATCTATAGACAATACCAATAGCAATCCATTGTGTGGCAGAAGAGGGTTCAGATGAACCGAAACAATCTCATACAACAATTGCTGTTGTTGAAAAACATTCAGACGGAACGTACGTATTAAAAGCACTGAAACAAAAACTTTATGTCGATGGTCTTTGTTATTTGCTTCAAGAAATATATGGCATAGAAAATAAAAATGCTGAAAATGCAAAGGTATATATCGTATAAATACAAAGTCATTTTTATATTGAATTTCACATTTACTTTTTTTAATTATTATTATTAAGTCAATATTTATTTTGTAGCAGCAAGGTAGCGACGAAGATACAGATGATAATGGCTCGGAATGTGTTATTTGTATGTATGACGTGCGAGACACATTAATATTACCATGTAGACATTTATGCCTGTGTTATGGTTGTGCTGATTCGCTTCGATATCAAGCCAACAATTGTCCCATATGTCGTGCTCCTTTCAGAGCTCTTCTACAGATCAAAGCTCTACAGAGGGCAACTGGAGCTGTTATATCAAATCCTCCATTACCAGAGGTTAATATTTGTTATTAAAACTTTTAATAAATTTCCGTATGTTCAACTAATAAAATGATAAATGTTTAGGGAAGCTGTGAAAACATTCCATCCGGGTATGAGGCTGTATCATTAATAGAAGCTTTAAACGGTCCATATATTCAAAGAACTGCTGTTCTTGCTCCAGAATCTCCAGATACACCCGATACAGATACAGCTAGTGCAATTCAAGCAGCTGAAGCATTAAACAGGTAAAACTCTTGATAAACTATATGTTTTCTTTAGTGATTTATTTTATTTAATAGATCTGTTGAACGTACGCCTGTATTGAAACATGCGTCTTCAAAGGAAGTAGATACATCTGCTAGATCAAGTGGTACTACATGTCCTACTCCAGAATTTCGAATGTCAGTATTATTGGCTAGAGATGAGCATTCAGGTTCACAGAAAGACCTTCACGCTCGATCACCTGCGATGAGAATGAAATCTTCTGGACATATACGCGAAAAGTCTTCCTTAAGATCTCGGGATACTCTGAGACTTGTTAATGAAAAACAACCAGATTCGCTTTACGAGGTAATTTTTTCATGTTGTAAATTAATACTTTTCTTTATTTCCATAAAGAGAAAACACTTCGAATACGATATTTAATATTATGTCCATCAATATCCACAGGGACAAGGACAAGATGAAGATAGCGAAGCAGAGAAACTATCTCCTTTATTGGATGCAGCAACTAGTACGGAAGCACTTGATACTCATAGTCATAGAATATGTGACATAGATGTTGACGACGAGATTCAAAACACAGAAAATGAGAATGATACTGATGCTACATGCCATTCTCATTAAAGAAACATTGAATATGTAAAAACATTTAATCGTATCTGTTTTAACATATATATATTTAATTTAATTGCTTTTTGTAATATAAAATTGCCTATATTTCCATCAAATATAATTTTACATTGTAAATAATACATTATTACTTATAAATTGGATAAGAATGAAACTTGCTTTTTGTTTCTTTGATACAAGTAAATAATAAAAATTACTATTTATTACATTATGCATAGAACTATTATGTACTTTCTGTATACATTCTTCATTTTCTTGATCTGCATAGAGACACAACTATAAACTACTACAAAGTATTAATTTGAAATCTCATGTCAGGGATACCATAAATTCAGAAGAAATTAATAAACTCTAGGGATTAATGAAACTAATACAATGTGGGAGTATATAAACATTCGAAACAGCCTCGTCATCTCGAATAGAGTCTCAAGATACAGAAAGTTGTAAACAATATTCCTGGTTTTAATTCTCAGTTTCGATGTACAGGGCCTTTTAAGGAAGTGTGATCCACCTCGAAACTATTGAGCATAGAAGAAAATGAATACCATATAAGTGTTTATGTATAATTTCTTTAATGAAATTTAAATCCAAATGTTTATTTGTTCTTTAAACAACAGCAAGTAATTTTCTGAATTTTTTCCATTCATCCAAAGGTCCATGCTCAGGCAAATACTTGACATTGCAACCATCTGGAGCAAGACGACCAGCTGTTTTAAGATCTTCGTATTCAGCACGATCGTATTTTGTAAATCCCCACTTCTTTGAGACATAAATTTTCTGACGACCAGGGAACTTAAATTTGGCACGACGTAGCGCTTCAATAACAGCAGCCTTATGACGATCCGATGAGCGTACGCTCATTATAGGTTGTCCAATGTGTACTCTAGCTACTGTACCTTGAGGTTTTCCAAAAGCTCCTCTCATTCCAGTTTGAAGCCTTGTCAATAAAAGAGGAAGTTCGATCAAAATTGGTTACAATACAAGCATAACAAATATTTAATTCTGTAATATTTGTTTTTTAGTTATAAGGTAAATGATGTACTTTAATGGATTTTACATTGTATACATACCTATCAGCTCCAGCACACGATAACATTTTGTTGATGCGAATAACATGGAATGGATGAAGTCTCATACGAATATGAAACTGATCTTTTCCAGCATTTTTTACCATGTATTTGTTCGCACAGATACGTCCTGCTTCAAGTGCTTCTGAACTAAGTTGTTCATACTCATCAGACACTAAATGTACACATAATGGAAAATCTTCCACCGAGGCTTTTTTTTTTCCAAGATCAAAGATACGGATCTTTGGATCAGGCACACCACGACAGAATCTTGACTTTGGATACGGTTTGTTTTTACAATACCGATAACTGTAATAAAAAGAATAAACATTTTAGGCTACGGGGAGTACGAATTAATATAAAAAGGGGAAAGAGTCTCGTGACCATTTCTAACCTAATCTAACGTTTACTAAATAGTACATGTATTTAAGTTTCACACGAAACATTGAAACACAAAAAAAATTAGAAAGTATTTTGATCTATTCTGTTTTACTAAGTTTTTATTTAAATTCGTCTATATATTAGACATTTCATTACATACCATCTGGCTGGACGGCGCCCCATATTGGCTGTTAATATGGTTTAAGGTGCAGTCATAGAATACATAGTTCTGAGTTCTGAGACAATTCATGAGGGGCCCACTTATGGACGCATGCGTATTGGTAATTGGCTGTCGAAAAATTCTCGCGAATCTTGTATTCGTAGTTGTTTTTGTTCGCAGTATTCTGTGAAACGTCTTTGAACAGTGTTGAACAGTTTGAACGCCTTTGCAAGAATGCGAGCGAGAATGCTCTTTGGTCGATGACAGTAATCTTCAGAGTTGTCAAGAATTGTATGTATACTCGTAATTCGTACGAAGTGCAAATGAAGTTTTTTTCACGTTTGTAGAGGGGTTATGAACTTTGTACAGGGCAACTGATCAAAAACAGCTATAGACAAGTCGTCATATACGATGGCACCAGAAAGATCAAATAATATTACTGGAAATCAGTTAAGAAATATCCCACAAATTTCATCCAGGTATTAAAAGTCTTTTATATAATTTCTAATAAAATAACAATTTAGTAAAACGCAACAATGAATGAAATGAAGCAGTCGTTTATAAATTATTTTAATAATGGTTTGCTTCATAAGAAATGCATTTTTTATAATTCTGTTAATCTTTATCCTATTATTGTAGATAATCCTAAAATTATTTACAGTTTGTCAAGTACCTCGGCACCATTTCCTATTATAAACAATCCATCAGGAAATCCACCGCCGATACCCCCACGCCAACCAGTTCAAAATTATTCCAGTTTCAATAATCATAGTATGTATGGGTCTAATGGCTATAACGGATATGGATACGGTTTCGGAAATCAATATAGGGGACCTAGTACATATGGAGGATATAATTCATACGGTTATAGTCCATATTCTAGTTATAATAATTATGGATCTTTTAGTAATCCTAGCGGCGATGTTGAAAACAGGTAAATCATGATTTTAAACTAACTTAAAATGATGTTAGCAGTTACAATTATTTATATATATACATATATATTAAAATAGTACATTTACTTAATTATTTAGTTTCTTTTTATCACTTAAAGTATTTGCAAAAATTATGAATTATTCTCATTCAGTTCTCATTCCTTTTATTTATAGTAGAATCTTTAGAAGAATGTAAATGACTATAAACTATATAACTATGCAAACCATAGAACTATTTTAACAAAACAAGAATTTCTAATTTGAGAAATCTATTTGTTCATGTAAGATATATAGACTTTTACGTTTACAATTATTTGTGCTCTCAGATTTTTTCAGTACTTCGAAGAAAGCACCAGACCAACTTTTCAATTAATTGAAACAGTACTGCAAACATTTTCATCCATGACAATGCTTTTGGAATCGACATATTTTACTTTAACAAATTCGTTCAGGGCAATTATAAGCGTTGCAGAAAATGTTGGAAAGTTACGTTCAACTATAGGACAAGTGTTTCATACTTTTGCTTTGATTCGATTTTTAAAATGGTTATACAAGAAAATTATACGCAATACTGGTGAGAGATTAAAATTACTTGTGCAGTATATCCCATTTAAATGTATGCACACGATTGTTTCCCTAAACGATGAATAAAATCGGCGGCTATCTCGTAGTAAAGTCTCCTTGTTAGAAAAATAATTGCGTGTATACATTTAAACCAGATATACTGTGTATACATTAAAATACTTCATATTGCATATACATATACATTGTAATCTCTTTCCTTAAGGTTTTCAGGGTGAAAGTTCTCTGAATGATGAATTATGGGAAAAATCTGTAGCAAAGACTGGAAATGAAAATGTTAATAATAATAATTCTTCTTTGTGGTCTGGATTTTTTTTCTTTAGCATATTCTTTGTAATACCTTATATGATTCATAAAATTACAAATAGTATTAGAAATGTTCAAGTAAAAGGTATGACAATGGAAATTTACTTTGTATTATAAAAAAATTCAAATTTTCATTCTATGTATACGATATTAATTAAATCTCTGTATATATATTTTAGGTAAAGATCCAAAGGATTGGCATCAGTATGACCAACCCGTATTTGTTGCATCGGTGCTGTATGACTTCACTGCATCGAACAATGAGGAATTGAGTGTAAAAGTTGGTCAAAAAGTTTATCTGGCACCTCAAACTTTGCAACCAAAAAATTTGCCAGGATGGTGCAGAGCTACTGACAGTGCAAACGTTGGCCTCATTCCTTACAACTATGTTAAAGTCATAGGACAATTGAAAAAACGAAAGGAAAATGAAGTCATTTCTTTAAACGAAGAGAAATCTTCCTCCAATGAAAGTCATAGTACTACTACTGAAAATTCGGAGATATTAAATACAAATGAAAATCTTACAAATGACGTGAAAAAACAATCTACTTAAAAAAACTGATACACATAAAATTTGTGGAATTTGTCATATGTATATGGGAATATGAAACATATAATAAGATAGAATTATAATCTGTAAAATTCTTAATTACATATTTCAACTATATTTAATACTCTATAAGTAATACATTTTTTAAATGTATTTACTATTACGAAGAGAAAAATTAAGTTCGAACACAGCGTTTAAGCAACAATACAAAAGATAGACAATGTTGACTTTAAATGTTTAATGGAAACGAACATTTTATAAAAATATTTTAAAGATTTTGTGTAAAAGGAAATTTGTGAAAGAGAGAAAACTATTTGAACTTTGAGAAAACTATATTGTAATTTCAAATTACTGAAATTATATATTTATCATAACATTAATAAAATCATAAAGTAAATACTTAAAATAAAAAAAGATCTAGCAAAGAAAGTTTTTAATTTTATTTACATGCGGTAATTATATTTATACTGCATCCTGTGATAGATTATTTTAATAATTATAATAGTCTCTGCATTGTATTGTTAAATTTGTATACAAATCTCAATGTTCAATTTATTTTTTGTTTATATTGAACTGGTCATGTGTAAATAAATATTTTAAAAAGAAAAAGATGGCATTAAGCAATTTATAATTATTAATGGTGTTATTTATTATTTTATAATAATATATAAAGAAATATTGATTCTTTCAATATAGCATGATTTGTCTGAAGAAAGAAAACCATAAAATGACGATTTGATGTACTTCTATATATTTTTTTATAAGGTTAAACTTTTTCGAAGAACAATTATACTCACCACAACAATTAACAATGGCTACATTTATATAACTTATAAAAATAAAATTAACTGAAGTAAAGGAAAGTTTTTCCAGAGGAAAATCTTAAAAAAATTTACAAGTTTATACACATTAAAATACTTTATAGGTATATGTATATTATATTTATATGTATATATATGTATTTATATATATATATATATGTGCATGCGCGCGCATATCTTTATATATTTCACAATTTCACTTCCTCTCTTTTTTCCAACAATGTCAACAACAGATTCTACATTTTCTACATAACGAATTCTGCAGTCATTTTAGCTTTCTAAAGAAGGGAATGTTTTTGTTAGGAAGGAAAAAAGAATGAAAAGAAAATGAGAAGGGCATTTTTTTAATCAGTGAACTTGCGATTGGGATTGTTTCCAAACAGAGAACCACGTATTTCTGGTATTAATTGCTGTGCAATTAATTCTAATCGTGTTTCCAAAGTGTTGCTGACTTTTATACGTCCTGTAGAAGGATGAAGTTTTCATATGCTTTTCAAGTAAATTATGGCAAAATTTTAGAAAGGAACACAAAGAAAAATTTGATAAGAAAATACCTCTTGCTGCATATAGATCAACGCCACCGCAACTGTCAGCTGGAAGGAAATTATCTTGATCAATTTTTACTGTTACATCTTTCAGTGTTGCTTCTTTGTAAACGTTTT
Source organism: Lasioglossum figueresi (assembly GCA_028455805.1). Taxonomy (NCBI): domain Eukaryota; kingdom Metazoa; phylum Arthropoda; class Insecta; order Hymenoptera; family Halictidae; genus Lasioglossum; species Lasioglossum figueresi. The sequence goes on along the minus strand of CM052192.1, from coordinate 6,483,029 downwards.
GGACAGTATTGATAAGCGATTCAACTAGAGGAATATCTGCTTGACGTACACGAACAGTAACGTGGCTTTCTGTCAACTGTAAATCAAGAATGTATAAATATTTCTGAAAATGTAACAGCATTAACTGGTTAAAAAATTTGTTTAAACATACCTGACATAAGCCTTGCACAATTAACAAATTCAAAATATCCCTGTACTGTGCATCTTTAGATACTTCTCCTAATTTCTTCCTAGCATCGTCTAGTACATTACGTACATGATCTTCTCTTACTTTCAAAACTTTCAAACGAGCCTGGTTCAGCATATTCGATGACTGACTGTACAACGAATTTCATTAAAAATATAACAGAACATTTTACATTACAATGTATCAAGCGTATATATATATATGTATTTGTAAAATATCAAAATTACTCTACATTAATACATACATTTTCTTTTGTAGTTCAACTTGTTTTTCCTTCTTCTCATAGTACTCCATGATTTTTAATCTTTGTTGTTGAACCAAGCGACCTTTCTCGATGTTAAATTCTTCTTCTGCCTTAGCATCAATTTCTTCTGCCTTTTCGTTAGCCTCTTGTTCGATAAAGGCCATCATATGATTAATCTAAAAATATAAGATTTCAAGAACGAAAATTTTTAAGTATTTTTAGATATTGAAATAAAGTTGATTATAAAACAAAATTGCGAATATATTTAAAATTGTCTTTAACCTTAGCAACATTTAATCCTAAATAAAATATGTTTAATATATTTAATATTTTATAAAAAAAACTATTATGTAGTCCCCTCTAAAATATAGTATACTCAAAAGAGTATTAAGTCAGAAATACGAAATTTATCATGTATGAAAAAGCAATGCGAAAAATATTTAATTCTTGAAAAAAAAATTAATAAATCATCTGTCATCTAAAACCAAAGAATTGATATAACGCAAGATACGCATGTATATTCAAGTACAATTAGATAGATAGCATTTAAGAATCTATTTTCAAAGAACAGCAAATTTTTTATTAATTTTTATGTTGGAAAAAAAATAGACGAAGACAGAAAAATAAATTTTGACAAAAGAGGAGCTATTAGAAACAACTATTTTAGTAAAGCAACAATATATAGAATAAAATGCAAAAATAGCTTAAAATCAATGCGCCTTGGGATTCTGTGAATGACTAAATTCGAATAGTTTCGTACCTGCTTTTGTACATCTGCGTCGCTTAGTGCCATTTTGAACTGTTAGAATCTCTTATTTTCTTTATAATCAAGTTTTTCCTAAATACTTTCGATGTCTATCTCCAATTGAATTTTCCAAGGAGTTAACGCCTACTGACGAAGGTATCTTCACTTAATGACGATCATATGACACGGACAACGTGTTCCAAAAGTAGTTCTCTCTGGTATCTGTAGTATACGGAGTAGGTAAATGTGTTCCTAAAGTACATTAAGATTTACTTTCTTATGATCGATTTACACAACTAAACTAAAAGGTATATAAAATTATTGTAAAATATATTTATACATTTATAAATATAATATCTATTCATACATATACACACACACATATATATATATATATATATATATTCTATAAATTTCAAGAACCTTGTGAACATAAATTTGACAGGTATACATATACAGGGTGTCCCAAAATGTTGTATTCCCTTGGAAAGGGTGAAAATTGTAAAATAATTATTGTAAATAATTGTGAAATATATTTATACATTTATAAATGTAATATATATTCATACATATACATGTACATATATTTATATTCTATGAATTTCAAGAACCTTGTGAACGTAAAATTGACATGACTACATATAATTATATATATTATATATACAACCTTAAGGTTGTCCCAAATGTCGTATTCCTTTGGAAAGGGTGATTCCTAAGATCGTTGGAAACAACTTTTTCCTTTACGACAGTGTTTTCTACGGATTCGTCAAGAAGTTATTAACAAGAAACACGGACCAATGAAAGCACGGCTACAGTAGACGGATTCTGAGCGTGACATTGTCATTGGCCAAGCCGAAATCTGTTTGCTGTATATAGCCGCGCTCTGATTGGTCCGCGTTTGTTTAACAAAGCCGCGGAGAAGATTTTCGTAAAGGAAAAAGTTACTTGAAATAAGTTCAAGGAAATATAACATTTTTTGAACACCCTGTAGATACATGCATTATAGTCAATTGTAGACGAACACTACGTTAAAAAAACTGTAAATTACTTTTTTTTTAGTGTCTTAAAGATAAAAATTTTATGAAGACGATACAGAAATTAGATATTTCATACTTATATAGTAATAGCATCTTGGATAAGATTTTATATGAATGGTTTAGCGCGTCCGTTCTAGCGTCTTGTGAGAAATATATATTGAAATAGTACTAGTGTGTAGAACCAACGTGCACAATAAAAAACTTCCCATTTTATTGTGACATTTCATTGCATTTCAAAAGTTGAATAACTAGCTCGTCTTCAGCGTGCGTGTCGGTGGTCGCATTTCATACTTTTATAAGAAAACACTGTTCTTGATTGGAATTACGTGTACTTTCACGAAATAACTGAATTTCGCTTACTTGAACAGGTAACTCAGATTCTGAATAACTGTCAAATCAGTTAGCTGTCAAATAAATTTCGTAAGAGTAACATTTTCTTTAACTCTAACCTAGAAAAACACGCGCTTTTACTTTTCGTAATCTAATTTTGTAAATGTTCGGACTTGTTTTTATCAATGTAATATTTCATTTTTTTACCTTGTAATTGTTTCGATTGTTTTCGATAGTTGATATCTTGCGTATCTCTTATACGTTTTGTTCTGAAAGTTCAATTTTTGTTTATTGTACATTAAGTTTTAAGGTTAAGTTATCAGTTGATATAAGAATTAATAAGCAATCATTTAATAATGTTGAAATCATTAATAAGTATTAAACTCTATTATCTCACCAGCTGACTCATCCGTTGATAACTATGTGTATTATACCACTTTTGATCGAAATATCATTGCGAAGATTTTACTAATTTAATTCTATTGTGTGCAATGTACAATTATTTCCATCCTAGTTATCTTTCTTTGATTTAATATGGTTATGATTTGTTTTAGAAACATTTAATATGTGATTGAATTAACGGAAAAATAATTCTTGTTAGTATAGTGAAAATACTCGAAATATCTTTTACTCCGAATTGTTAGTGAATTTTTGATATTTTTTAAAAAATTCCTTGGATATGGAAAAAGAACAAAAAGTTATAATAAATACTTGAATAATTTAAATATACACAACTTATTTAATTAAAAACTTGTACGACAATGGAATTACATTATTAGATGTCAAAAAGAGAAATGTATACATACTTCTATACTATATTAGTAATGTATTACAAATTTGTTAAAACAACTATATAGCTTTTTAGTAGGCTACTATTTTTATGTTTGTGAATAATTGATATAAGATAACGAGTATCAATATATTATTGTTTGGGTCGCATCAATGAATAATTATAATAAAAATATATACTAAATATAGGAATCATAATTTTATGTTTATAGGAGAATAAGAAAAAAGATGTCAAGTGCAGAGTCTTTAGCAGAAGAAACTGATGTAGTTCAAATTCTTCGACAATGGGAAGAAGAACATTTGACACCTTCGTACGATCCTATTCCAACGCTTCAAAGACTGGCAGAGATTATAGAATTGGAAACAGAAAATTATTTGAAAATGGATCCAGACCCGTTTGATGAAAGACATCCATCACGTACAGATCCAGAGTGCAATTTCGGGCATATATTGAAAGTTCTATTTAGAAAAGATAACTTTATGAACAAGGTAAATTAATAAATTTTCACCTTTATTGTAATTATATTGTACGATTGTAATATTTCGAATTATTGCCTGATATTTTGTATTTTCACAGCTTATAAACGATTATTTGCGAGATAATTATTGGGCTCGAACATGTGTCACGGGTCGTGATGTTAGAAAATTGAATATTGCAGCTTGTCGTCTTATGCTTGATATTCTTCCTGGATTAGAGACTTCTGCAGTATTTCAACCTGATATGGATGGACTTATCCATCGCCTTTTTTCATGGGCAGAGAAAAGTATAGAACCTTTGCAGAGTTATGCAACTGGTCTTGTAGCTGCAGCTATGGAAGTACAAGAGATTGCCACTGGTATATTTCTAACATTTTACAGATTTTTTAAATAGAGAACAGTATAAAATGTATAGAAATGAGAATTTTTTTAAATGTGTTAACAAAGGATAAACTATACAACAATTTTTATTCTAGGATTTAGAGAACAAAACGGAAAAATGGTACCTTTAATGTTACAAAGGCTTCATAAATTACAAGAGAAGGCACAAGAAGATAGGCAGCTTGCAGCTAATAATAGACCATTTGCACATTTTGGTGAAGATAGGAGTAGCGGAGGAGATGGAGAAAATAAAGGTGTACCTGGAAAAAGAAAAGTAAGAATAATTGTCATGTATTAGAATGATATTACTTTTTCCATCCAATTTTTAATTAGATTGCATTTAAGTATTATTTTGATATGAATTTGTTTTGTTTCAAGGTACGAGAAAAACGAAAAGAGAATGGAGTTCTTAAGAGCCCGAATCATAGTGATTGTTTCTCTGAGAAAGAAGATGATTACCTTCAGTCTCCTGATGACTCTGCTCCATTACCTAAGAAGAAGAAAAATGATACAGAGTGTGAAACTCCCATTAAGAACGATGTCATGTATTTAGAAATAATGTCTCCACCTTTGTCGGTGCCAAAGAGCTTTAATTCTAATAATCAAGTGACACCATCCAAGGCACAAGGTACTCATAGCAGGCCATTAAGTGCCTCTTCAGCACGATGCAATCTATCAAAGAACTCTACACCTCTGTCACAGAGCTCTAGTACTCCGTCTACCTTGTTAGAGGGAAATTCGAATTCTTCATGGGCAGAAATGGAATCATATGTTATTGGAAATATGCAAATACATCCTCCAACACTGTCCACAAGACAAATGTTAATATTGAGGTAAAACTATTTGCTTTATTATATTAATTTATAGTACATACTTTAACATAACAAATCATTTAAATAGTCATACTAATGATATTTATTATAATTAGACTGCGGATCTTTATACATTCATGGCGTATACAAATTTAAAAAAAATATTGGAATACAAAATTCAATCGAATTTGGTACGATTTTAATGAATTTTCTATCTACAAAGGCCATTGTCACTGACAATAAGATTCTATTTGATTCCACTTTCATAAAGATTAACTGTAAAAATTAAAAATTGCATAAACATCCGAAGTCTAATTACAGTAAAGTCGCGTTATTTTGCAAACGGCTGTGTTCCGCACGGAGAAATATGGTGTAGGGACACTATTTTTTATGACAGCATACCGCGCCGAACGTAGAAAAGGACAGCATGTAAACACGGGTCGTGTTGTCCTTCCTTGCGCCCGTAACTTTCATCGTCAATTGAACCATTAAATACAGTTGAAATGATATCGTGTTTAGTGTCATTTTAATCAGAAAAGTGCCACAAATAAGTTGGTGAAAATCCCATAAAAAATAATGAGAAATAAAGAAGTTTTGTAATTGGATTAGAAGTGGTTCACACCGATATACCCGAGATCAGATTACGCGGCATGTTTACACTGCTCGGAGACCGAGGCAGCTCGAGCTTCGTGGCCCCTGCGGCGTTGCCCTTCAGTAGAAGGGGTAGGCATTTGACAAATTCTGGGTAGGCTGTTGCTGAGAAATAACGCGACTTTACTGTATAATGTTTACCATTGATGCTTTAGCATTTCCGCCAGTAATACTTATTAAACAAATTTTCCTTTGAAATTATATAACAGGTATCTGACACCGATGGGTGAATATCAAGAATTCTTAGGTCATGTATTCGAACAAAATGCTCTGGAACTAATTCTGAAGTATATTAATGTTAGAGAAACCAAGGATAGTCGCCTAGCCTTTGAAGCTTTGAAATATTTAGCTTCTCTTCTCTGTCATAAGAAATTCTCTATCGAGTTCCTTAATGTCGGAGGTTTACAGAAGCTATTAGACGTTCCAAGACCCAGTGTTGCAGCAACTGGTGTTTCTATATGTTTGTACTACCTAGCGTACTGCGAAGATGCAATGGAAAGGGTGTGTCTGCTACCGAAACATGTTATATCTGATCTTGTTACCTATGCATTATGGCTCTTGGAACGAAGTCATGATTCTGGGAGATGCCATGCAACAATGTTTTTTGGATTCTCTTTTCCATTTAAAGTGATATTACAGGAATTTGATGCGCAAGATGGTTTAAGGAAACTTTTTAATGTGGTAAATATCTTTTTCTATTGTAGCATCAATTTCTTTTTTTATGTGTCGATAAGAGTATTGAATGAGGATCAATTTTTCTCTTAAGATATCCACATTACCAATCTTAAATTTAGAAGAAGAACCAACATTAAACGATGATGAAGAGTGTGCTTCTAGACAAATAGTTAGACATGTTGCAGTTGCTTTAAAACGGTATATGGAAGCCCATTTACATCTAAAAGCAGAGCAATTACAGAGAGCAGAAAATGTCAGAGCTGAACGTGATACATTGCAACCATCTTTACCGCCTTATAAAGCTTGTAAATTAAGCAGCGAAGAAGTACAAGCAAAGGTAACATACCTTTAATCTCTCATTCGTCCTTGTTTCTGCAGTTAATATCTGTAAAAAAATCAATGTACGAGGGAAACATAAGTAATTAACTGTATATACATTCTTCCATTGAGAACAAAGACATAAGGGCATGATAAGATGAGTTTATAATGAGTAATGAGATTATTTTTGTTGCTCACAATTAATAAAACAATGTGCAGAATATGGAAAACCGTTTAATTAATTAAATGTAGCTGTTTAAATTGGATATAAAATTGTTTTACTATTATTATAGGTGGAAATTCTTCAAGAACTAATGTCTGTAAGAGCAGTATGGCCACCTGTGGAAGAACTACATCGTCTCGGAGGAATAACACTCCTTCTGCAGATTATTGCTTTCGCTAGGGAATGGAATTATAGCGGACGTGTCCATACAACTTCCAGTGCAGAAACAGTTCGTTCCTGTCTTGATGTAATAGCTATTTGTTCTGTCGTGCCGAAAGTAATGCTTTTGCTTTGTGAAAGAGTGGATATGCCAGACATGTCGATGACGATGGCAATTAATTTACTTTTGGCTGCGGCAGAGTGTGAAATTATTGCCGATGCTGATGTACAAAGAGCTGCGCTGAGAGCCGTAATCAATTGCGCATGCGCTCCGATAAACAGGGTACATAATTTAACTGAACTCGAAAAATCAAGGTTTAAACATTTTCTCTTTTTAAACGTACAAATAACTGAACTTTCTTTCGCATTCTTTATTATAGATTGGTGGCAATGTCGCAAGGTACTCGGTATCAGGCTCTGCTAAAAAGAAAGCAAATATTAATAACAGTGAAGAATTGATACAAAAAATTTGGGAGAGTGTAAGATCCAATAATGGAATAATGGTATTTAATACACTCTTAATATTTAATACATTCTTATTCAATTATATTATACAGTGTTGTATTAAACTTTTCCATATCTGTATTTTATAGGTATTATTACAATTAATGATGGTAAAAACTCCAATCACAGATGCCGACAGTATAAGAGCATTAGCATGTCGTGCTTTGGCAGGTCTAGCTCGCAGTGAAAAAGTCAGACAAATTATTAGCAAGCTCCCAATGTTTACCGATGGACAAATCCAGGCTCTAATGAAAGATCCTATACTCCAAGAGAAAAGGCAGGAACACGTTATGTTTCAAAAGTATGCTTTAGAATTAATGGAAAGAGTTTCTGGAAAAGCGAAACCTACTGGAGCAGAATATGAAATTTCATTAGCTAGTCTACACAGGGTAAATCCTTTTAACAAATATGTATATCCAATACATACATTTATAAACAACAATCTAACTTTTATGTTTTGCTACAGGCAAACGTGGTAGCACAAACAAGAATACAATATAATGAACAACAGTTGAATCAACTAATATACCAACATTTGATATCAAAAGGTTTAACCGAAACAGCAACGACTCTTCAAAAAGAAGCGACTCTAGACTCTTCTACAATAATGAAACCTATAACAACATATCATCCACTAAGTTACCGTAGCCCAGCGACCACTGGAGTAAGATATAATATATATAAAATTGGTTAGATCTTCTTAATGTGTAGTCACTCGATATAAATGTTATTTTTTTTTTTTAGGTAAGAAACGGATTTTCACCAGGAGCGCCCGTTAATTTATATAGTACAAGTAGATGTCATCAAAGAGAAGTGACTTCTCGAAATAACACTACACCCACTTCATCATCGAGATTTATATCCCATTCCGCTACCAGTTCAAGCTCACCGTCTTTGACGTGTGCAAATAATCTGCGCTTGAAACTTTCTGACTGTCTTAATCAAAATGCTGTTCCACCTAGCACAAATCTGCCAATTAAACTACAAATTACAACAAAGTGAGTTTTTCAATTTTGTAACGTTTCTCTTCAAATGTATTAATTTAGAAACAATTAAAAAAGATACATACGTGAAATGATTTCAGAAAAAATCAAGCTGATAAACAGCCTCTAGTCAATTCTATGAATTGTCTGTCAATTGTTCAGTCGACTACATGTAGATCATTGCAAAAACAAATTTCAAGAGATCCTGGAGGCGTCACAGCCGCTGGAGTTGCTACCTCTAATCCATCTACTATAACACTGGATTCTATTATTACAGAATATTTAACTAATCAACATGCACTGTGTAAAAATCCTATGGTTACTTGTCCACAATTTAATCTTTTCGAGTAAGAGTCTTAAATGTTCAACTACGCAATACTTTCATCTGTATTCTCTTATTCGTGTTTAGTTTTTTTAACAAAGCAACGTTGTTACAGACCCCATAAGTGTCCAGATCCATGTATAAAGAATTCAACACCAACAAATGTAACTGCAAGACTGGCAAGAAGTGCATTAGGTATAGATGGTAGAAGATTGGATAGAAGACACATTTATAGTCGTTTTTGTCCTGTTAAAACTTTCAGGCCTACAGACGTTGGAAGTTTTACCTGTTGCATTTTCTTGGTATCTAAAAAAAATAAAATAATTTATAATACATCCAATTTAATCATTACATTATGTGCATGTACAATTTTGAAATATTTTACAGCCATATCAGGATTATCTAATGTTAGGTACTTACGCGGGGGACGTAAAAATGGTGAATGCACATACAGGATTAGAGGAAGCAACATATCCATGTCACGAATCTTATGTTTACCATATGGAATGTAACCAGCGTGGAAATTTATTGTTATGCTCTACTGTTTGGAGAAGTCCTATGTCTGCACTTTGGAGCATAGGAACCTTCTTTGACATGAAATTATCTTTAGAAAATGAAGATTATGTTGAATTCGGAAAACTTCAAGATAGAATTATTGGAACCCAAGGTGAAAGTGCTACGGTATGCTCTCTTCTTCTATAAAGTAATGAGTAATGAAAATATAAAATGCAAATGTTTTGTAGTAGTATTATGTCGTTTTTAACAAAATTATTCTAATTCGTACTTTCAGATTTATGATATAGCTACAGGAAAATTATTAACTACTCTTACGCCTTCAATTTCTAATCAATACACCAAAAATCGTGCTACGTTCAGCATGAATGATGAGCTTGTTCTAAGCGATGGAATTCTGTGGGACGTAAATTCAGGAAAAGAAATTCATAAGTTTGATAAATTAAATCAAACGCTTAATGGAGTTTTCCATCCTAATGGTACCTATAATAATTTGTAACTTATTTACTGATTGACAACATAAATAACTTTAGAATTTATAAGTATAGTACTAAAATATTGATTTTCATTTAACAGGTACAGAGGTGGTATCAAATACAGAAGTTTGGGATTTAAGAACCTTCCATTTATTAAAGACAGTGCCAACGCTTGATCAAATGGAAGTAATATTTTCACCTGTTAATAATATTATATATGCTGTACCTTTGGATCAAGAAAATAGAGATGAGTCCCATTATGTTACTTCGTTTAAAACACTAGATGCTTTGGACTACAGTAACATTGGTATGTTTCGTTCAGAGGTATAGTCGAATAAGCGTGGTAAAAGTTAATACAAAATCAATTTTTTAATTATTCCAAACATTTGAAAACATTATTTTTATATTGAAATTATCAATTGACCACGTTAATATATTAGTTAATATCTTTTCGAATTGGTAGCTAAAAGAATTAAAAACTGACATTTCTTTAAGTTTCTACAGTTCTAACTATTTTCACATATGTATAAAATAAGAGAATGCATTAAATTTGGTTACATCTTGTATGAATTCTTCTAACAATATTTATGAATTCGCATCTATTTACTTGTGTCAGTATGTCAGTATGTCAATTATTTGAGCCTAAATATATTACACACTTTAGATCTTTATTATGAAATACTTATGCATTGTAGCACTACTAATGTCCAGATCAATTTGGCTTCTGATGAGACACTTTTACTAGACTTATTTGACTATACCCTTTCATTAAATTATATGTAATTCAATTGATTTAAAAATAATAATTGTATTTCATGTAAATTTCATTATAGCGACTTGCGATGTCAAAAGAGGAATTTACGGACTGGCATGTAATAAGTTCGATACGCAAATTGCTATAGTTGAGAATCAGGGTGAATTTGATAGTATCCAAGAATCTTGCGTTAGGCTGTACGATGTTGGTAGAAGGAGAGACGATGAAGATGAAGCTGATGAAGATGATGATGAAGATGACCTTGATGCAAGCGAAGATGATGGCTCAAATTCTGGTTCTGATGATAACAATGCGGATGGTATGTGATCTTAATTGAATATATTTTAACAACTCTTTCATAGTAGCCGTTATGATATATTTTTTATTTATTTAAACAGTATGTACAAATACATTTATATTTTAGATGTAAAATAAAACTTATTTTGTTAATAGATGCAGACAATCCAGACGCTGGTGTGGAAGAGAATGGTTCTGAAAATGAGCGTAATGATCTTGAAAACAACGACGATGACGACGACGACGACGACGATGATGCAGCTGACGGCGATGATTCTGGGGATGATATGACGGATTATAGTCCGTCACCTGATTTTTCCCTTTCCGATGTCGATGATTTGAGAATTCTTTTTCCATAAACATCTTAAAAATAGAATTACAGATAATGAATTTTTGTTTTAAGAAATTCCATTGCGTTATAAACAAAGATTTTATTGCATTTTGGGCGAATCACGAGGCTGAAACACATTTTACAACTAACGTTTCTTTTATCAACTACCAATTGGCGAATTGAAAATATAAATGTAAAGCAACAACCAAGATAAAAAGTTTATTAACTTTTAGGAAGTGTTACAAGTTTGATCCTTTAACTTACTCTAATTATAGAATCGGTTAATTACATTTACACTTTTTATTCATTTTTGAAATCAATTTCGAAAAAAAATATATATTTATATATATAAATTTTTCTTGTGGTTTTTTTCGTGTCAAGCTTCAAGTTTAAACTGTATTTTTCATTTCGCCAATATTAGAATTCTTTTAACGTTCCGTCAATAACTAAAAGTTATCAATGTTGGCCTCTGGGACAAATCTAAAATCAACTTACTCGGCAGAATGTTCCATATTAAAAATGGTTGATTAGCTTATTTTTTATTTTGGTCGAACTTCTTTTTCATCGATATAAATGTACATATTATTATTTTAGATATTTGTTGTGCAATGAACAAGTATCATATATTCACTACTCAAAAACTGATTGTCAATAAGAACTTTTCCTCCTCTTCAAGATACTCGGAAATAGTTATATAGAATTGGATTGATCATGTTGAGAAATCGCTGGAATCGAAATATTGATTATTTGATAACTTAATGAATTAAAACAGTACATTTTTGAGATTTTTTGAACGTATTCTTATGTATATGAAGTAATATGTACGAGAGAGAGGCAGAGAAGGAGAGATAGAGAGCGAGATAGAGAGATAGAAAGAGAGAGAGAGAGAGAGAGAGAGAGAGAGAGGGAAAGAGGAAGGGAGGAGGAGAGAGAGAGGTAGAGGAAGCAGAAAGAGAATGTGTGCGTGCGAGTGTCATGTGCGTTTAGCGTGTAAGAAGAGAGAGATTGTAAAAAGTTGATTTAATCCTGTCGTTTGTTATCAATGATAAAAAAAAACGTGAATTTGTATAGACTTGCTCTAATAAAATAGAACCGCGCTTTACAAAGAATTTTTAGTATACCTATCAATATTTTCGTTATATAATTTTAACAACAAACATATCTTCTCATTTTTTAAATTGTATTCCTGGATGATATTATTCATACGTAAAAAGATATATATATATATCTTTACACGTTTTTACTTGAATTGTACTTCTTCACAATATTTTTTCATTCTAGATGATAGACGCGTTCGAAAAGCAATTATCTGATGTAAAACTTCAATCGGTATGCGGTATCGTACTTGAAGATCGTATCTTTTTAGATGAATTGAAAGAAAGTCAATAAATGAGCCTTAAATAGATATTTCTATCAAAACTGAATTCCAATTGAAATAAAGTGCATTTCCGTTTTTCAAATACTCCCAGAACTACACTGAACTAAATAAAATACACCGAGTGTTCACATTATCTGACAATACGTTCCCGCTTTTTCTTTTATAAAAACAACTTTAAAAGTACGCTCCTTTGGTTCACGCAAGTATATATAAATATATATATATCTACGTTTTTACTTGAATTGTACTTTATCACATTTTCCCATTCCATATAATAGACGCGTTCGAAAAGTAATTATCTGACATAAAACTTCCATTGATATACGGCACCGTACTTGTATTCCACACGTGGGAATAGAATTGTTTCACGTGAATGATATCTTAACCATTTACCATAGAAACATCGTATTCATCTGGATAAATTGAAAGAAATTCAATAAATGATCCCTAAATAGACATTTCTATGAAAAATGAATTTGCTTCTGAAGCCGAACATTCTAACAGGTTATATAAACTGTAGCGTTCGTCGAATCAAACAAAGACAATTTATATGCATAGAAAATGCGTGCAGGTACAACAGTTGTATCAACACGGATGTAAGTTCAGATGAAAGATATAGAACAGATAGGAATAGTAGACCGAAGCAAATTAGAAAGAGTCTGTTCTACCAGTTCGGTTCAAATAGAGATTTCTGTACAACAACATTACCCAAAGATGCTGATGTGTTTGGAGATCTCTCGAACGAGAAATACGAGGTAATCGAGATGGATGAAGCAGAAAGAGAAGAAGAGGAGGCTACAGAAAATGATGCGAGGATTCCAAGAGGGAAAAAATTAAGTCCGGGTCAATATTCTGCACTTATCAAGTCTCATATGAAGCAGGGGAATTTGGATCTGGCATTGAGCGTACTAGATCTAGTTAAAAAGAATCGCGACAAACCCACTTTATATATGTACAGCTTGTTAATTTACGGATTTGCTCAGCAAGGCCACATGGAGAAATGCTTTAAGCTTTACAACCAACTGAAGAAACGTGGGATGGTACCGAACAATGCGATATACAATAGTTTACTTAATGCTTGTGCAGTATCGAAGAATACGGATAAAGCATTGGAGTGTTTAGAAAGCTTGAGAGAAAATTTTTTTGTGAAAGATATTGCTTTGAATGAAACACATTACATCACTCTTATAAAAGCTTATAGCTGGCACAAACAAATCAAGACTGCTTTTCAAATAGCGGACGAAGTTAGGGACAAGAAGTTGGTCTCTGCCGATGTATACGCTGTTCTATATCATGCAGCGATCAGCGACAAAGTAAACGGATTGAGGTACGCTCTGATTCTATGGCATCAAATGAAAAGATATAGAATAAGACCAACTATAATTCATTACAATCTACTTTTAAGAACAATCAGAGATACACAGTTCGGTAAACTGAATGTAAACGAATGTCTAATATCTGATTTACCCGCTACTCGAATTATACTTCAAGATGCTGGCAGACCAGACTTATTAGATTCTCCGCCAGTGCTGAGTTTTTCTCTCATCGCTTTGATTAAAGATCAATCCAACAATAGAGAAAACAAAAGTTTGGTTGAAATGGATTCGGAAGAGATTCTGCGTAATCAATCTATAACGATATCTAACAGTTTGAATAAAATATTGAGAAGCAATCGATTAATTTTGTTCGGCGGAATAGAGAAAATATTAGGAAGAATGAAAAATGATAATGTAATCCCCGATGTGAAAACAATAACTATGCTCATGGAATTGCTACCACCTTCGTTGGAAGCAGAGAATCTATTTCTGAAATATATTAATAAGGAAAAGGTTACAGTAGATATAAGCTTTTTTAATATGCTTATTAAAAGAAGAAATCTTAGGAAACAATTTACAGAGGCAAAAGTAAGTTATCAATTAATACATTTTCAATCGATTGTAACATTTAAAATATCTCATTTCCTATTCCAATGATTTATATTTCAGAGTATTCTAATCGAAATTCAGAAACATCATCTAATGCCAGACGTTATAACATTCGGAGTACTGGCCTTAGGATGCCAAAGAATTGCGTATGGAATAGAACTTCTAGAGCAAATGAATAATATTGGATACGCATCGAATCACATAATAATAGGGTCGTTATTCCACAACGCGTGTTACGGAAGGAACTTCAAATATGTCGAATTTTTATTGAATTACATGTTAGATCATAATATAAAACCTAATAAGTACATAAGGGAAACCTTGGAAAACTTTGAAAAATTGATATTGAAAGATTTTAAAACGGAGGTACGCAATTCTCGATGGATAAGAGCTATTTCAATGTTTCTTAAACTATATTTTGTTATTTATTGGTATTTCAGAACAGATACAATCGTAAAGAAATAAAGCAACTGCAGAGAGAGTTCAACAGTTACAAGATAGCGTACGACGACTGGTTCCAGAAGATGCAAAAGGATAATATCGTTCAAGTGTCGAGGAAGCAAGATTAGTAACCGTTGCGAGTAAACATCCGAGGTATTTTCTTTTAGGACATGTACAAAGAGCTTTATTATCATGAAAGAGTTTTATACAAAACTTATTGTACGATATATTAAATCTACTGTTACAAAATTATTCATCTGGTTGTGATTAGCGAATTATGAAGAGAACGTTGTCGCAAGTTTAACGCAGATAAGGTGGTCGAGTTTCCTGAGCCCACGGTCTGCTTCTTGTTCCTGCGTTTATCGCTCGCGAGGGACAAGTACCGCGAATACTAAGTTTATTGTAACCGGTAGGTCCTGTCGGTTGTGCGCCGCATGTCTCCAACGCTACAAAATCATCGACGTGAAGTGATGGAGGTCGCGAGGTGTTTGGTGGTCTGGATCGAAATGGATCTGCTCCTCTGCCTACGCCACCCACTACTGGACCACCTCTCAAGGAGTTTGAGAATTGTGTCCTGCCTCGCATCGGTGTAACTGCAAGAGAATAGTGAAATAAGAAGAACGATGTTTATACAGGGTACAGGGTGAGTCTTGGAACTGGGACAAGTTACTGTTTTTTCTTAACTTGCAAGATTGCTAGGGTGCAGAATACGCTTTCTCATTTCACGATAATGCATGCAATGGGGTTTTTCAGCAGTCAAAAGCGCTATATAATAATTCAATCTAAGTCGCAATCGCCCTCAACAGTACTATTTCCACGTTTACGAGGCGTAATTTGTGTCATTAATTATATATAGCTGCGCATGTAGCTATATTTTTACAAAGCTCATTTAGCTTTTCATAAAGCTAAAAATAGGACTTTTGAGGACGATTGTGGCCTAGATTGATCTTTCATCTAGCGTTTTACACTACTGAAAAACCTCATCGTATGCATTATCGAGAAACGGGAAGGCGCATCCCGCACCTTTGCAATCCTAGAAACGAGTCTGCCTTTTTAAGTAACACTAGAAAAAAAATATCATAATCGGATAAAATCATATGTCATAATTAGACAGCGGATTTTATGCAGTAACTTATCACAGTTCCCAGAATCACCCTGTACACACTACTGTAGCGGTATCGACAGTTTTCCGAAAATATTTATTGTGTTTGCACAGGAAAAAGTTGTTCGAAATCGGAGGGCCGATTGCTGTTCCGCAGGTTCAACCGAATTTTGAGTGTGAAATAAATCCATGTATATAGCTTACCAAACGGTTGTTTCACTTTCGAAACAGGAGACGTCGATTGCTTCTGTATATCCCTAGCTTCTTGATCATCGTTTTGAGATTTCGATTGCAGCGGTTGTGTAGCATCATCGAGCGGTGCCTTCGAGCACAGATTCTGAGCCTCTGCCAATAAATTAAAATCAGCAGGAAGGAGTTCGCTCGCGAGAGCCAAAAGATCTGTTGTGTTCTCGGTTGCTACTTGACTCGGCGACATAAACGTGTATTTCTTTGGTCGTTTTGACACGGGATCCGGAGACCTTAAGCATCGTTGAGAGAATTGATTCAATAAAGCCTCCGGAGTTGGCAGCAACGGTTCCAACATTTCCGGAATCGGTTCTTTCTCTTCTTTGTCTTCGGCGGACTTCAAAATCTCTACCAACTCTTGTGCTCTCTTAATCTTCTCCAGCGGATGATCGCTTTTCTCCCATGATATCAATGACGCCAGTTGCTGTACACGCAGATGCAACGATCTACGTTGCGACTCAGATGCGATTAAGTTCTCTAAGAATATTATAGTTAAATCAACGACCTGTTGTACATCGGGATCATCCAACGTGGAGATATGCTCCAGCAAAGATCGCAACGCGTCAGGATTATTTTCTAAACAGCTTTTTACATGATAGAGACCATAGTTGTGGCTACTAAGAGACGCGAGTATCCGGAGTGTACTTTGAAGCATCTCGGACTCAAATTTCGTACTAGTTGCTAGAATATCAATAAGCGCTGCTAAAATCGATATAAGCGGCTCCTTGCTAGGTACCGAGTGCGTCAGTCTTTTTTTCAAATGGTTCGTTGGCGTCCTCTTGCATCAGACTCAGCGTGCAGTCGCACAGTGTCTCGAAAGTATCCAGTATTTCGTACTGCGTCCTAATGTCGCTTGTGCCTTTCAGCGCGTTACACATCATCTCGATAACAGGTGGATATTTCTGATCGGACTTCACCTGCGCTCTCGACGCCGGACTAGTTAAAGTTAGCAGGGTTGCTTTCATAGGCGCGTGTCTAGCGAGTTCGCTGATCAGCGCAAGAATTAACACATTATTTTCTAAAGGGGCCGCAGCTATTATGCCATCCAACAAGCATCTACCGACGAGCAACGCCGTGGGCGCCGCTAAATCGCTCAATTGCATACACACTTTTGAAAGAAGTATTAGCAGATCCTTGTTCCAGCTGGCGCAGAGCAGCCTTAACGTCTCGGTCAAGTTGTTAGCCTGAGCCTGCAGATGAGCGGACCACAATTTTCGAAAGCCCAACAATCTGGTAGCGTCTTCGGTTATAGTTTCTTTCAAAGTCAGAACTGGTGGTAATAGTCTAGTTAAAAGTTTCAAGCCAGGTATGAAGTTACAAGGGCTGAGAGAAACCATCTTGAGAACTTCGCCGAGCATCTGTGTCCACAAAGACTTCGCTACGTTCCCTGATCCATCCGAATCCACCGCTTGCGTGAATACTAACAGAGTTCCCACTATTTCCTCGGACAGAGTCTGCACAATTCGAACAGGAGGAATAGCTTCCACCAGCGAATAAACACCGAGTAGCGGCACCACAGCCGTCAGATCTTTGAAGTCCGTCGCCATACATTTTACAAGGCGTTCCAATAACGCCCTCGTTAATTTCACACATGGCAAAAGCAGCGCAACCAGTGCCAAGCCCCTGCGTCCGGTTAGGGTTGCACGATGCAAAAAAGGCTGCTCGTAGAACTCGGAAATGTTCGCCATCACTGCGATGAGGGCTGTTAGACCATCAGCAGCGAACAGCTGAGTTAACGCGTTCCTGTACTTCAACTCGATGTAAGGTTCTAGCGGATCCACGTCGTTGTTGAACGGGAAAACAAGATAATACAAAATCCTGCACGCTGTGATCAATTGTCCTGGAAGAGACGCTGCTTTGTCCGCGTTTTTCCGGATGCATGCAACTAGTGGAGAAACGTCTCCGTAGTTCCAATGACTCGGTTGCGCGGCTGTAGTTATATAGGAGGTAACATCCTTCAAAACTGCTTGGGTTCGCGATTTTTCCAAGATTATCGCGGCTCGGTTCTGGAACACCTCTATTCGATCGGCGTATCTAATAGTCGCCGATATGATCTCGGCAGAAAATTCGCAGAGATTTGGATCGGAAAGATAAGGAATTAAGATGTCGATAAATTCTCCCGTTGGAATAACTGTTATTACAGCTTGTAAGCCTTCCGGGAACGTGAGAAAAGAGTGCAGCTTCTTCAGGGACAACCAATCGGAGGGTTGATATCTCAATCTTAATAAACATTGGACAACTTGAAGTCGCCAGGCTAAGACGGATCCTGCACCGTGTAATTCGCACTTCAGGGCTTTTAAAATGAATTTCGTGACCCCCGGTTCCTTCAGCAGATACAGCAAACCCTCCGTAGTGTCGGAAAGACGCAACAGAAAGTGTCGAGTGGCTTTGATCAAGTTTAGATCCGACTTTGGGGAAGTAAGCGCCACGAGAACGTGGTACAAGAGTTTGTGGTGCTCGAAGTAGGCGATCAAATGGCAACGAGGATTTCGATTTTGCTCGCGCTCGAATTCCATCTGTGCTCCAGCCGGAAGCTGACGCTTCGGCTGGGCCATTAACGTTGGAGCGCACACATATGTGTTTGTTAGCTCGGTCATGGCCAGTTTGTCCAGTTCTTTCACCTCCTCGAGAAACTCGTACGTGTGCACCTTTCGGAGCAGCGAGCTCAACGCGTACTTCAATCTAGCCAGCTTGGCCGTGTCCAACATCATCAGGGCGTTCTTATACAAATTGCTCTTCGACTCGAGAAAGTCCTGGACGATCACGGGACTTATCAACGCCGCGTCCAGCGTACGAAGAGCGGAGAGCTTCACGGGAAGAGCTACGTTCTCGCGCATGCATAACGCTAACAATTTGTAAGGGGCGTCTACTTTCAAGAGTATGTCCGGACCTTGAGGAAGCTTGCACAACGCCTCCGCCAATCGTACGCCAATTTTCACGTGTCTGACTTTGTACGCCGGCTGAGGCTGAGCTCGCGCAAGATCCATGTCCAACCCTGCATTCACGATGTTCGTCAAGTCGTTGATGTCGGTGCTATTCAAATGAAACGGACTGAGAATCGCGCACAACGATTCGCAATTGTGAACGAACGTCTCTTTCTCTTGTCCCGATGCGTTGTTGAAGTGCAACACCGATTTTGATAGCGACTGAAATATTTCGTGTATCTTATCCAGCATTTCGGTGTTGATCGAACACTCTTCGGTGATGTTCGTTAGTTTCTCTAGTTCAAGCAGATCGGGCGGTGTCAGAGAATAGATGTCATCCAACTGAATGTTTTCGCATTCGTATTCCGCAGCTGGTGGCATATCATCTGCCATTATATCCTCGTCGGACAATATAGGCTCAAACGGTTCCCCTGTTTCTTGTTCGCCTGCATCTTGCTCTCCTTCTTCTTCTTCTGCTGATATAGATTCAGGGCTTAATGATACTAAAGATTCCGAGGGCGGCGAAGATGGACGTTTCACTGGTATCACTGTGCCATTCGCGCTATCTTCTTCCCAGTGTCCAGCGTCTGTCTTTCCAGTATCTGATGTTGAATTTCTGGATGAATCTACAGTTTGTATCGGCTGTATAGGAGGCGGCGGAGTTGCGGCTACACATGTTTCCTATGAATTACGTATAAAATGTTAGAACAAACGCGAGATATTTGATCAATTAAATATAAGGACGCAGCTCCAAATCGCCCTAAAAAGTACTATTTTTACGTTTACGAGGCGTAATTTGCACTATTTTCATAAAGCTGCGACTGCTACCCTCTTCAATTAAATCTGACACAAATCAAATCTAAATTTTTATTCCGTGTTATACGAGGGTCTACTGTATTATAAAAAAAAATCGCTAAAACTTTGAATGGACGCATTTTCGTTATTTTTATAAAGTAGTAATGTAAAGTAATGTAAAGTGCTGGTTTATTGAAATTATTAGGAAGAGGAGCTGCCTAGTTATTGTAGCAATTTCACTTTTCTACCATGTCTTACTTACGCTTGAATTTGTCTGTGTCTGATTTTCATAATACCAATCGGATTGCTGTTCCGATATCTGAGCAGTATTTTCTACCGCTTCCTCCAATCCGCTCGCACAAGCTGCAGAGCCAGCAGCCGAGCTAATAACTTCTTGAGGATTATTCAAAGACTTTGTCAGTGTTCCGTACACGGCTAAAGTGATGGTGGTGTACCATCCTCTCAATACCAATCCATCCGTTGGTATTTGCTTTCTTTCGCATTCCAACTGGATATGAATATTTTGTTTGTATTCTAACTCTCCTAGGGACTCGAAAGTAGACGCTCCAGGTTTGCTTAGGTCATTTACGAAAAATTCAATTTCGAATTGAGATGGATTTGTTGCGCTGCGATCAAAGAAAATGATTGATTATCTTATTGATTTGTAACTGTGTTTTTAGTATGACCATGACTTACCCTAAACGAACACCGCCAGGAAAATCTGCTTGTACTCGGGCACCCAAAGGAATAATTCTCACTTCGCTAATATATACAGGTTTGGGGAACTGTACTAAATCTAAATTCAGTTCCTGAAACGAATAGAGAAATCAATAAGAAAATTGCCATTACCGTGAAGACGATCTAAATGATCTTGTACTCGCCTCTGAAATGTCGTGCGAAAATGTATCAAAGAATAACAATTCTGTGTTATCCATGTCTTATTTAGGTCAGTATATAAGTGTACATTGGAGTTGCATCTTCTTTAAAATTCTAGTAGTATCATTTATATTCACAGATTCATTTCATACGTCAAATATCATGATCGTATCATAAATTCGTGATTAAATTCATATTTTTTTTGAGTTTGGTCTGTCTAGAAAAATGATAATAATTAATATTGAAAAGATTCTAATCCCATAGATTGGGAACCTAAAACACCATCTTATATTTATCTTTTTATACCTGAATCTACTTCACCCATCAAAATAACAGTCAATAACAGTCCACCCGTCCATCCTACAATTACAATTTGAAGTTAGCCGAAATAAAAGTTTTACCTTAGATTAAGTTATACGATGAATGGAATCTCTATGAGTTTATACTATGGTGTTATTCCGGAAAAAGGACTGTCCTTACATCTTACGGGCTTTTGTAAAACAATATGATTCGAGCATGTTCTCACAGATGGCAGCAGCGACTTGATCGACAAAAATTGAGCGCGATCGATTCATCACAGACGAGATATAAGAATAGACCTGACAACCAAGGTATTATTTTTCACACCCATTACCATTCAGTGTCAACATCCAACGTTACCGATAGAACACGATTTCTGAGCATTATTATTATTAGTACGAATAAAAAATTTTATACTGCATTCGCATACGCGTATTTAATATGATTTAGCGTTAGCGGGAACAAACATACGTAATGCTTCGGTTTAAATGTTGAATATGCCATTTATGTAGCGTTTTTTTATTTATCGAAAAAATTACTTATTCTATATGCATCGTTAACGGACAATTTAGTAATGTTACTTTTTACGCCTTCTTAATCCTGTTAACATTGCTAAATAAATGTTTATATAAATATACATGGTATGCAGAAAACGCAACGTAAGTTTAAATTTACGTTATATGCAGATATTTCTACGCAAACTACGTAACTGATGTATTTAAAAAAATAAGTACTAATTCAATCGAGATGAAAAATGAAGATGACAGTGTGCAAATTCACTCTAAATTAAGAAATCAGGTTGATCGTGATTCTGGGATCACTGTGATAAAGACTTCGGTTTTCATCCATGGTACACCACGCTTCAAATTATTCTCCACCTACGCGCCAATACGATTCGTGCACAATGGTAATCTAAGCGGTCGTCAGGCTTTCTACGACTATTCTTTCCTGAAAAGTAGAATCATCAACTTGTTCGAAACGTTCGAGAAACATCGCTGAAAGATGTCCGTGTTATCTGGTCTTAGCACTGACGAAACTTGATTACAGACAACCATCGACTCCTCGCACGCAATAACAGCGGAATTGTGCAAGCATTCGACCACGATGTTTGCGAATCCGCAAAATTTCCTTCTAAACGCAGGATGGATAAAAAGAACTCTTCGTTCAAAGGGGGACGAAAAATCTGTTATTTGTTGTTGCGCGAGGTTCTCGAGGTAATAAATTGCCGATGCGTATGACAAACTCGCGCGGCTATCACAATTTATTCACGTACGATGATTAATGCATCTGATTTCGATCGCTGCGATAGAGAAAACCTTATATGGTAACCTTTCCGCGTTCAGACTGCTCTTTTGTTCTTTTCCATTTCAACTTGAAATCCTTTTGTGCAGTAAAGACACGACTTCCACCGATAGCAGGCTCGCGGAGGCGATTTAGTTGGTGAAAAACATCCCTGTCTCCGACATATGTATACAACTGAAAACAGCGATTCTTCAGTATCATTATTTTCCTTCGATTCCATGAAATCTGGTTGAAACTCTTTCCCCGCGTTGCATCATAGGCAATTTGCTCGTCGTTCGAGCTTACAGTTGAATGTAACGATGTTGAAACGGCGCATTTGTGGGCCATTTTCTGTTTGCATACTACACATTCTATTGTTGGACGAGATTTTTTTTCTCAGTTGTATTTTTGTATAATTACATCTTCTACATCTATTACAATTCTCACTCTGCATTTCATACGCGAAATAAACAATAAAAACTCTAAGAAAATGTTTGACCACCTTCCACCAACGGATCGTATGTCTTAAAAATCGATTACTTATGTAAAATTTTCAAATAAGAACACTTCATATCGATAATTGTACGACGAAATCATGGTGACGAGATATCTCGTTCATAGCATCGTTTCTTCGACATCGTGGAAAAGAAATATCTCGTTTAGTATCGTCTTCTGATTATTCTTTTCCAGCTACAAACGTTCTGCAATCAATATTTCTTTGTATAAACGGTCGACCTAAAATTTCCTTCTGTTTCGAATATAATTATATAAAATTAGCACATCCTCATCGTCACTCAACATTCTCGTAATAATACAAAACTTGCTGTGCGTTTCGTGAATGAAAGAACGCATCGTGGACAGAGGGCCTGAGGTTGCAGACGGTGGGTTACCTTAATTCCGAGATTGTGAACGTGACGTATGTATGTATGTACCTGTGACAGTAGCAACGAACGTGTGAACAGTTTTCAGCGAAGGAATATCGAAGTCACTGTCCATTAGACAGTATCAAATTGCATAATAAGTCCGCAAAAGTCGTGTTCATCTTTATCGGGTTTCAATTACTGGTATTATGTCGATGCTGGGTCTATCTAATAACCTGGATCAACGATTCGCGAGCGCACGCGACGGATGAGCACGCAATGGCGTCGCGAAGGAAGGAACGCGTCGCAATTTATTTCGGCCATTGTCATTGTCGTTATTCCTTTTTCGTCGCGCCGACGGAAGCGCCGAACGGCCACGGTTTTTGCGTGGCAGAATTTAATTTCGTCGAGCGTAAATCACGGGACCGCCGAAGCGATTTTCGCGGCGAACGAGCGCAATTATTCCGATGCGCGATCCACGGCCGGGGCCGAGCGTAATGTTTACACGCGATTACGTGTCTAAACTTTTCCCGCCGATAATTTAATGGAGGGGGTCACTGATAAACAGAGAACCCCAGAGGATAGGGGGTCGCGTCAATTTCGTAATTTCGTTCTTATTATAATTATCGTCAAGGCGATTAAAAGAAGCGATGCGTAGGAATTTTACATCGGGCCGATGCGACACGACAACTTCACAACTGGTGGTCGCCTCTCCTCCGCTCCGGCCCGAAACGAAAACATTTCGAGAATCATGAGATCGACATGCACATTTAGGATGCTCGCGTGAATCTCTCGCGAAGGAAAAGAACCGCGATCATTGGTTATGCAACCGATTTTCCAGTTCCTGTCGATCGGACTGCGAACGCTCGCCGCGAAATCAACAAAAGCCTAATTAACCCTTTCAAACGGTGCTATGGACGAGATATCTCGTGTATGTTTATTATTGACATGAAGTGTTTTTATTCGAAAATTTCACAAAAGTGATCGATTTTTAAGACATGTGATCTCGTTGGTGGAAGGTGCTTAAACATGATAAATATAAAATGCTCCATATTTTACATGATTATGTAGAAGATCTAATATAGAGAAATACAACCCACAGAAAAAGTTCTCGTCTAACAATAGAATGTGTAGTTTGCAAAACAAAATGGCCTTTAATGTTCTTTTATTTTGACAGAAAATTCATCGGTTTATCTGACTGTGCGCCGTCTGCATACTGGGTCGTTTCACGACTAATTGTTCTAGGTTTGACAAGACTGGACATCATAAATTCCTTCCCTGACAACGAAAGGTCAAGCTGACGGAAAATTGCTCGATTTCATTCAGAGATTTAGTTGAACAGCGTTGGTGACAAAGAAATTAAGATTCGACGAGTGCCACGAGCAACGAGTCGAGTTGCCACTTCCATCGAACCGATTCTCCGTTGAATAACATTTCGAAAGTTCCGGGGACTACCCTTTCGCTCCTCTATCCTTTTTTCCTGAGGCGCGGCGCAGCGCTGCTGCGGAACTGTATAAAGTTTCAATTAGGAAAGTTTCGCGGTGCCGAGAATCTGTCCCGCAGCATCGCTCTCCGCCGAAATTTGTTTACGAGCAAAGGGTCGCAGTTCTTTGTAGGCGATCAGCGAAATTATGCATTACTCGTTGCATCGCAAAGTAGCTTGGGCCCAGCCTCTGCAGCTGGAAAGCTGAATTTACAGTCTGTTCGACCTCACCCCTTGGCCGGACGCGTCCCGCCCTCACAGGCGAACCATAATTTGCAAGTTTCGGCAGGGCTTCCACAGTGTTTTTCTTTGCTTTTTAATTCGATACATACTGCTCTCACATTTTCGCCCGCTCGCCGCGCTGCGCCGCCCAGGCCAGCTTTGTATCAGCGTGTCAAACGCAGTGGGTTGCTAAAAGACGAACGATCGGCACTACTGGAAATTTTTACGGTCAAGGCCGTGAAAAGGGAAGTAGGATGAGCTGCGTCGGGTTGCCAGTGACTACGTTCATGACAAGAAGCATGGACAGTGCAAGCGCGAGGAAAACAGGTGTTTCGTCAGTTTCGTCAAGTCGTTATTAATTGATTAATTATTAGTTGTAACTGGACAACCGATCTTTATGCAAAATAAAAATGTTCTACCTGAATCGCAATAACCTACAGTGAAGTAAAAATTTGAATGATAAGAAAATGGAATCATGTAAAATCTGATTTTCAGTGGTATAGTAGTCTTTCTAGTTCGAAAATAATTAAAAATCGAACTAAATCCTCTGGAATTATTATATTCTAGCAGTTTTTGAAAAATTTCAGAAGCCATGAATGCGTAAAGATCCTCAGCCTATTGATCGTATAATAAAAATTTATGAATAATACCATGTTCATCATTGATACTAACCTGTTTCTTTTTCCACCTCTAATCTCCTAATATATGTATAATTCATAATTACACTGTACTTTTGTAATTGTAAAAACTAAATTGCATTGTGATTTAATTGAATGCAGCGACGGAATTTCGAATTTCGAAATAATTGAATATAATGTGATAGAATAACTTTCTAATTAGAATTCTAGTGAAGTTCAATTGTAGTTCATCACAACTCTGATTTTAGCAATATATTTTCGAGGGTGAACAGGTTTACGATCGCGAACGATCTCTAGTTTAATCGACGTGTTACTGAAGAGAACAGGTTGCGACGACCTTCGATGTCGAAGCATTATTCCGGGAGACAACCAGTTCTGAATGGTTCGCTCTCCTCGCGCGTTTTTTATCTATGGACCGCCTCTGCGCAATGACAAGTTTGTTTTAAGAAACAAAACGGAGTAAACAACGCTGAATCGTGCGTCTCGGGGGAAACGCGATTGCACTTGAACAAGATTCTTGAAAAATATCGTTCGTTGATCGGTACAGTGCTGGGGTCAGCGTCGCGTCGCGTCACGTCGTTCGAAGTCCCCCGCTGACTTCCGTTGCTGTCGGATTTCTCGTTGATCTTTGAACGACAGATCCCGATCGATAATCGCCGCCCGGAGATTCGTGTCACCGATCCCAGATAGCGATAACTTTTAATATCTTGTTAAAACGCTGTTTGATCGACCTGTCTGCTGTTGCGGCAATTATTTTTATAAACCGACACGACAGCTAATCCGCGGCGAGTTAATATTCGAACGATTATTGATTCGCAATCGTGATCAAAAAGTTGATTGTTGGGTTTATATTAGATAGTTCAAGGGATAATTTTACAAAATGTTAGTTACTCTCTTAACACTTTGCAGTCGGACTTGCAAAGCTCTGTTTCACATTGCAATTCACTTCTCCGTTTTCAACGAGTGCGTAAAAAAATCCCTTCGGTGCGGCGCGGCGTTTCAATTTTGATCGAACACTCTGCGGCGGGGGTAATAAATAAGGCTCCGGGGGGTTGAAGTTACTGCGGGGGTGGAATACTCTTTTCAGCCACCCCATTTCTCTTCGGCAATACCCGTCTTATACCGAGGAAAAAGCGGTTCCGGAAGATGTACGCCGATTGCCGGCCATTCGTCCCGCGATAACTGACAGGAACAAATGTATATTTTACTGAAAAAAAGGAGAAGAGTTTAGAGAAAAATTATAGGAGAGGGTTCTGTTATCGCGGCTCATCCGGCGCGCGATAGAACGAGGGAGATCGATGGGAAAATGGGAAACCACGAGACCCCTCATAGCTGTATCAGGTTCTTCCAAAAATTCGTTCTGTTTTCGACTAATGCGCTCGACAAAATAATACAAGTTTTAATGATCCCTATGACCTTTATCAGTCCTCAGCGCTCGAATGGTGACTCTGAGACTCCACTAAAAATTGCTGTAACATTACTTAAAATATTGTTTACATTTTTAGATATGTTCGTATCTAATCAATAGACTGCGGATGTTTATGCAATTTTCAATTTTTCTAGGTAAATTTTAAGAAAGTGGAATTAAATAAAATCTTCTTTTCAGTGGTAGTAGCCTTTGTAGTTCTGGAATAAATAAAAATCTTACGAAATTCTATCGAATTTTACATTGCAAGATTATTTGGAAATTGTCGGATGCTATAAATGCATAAAGATCCGCAGTCTACTAATCGATTATTAAGAATTTAAGTATTGTACGAGGCATTATACCAATTTCATATCTGTAGAATTTCAAAACTCATAGGGATAGTTTAATTTTTGAGTTGAAATAGCTCCGAGTGCAAAGGTTTAACAATTACACCAACGATGTCCAATTAATCATACTCCAAGAATCACGTTTGTTTGTCGATCGTGGAAACTGAGAGGCTTATTCATCGAAGAACAATAAAACAGGTCAGAGCGATAAACAAACGTGTAGTCGACAACGCGATCGATCAATCCGGATCCGCTGGTGATTGGCGATTATATCGATAATCGGATGAATTAACAAATTGTTTACCTCAACGAAGGTTTCCGTTCTTCTCCGAACAGTTAAATCGCTGTGACGATAGCAGCGTCCGATACAATCGAATGTTTTGTGGAAAAATTGAAGGCGAACACACGTGTAGATCTCTGTTCGCGATTCAGCGCGACCCTAAACGATTTCTCGACAATCAAGTCATTCTAATTTACTTAGACACTCGTGTAAACTTGCCTCGGTACGTGTCATTTTACCACACGTGGGAAGACTATCGAAACATTACTTTTATTAACAAGATTTGTTCAATGCATCATCTGTTTCGACATGTACACGATAAAAATCGTTTCTCAGCGCATAAATTAATATCAATGCCCTGAACGTTAAGAAAATGAAATTGAGGATGTACAGTAGTACTTCGATTATCCATGCTAATTAGTGGAACATGGTTGTTCGGATAATACAACAATTACATAGTTTCAGTGCTGAATTTAATCCTTATTGAAGAGTGCAGTAAATCGTGTAGCGTATGGGTTGGTTTAACGCAAACTAATTCTTTGTGAAAAGTATTCGGACGATAGAGAATTCGAACGTCAGAGGCCCGGATAATCGAGGTTCTACTGTATTACCGTAAGGGTGATCGAAGATCGAATCGTCCGCGTACAAGCAAAGCTTCCTCTTTCTTTGACCTGGGTCTTCTTCCTTGGTTCTTTGTGTTTAAGCATTGGTCCGTGATGCAACAGCTGCGAGGAGGTCCAGATCGATGCTAATCTCTCGCGGAATTATGAGGACGGACCCGTTTCTCCAGCCGGTTGAAAGTGAGAACGGTAATATCAATCGTTGAGCCGAGGGTCGTTAAATTTCCGGCGATTCAAGGCAGCCCTCCTCCCCGTCCCCCACCCAGCTAATTGGCCGTAACGAGCTCATTACAAGGAAAGCAGGCCGCGCCAGGAACCGGCCAAAATTCGGATCCTGGCAAATTGGTGCACGTGACGTCGTCCCGGACGTAAATCTGCCACGGGATTTACCGATACCGGCTCCGCCTGACCGGGAAACACCATCGGCTGGTGATTGATATTCGGATAAATTTGAGATCTGGATCGGCGACACTGTCGTTCCGCGATTCCCGGTGACAGCAAGTCCTCGTTCTTCCCGTGGAAACCACGCTGCTGCCCTTGGCATTGATTCAAACGCTCCATTCACGATCATTCAACGGTCTAGCGGCGCGGCGTTCGCTGGGGCCGGTTTCGTCCACCAGAGGAATTTTACGCGATACAGAAGTTGCTTTTTCGATTATCCCAACGGTAAAAATGCAGTGCACGAAAGAAAAAATTGCTTTTTTCAGTTCACACTATTTGAACGAAGGAAAACTGAACTAAAGATATAATTTAACAATGTCAAAATTAATTTTTCACGCTAGTTTTTATAGTTTCTTGTAGCGTGAACTATTACCTAATGACATATCGCCACTCACACGAACAAAATTCTTTACTTCGAAAAATGATACTATGACCAGGTTTTCGTCGTTTTGGAATACTGTGCGATTGTTAGATGATTATGCATCCCTGAAAGCTAATAGTTTAGATTCTTCAACCTTGAGATGCCTGTGAACTTAATTGTACATTTTAAAAGTGACGATAATTGCAATTCATTGCGAATAATTCAGGCTCTCCGAGCTTGAAACGATTCTAGAAAGTTTCCTCGTGTCGTGTGGACATACAATAAATAAAATGTGCAAGTACAAGTCAAATTGATAGATGCAACAGTTCGTGCGTTTCTTCTTGACCTGTCACGTTTATATCTCTCTATAAAACATTTTTCTTAACCTGATTGATACGAGGTAGGATTTCTTCGTAGACTGCAGTATCAATATTTACCACTTCTTGTATTATACAATTCGTTCGTATCGAATAACAAGATTTCAAATGTTTTGTATATTCCTATTCCACATTCTTCCACAGAAGCAGCAGACAGATTAAAATTGTTTTCTTGAATGATCTTAATATTATTTTTAATTTAAAATTTCTTTACTGTTTTAAATTGCACAGCAATTCCTGCGAGGATCACATTAGATCGAATATCGGATGCAGGTTCTTCAGAGTTTCGAGGTGTTGAGGACGAGGTAGAGGATAAGAACAGAGTGGTTTGGCCATCCGGAAGAGCGACGTATACTCCTGAGCAACAGTCAGCTAACGAAAGAACTTGAAATTCTGGGAGCAACAGGTTGAAATTACACCGGCAAAACGAGATCAGAGGAAGGCGGTATCGCGTAACTGCGAAATATCTAATCTGCGGAGAAAAGATCTGTTTCTCTAGAAGAAAGATCAAGAGAAAGCGAATGGAATTCGGCCGACGATTAGCCAAGTAATGTGTACGAGTTTCCTCTGAAATAATTGCGAAGTCTATCTTATCTTTATCGCAGTCTACATGTGACAATTAATTTTGTTCACGATACAGTTCCTTGAACCGAACGTCATTAGTGTTCCCACGACCTAATGGAGTTCAAGAAGACGCAGTTCCACTGATAAGCTTTAGCTACAATTCTATCTGCATGTTCATTTATATCTACATCGTAATATCTGCTGCTTTCGAGTTACATGCAGATTAAGATCGACTTAGATTCAAGCTATTCATTAATTTATTGATTATTCACGATCAACAAAAATACTGTGCAGTTCCTGCATCCTGCATGCAACTAATAGATCTCGAATTAGCTAGATAAAAGAATTGTAAATCAAAGTTTCATTAATAGCGAGATTCGCAAATTCATTTCTACATCCAGCACATCTGAATTCATGAATAAATTAAAAATGACAAAAACCAGCATTCATGTTAGGTTGGGCGTGTTGGGTTTTAGATAAAGGAACTGTGGTGGTTAGATATAAAAAGCACTTCACACAACACGAGGATCTGATAAATAACAAGAAATATACTTTATTTTAATGATGGACGTACAGAAATGAAGATCGTCACACTTGCACGATTCTCCACGTATATAATAGTCGCGTGTCGAGTATACCGGCGCACTAAATTCTCGACCCTCCGCAAAGTCTAAACTCTGAGTCCGAATCTGTCCAATCTCAAAACTTGAATCCTTGAAATTCTCCCCTCTGCTCCGGGGTCAGTTCTATTTATAGCGAAAATCAACTGGGCGAAGGTATCCGCTAACGGGGGAAAAAACAACCTTATTCGCTAGTTGACTTGAGGGAGGAGTTTGACCTGGCGCAGGCCAAGGGTAGTGCCAATTCCGCGGATGGTCCGCACATGTACTAGGACCCACTTCGTCCGTTCAGGGCCCTCGCGTACCTGGGTTAAGGACCCTCGGTATTATTTTATGCTCTTTTTCCCGAAGTCATTTGGGACGGCGCAAAAAAGGGAAAGGCCTCTTCTAAAAAGAAATGTGTTAAAACTTGAGGGCCCATCTGTGCCTCTGGAAAAACCCAACGTACTTTTCTGACAGGGCGATTAGTATTTGTGCACTTGAGGGAAACCTCATCTTAGAGCAGCAGAAATGAATCTCGTTTGAGATTCGTAATGCTTAAGCTGAAATAAAAGAGGAGAGACCAACATTACAAATTACATTGTGATTTAATTGAACGAGAGACCAGAATTACAAATTAAGAATTGAATGAAGCGACTGAATTTCGAATTACGATATAATTGAATACAATATAATCGAATTACTTTGTAATTCTAATTCGTGAAGTAAATTCGTGAAGTGATTCAACGCAACTATTCTGCGAGTGAAATTGCAGGGAGTGGGGAGTGCAGCGGAGGCCGCGAAGATCGTGAAGATCGAGGAGATCGAGCGAGATCGGCAGGTGACGCGAGCGTCGCCGGTCTTCGTGGGCGAGTTATTGTCACAGAGAGAAGAGAAGCAAACAGTGGTCGACCAGTGGTGGCAATTGGAGCATTTAGTTCGTAATAGGTTATCATCGCGTGCCCCTACCTCCCAGCGACTTTCCGACCGTTCCGATCTCCGAGACGATTGGAGGGAGGCCGTGTTGTGCGTCCGAAACGATTGGTCGGTTCGTCGTAACTCGAATTTTTTCACTGGTGTCGCGTTTCGATATAAGACTGCTACAGGTCCGAGAACAGCGGTCACTGGACAGTCAAATTTCGACGTGGAAACTCGTGTTATTCCGACGCGGACACTCACACATTTGCGATTATTCAAAGAGGGAAGTTCATTGTCCCGCCATCGCAGAAAACCTGCGATTTTCTTCCACTACTCGTGAAACGCATTCCGTTTCGACGCCGCGCCGCGCCGCGCTGGTGCCCTTAGGCCAACCAATCGCACACGATCGCCGAGGAACAATGCCCTTCACGGACGGCGACTTTGTGAACGGCCACAAACATTATCAGCCGCTCAAGCGACCCACGGAAAATGAGTTCTTACACACGCACGTCAAGAATCTACACCACAGCACGTAAGTAGACGTTTGCGAAACCAGACCATGCGCAAAATGGAACAGAACAAGTGTGTGCCGCTGATCATTGTTCCTGGAACAAGTTAGCGAAACGGTAGATCGACGGAACGATCGCTAAAGTGTTCGACTCAGCTAGGAAATCGTTGACGCGTGCGTCGTCCTATCGGTTCTTACTTTTGTGCGATCGATGATCAATCATTCTTGCAATCTAATACATCGTTCTTGTTAACGTTAGCGTGCTATGATCTGTTTCTCCATCGAATTCGTACACTTTCGTTCACTCATCTCTCATTCATTCATACTGCGTTTGTTGTCATTAGACTGCGGAAGTTTATCGAATTTTCAATTTTTCTAGACGAATTTGAAATAGATCAAAATTGTACTAAATTCTGTCGAATTATCTATTCTACCCTTTTGTGAAAATCTCCAGAAGCCATAGATGCATCAAGATCCGCAGTCTGGTTATCATCATAGTGTTTGGACATGAAATTTCGAAGGCAATGATAATTCTACGTAGAAAAATGTTTGTAGAAAGAATTGTTGAAAAATTACTACTGCAACTGGCGAACGATTTTGCACACTTCAACTAATATAATCGTAGATCGTTAACAATAATGCACGCCTCAAGGTTCCTTTTAATTTTTTCATTTTGAACAACCTTCCGAGGTGTTACGCGTCTACGCTCTTTTACCAAGTCATTCAATGTCATTTATAACAAGCGCCATTAAATACTGTACGCTGCAAAAGCTTGTTTACAATATTGAATAGTGCCCGAACACATCGCGCAAGTCTTTCACAATAAATTCTTAAAATCGGTGCTTTTATGCTTTCCTCGAAAATAGTATCACGTGTCAGTGAAATACTTCGATCTAGTTGATGGTTTCGGTATCATTAATACTTAAAAGTTAATTCCATTCATGATATCCTTGCTTGAATCGAATTTCATTAAGATGTTTGCATTCTAAAAATATCCAACAAGTAATCCCTGTGATAAGCTTTATCTTCGGAATTTTGATTACATTATTGAATTTCTTGGAGATGATTGTTCGACAGCCGCCAATCTGTCGATCACTTGATCGGTACAGATTAATAATTTTCAGTGTTCGGTCAGCGAACACTTGTAGAATAGTAGCCAAAAGTAGATCAGCAAGAATGAAGGATTACGTCGAAGAAAATCGCGTGAATCGACGATGAGTCGTTGGAAAGTTATTAACCCATCCATATAGTTTATCGTTTATCGGAAATGTCTCCACCTTTAATCCAGCCATAAAAAAATTCTAACCGGAGGAACTTCGATACGTGGCACACGTTCGTAAAACTGTTCAATAGTTTTTGAATCGCTCTGTATCCGAAGTTCGAAGCACCGTAAACGTATCGGGCCCACCTGTTCGCTATTCGGAGCTTCTGCTTGTCGGAAAAATGACTTCGATTCGCTGTAGAAACGGTTCCGAGGATGTACAGGGTCGTTCAGAAGTTTCGTGCGTTGTTGCGTCTTCGGAACGACTATCCGCGAAATGATATTTCTCCGGTGCGATAGTTTCACTGGAAGAAGATCGGGGAACAGCAGGGAAACTTTCATATTCAAAATCCGGGAGCTGAACACGGTCTTCAAGTTTATTCGTTTCGGACATTTCGTATGCGACAACCTAAGGTCACTAATTTTTCTTTCACCCTTCTCGCCTCTATATTCCTTTGCGAAATCTTCAGAATTTTGAAAATTTTCTACGTTGCATTTAGCGTAACATTTTTAATACATTACAAATACTAATTTTTTAATTATCTAACCTTATTTTAAGAAAATTTGAAAGAAAATATTAAAAAGGATCGTTAGAGCATCGAGCAGAAGGAAAGCAATTTTTTTTCATGAGAGAGGCTATCTTCAAAACTCCCAACTTTAAATGCTTGGTACAGTAATGGTTTTTATTACATAAATATAAGGTTGATGGATATTTAGAAAGCACGAGACAGTTTGTTGTTCGGGAAAATGTCACTTTTCGCGTTTTAGACCACTGTTGGGGGTATTTTCTGGTGGTGCGTTTATGTTTCTCGCACTGCGGCGGGCAGAATGCGTCCGAGGAGGACAGGGAGCTTAAGGAATTGTAAATGGGAATGCAGTTACGGTTCATTGCATCTCCGCGTGCTCATTAGCGTGAAAAAAGTTAGTTGCACATGGACCGGGCCACTTGAAACAACCGTCGCTGAACTTTCGTCGGGAACAAACACCGGAAACGGCACTCGTCCGTGTACACGCACTCCTCCAGAGTGTATATGAAATTTCCAAACACAACTAATTGCCCTGGACTGCCGCGGTTCTCCCCGGTTCTACGGATCCGCGCGATATTGCTGCGCTTCTGTATCGAGTTCCCCGGCTAATTGCAAAAGTTAATGGACCGCTATCGAGTTATCACTCGCTGCCGACGATATTTACCTAACCGTAAGATTCCCCCAAGTGCCGAGTATCAATGGGAAAAGATTTTCCTGTTGCACCCATCTCCCTCTCTGAAATTTCCCTGACGATTTTTTCAATTAATTACTCTCTGGAGAATCGTGCTCGATCATTCGCTGCAATCAATGGTCAAAGATCCCGGAAAATTGTTGCGGTGAAAGGTGAAAAAGATCTTCCAAGATGATGTTCACGCTAACCTTGCTCTTATGAAGAAATTGGTTGGACGAAATATATAACGGTGAAAGATTTGAAAAATTCAAGAATGCCGTAATGTTGCTTTCAATGTAACAAAGTCGTTAAGGGATGATATCAATTCTTGTTATTCCTGCTTCCCACAATTGATGTAAAATATTTTTATTTTGCATAAAGATCCGCAGTCCAGTTATCAAATTGGTTACCTGCTTTTATTATATTTTACTGTCGAAACGCTTTCCCGTCGACTTTTACAACCTTTTTCGTGGCACAAGTAGAAGAAAAGCTAGTCCATGCAAAAAGCTCAGCCGAACGCAAGAAGCGTCGAGCTCGAAATTAAACACGCAACAGTAGATACGGACATTCATGATCAGACTGTACCTCTTTAATAGCACCGCGTGGTTTACAACATTTGAAACTTGTTTTCCTTGAGAACGAAGTCTCAACTGAAAGGTTTCATTTTCGACTTCCTCTTAATTTCACAGTACTTTTACCATAAGAAACTAAAACGAAGAACAGGCAGATTAACAAAAAGGAGTGCATAGCACACAAACTTTGAACATAAACGAAATATCCAATGGCGCTGGACGATCGTCGCTCTTTGCTCAGTTTCTCGTGATCGCTATCCATTTAGAAATTGCGGTGCGTGTTCGTAGATCGATTTTCTTTATTTAATCGAGCAAATAGGCGGTTTCGCGCGGCAAAACACAAACAAGAATCGCTTGTAATGTCGACGCGGCCGTAGACCTTCCAGTAAACAACGGCCAACGACGGAGAAAGGGGGGCGGTGGTAAAGTTGACAGTGTTAATCGCAGATTTATCTCGTGCGTCCATATATTTCTTCACGGTTTCGTAATACGTTACGTCACAACCCTGCCAACGACGCAACTTACGCAGCGCTCGCTCGTTGTCAGGACATCAATGTCCGTCGTTCCATCGTCGCGATCATTATTGCTCGTTCGAAGGTCGTTTCAATTTCCTCGAACACTCTATTAACCGTTTGACACGCTGCGCGATCGCGCTTCTTCTCTTCGGCGCGTGAAAGTGCAAGTCCATTAATCCGCAGCCTGAAATGGCAAATTCTGTCAACGCGTGTCCTCCGTGTTATTGTCCCGAGAAAGCAGCGATTTTTCTGCAAAACAAAAATTACCTAAATCGATTCTATCGAAAGAAAGATGAAAGTGTAGTTCTTCAAATACTTTCAGGAAAGTGCAAGTCCATAAAATGATGGGCTCAGGCTAGTTTCATAATTATGGGCACGTATACATGATCGAGTTGTATATTTGTGCATATGATTGCTTGAGTGGTTTCAAGTGTATTGCGATCTTAATAAAATTGTTCGCGAATATCCACGTTGAAGTATTGAAATGGGCGACAATAATGTGGTCGAAAGAGTTACTTTTTATCGAGCATCTGAAAATAATGATTTTCCAGATGCGGTTGCATTCGATACGACTGTCGATTGCATGCCATCTCAGTTGTTTCGTTTTTAATGCATTCTCGAAGTTCCAGCGGCAACGCGTTCGAACTAGTTCGCCGCCCGCACCCGACTGGATAAATTTTCTATATAGTCGACACATTTAATATTTACCAGTCGCGTTCCGCCATTTTCCACCCTCTCCGCGTTCTCGCGCTAGAATCGGTGCACGGAAACCCGAGTGGCATTAAACTTTTTTCGCCAGATCCAGAGAACTTTCGCCTGAAACGGCCCCGCTTTCGATATTCCCATGTTCCCGTGACTTTCCACCGCCACGTTTCTCTTATCCACTTCGCGAAACGTGCGATGAGAAAATTGAGCACGTTCTCGAAAACGGTTCTTCGGTGGTCACAGTTGAACGAAATGTCTGGAGGTAGGTTCTATCCTTTCTGAAAGCGATTTGCAATTTTGGTTAGTCTTGGACACTGGTTGCTCCGTGGGGCGGTGATTTCGAGACGTCGAGGGCCACGAAACCACGCCTACTTCAGGAAATGGTTTTCTACGGACTCGTCCGATGTGTTATTTTATTTGAAACATTGCTCCTCGAACAAATTTAGATTACTATCAGAATAGAGAGTGTTCGTTAATCTGGGTTGACTAGTAGCTGTCCACTGAATGCTCATTGGGAGCAACGATGCCACGCCCACCGAGGGCGTTCCATACAGAGCATATATTTTTCCGTGAAATATCTTTCCTACAAGCAAGTACAAACTGTTACTTTATCCGAGTAGCTAGTCGACGAATGCTCCGTGAATTTTAGGGTCTTGTTGCGAGCTAGCATATTTTGATCGCAAAAAGAAAAATTGATAGTGTAGTTTCACAATAATTTCCTAACTTATATGTTGAAAATTTGTAGAATCTATGCTAGCTAAGAACACAGATTGCCGCGGCGTTGCGGCTCTACGGGGCACTCTTCAAAGAACCAAGTGGTCGTATCTTACTTATCTCGAAGATCCTGTTTCTCGTAATTGATCCAGATGATCTAGAGCGAGCTGATCCATCAAGTTATGTGTTGTCCTTAATTTGGCATGATGCGAACCATCGGGACGCGATTAAATCCGAGGAGCAACGAGAAAAATTTTACGACTTCTTACTTCTGTGTGATCGATGATCAACGATTCTTGCAATCTAATGCATCGCTAACGTTACCGTGTTGTGATCTTTTTCTCCATCGAATTCGTACACTTTCTTCGATTATATCTATCTCTCATTCATTCATACTTCGTTTGTTGTCATTAGACTGCGGACGTTTATGGAATTTTCAATTTTTCTAGACGAATTTGAGATAGATAAAAATTGTACTAAATTTTGTCGAATTTCATATTCTATCCTTTTGTGAAAATCTTCAGAAGCTATAGATGCATAAAAAACCGCAGTCGTAACGTTTGAACATGAAACTTCCAGATCCAGATGATCTAGAGCAAGCTGGGCCATCGAGTTATGTGTTGTTCTTAATTTGGCGTGACGCGAACCTTCGGGACGGGATTAAATCGGAGAAGCAACGAGAGAAAGAGTTCCTACGACGGGCGTACATCCCGTATCCGGGATTAGAGCAACCGATATTGTGGACAGAATCGCGGAGGCGTCATTGAATCCTCTCGCGCGATGCCCTGGAGCCGGGTCGTGGCGGGGCGCATTCACGTCGTTATAATAATCGTCGACCTCACATTTGCCATTCATAACGGGCGACCGTACAATCCCGTTTTACGATGGAGCATCCGCGAATGCGGTCGGTCTAATGACGTTTGGCATACCCGCGGCTATATCAAAGCTTTTCCACGAGACGCACGCCGCCGTGACGTCGAAACTGGGAAGCAATTCTCAGATTCGCAGTTGAATGCGGGACGGGTTCGGGCTGGCTCTATTGGCGACGCGGATGCATATTCAAGCGCGTTCAACGTCCCATTATTCGATGTCCCTTACGGGTGACGCGTATGCATTCCGATTATCACCATGATTTCCGCTTCGGCCCCGCAATTATTCGATCCAGGCGATCGAAGAACGAAAACCGTCGCGCCACTCCTTAGATCAATTTTTTAACCCCTTGCCGTCACCATTTTCTTTACAGTTGATTAAAATGTCCTTATACCCAAAATATGTCGTGAAAGAGAAAAGAAAATTTATAGTTTTTTCTATGGCTACATTTATTTTAACCTTTTTGCACTCGGTGCTATTTTAAATTGAAAATTAAACACTTTCTTTGGACCTAGAAAAATTCCATTCTATAGTAATTTGTTTCTTTGTACGAATATGAAATTGATACAGTACCTCGTACAATACTTAAATGTTTAGTAATTGATTAGATATCAACATATTTAATAATGTAAGTAATATTTGAAATAATGGTACAGCTCTCTCGCTCTCTTTTTCTAAGTCACCACTCGAGTGCTAAGGATTAATGCTTAAATATTGATTACAAACGAGATTTCATTTAAAAAGAAAGGCGTAACATTCATATTTGTTAGACTTTGTTTAATATCTTTATGACGAGTGTGACTCGTTAAAATACGGCAAGCGGTTAACTTAATTAATAATTTAAAAAGACTAAATCGAAATGTCACATAATATAAAAATATAATTTTCGAAACAAGAAATACATGATTTAGACCGCTTTCATAATTATGGGCACAATTGTGACACAATTTAATTCCGAAGTTATAAATTAGTCGAATACATGCTTCAGCATCGTCTTTCTCGAAAGAACAGATTGCTGTTCGTAACATTTTCAATCGTATCAGTAGTTTCTGTCGCGTGCACATTTTTCACGGAATTGTTTAACCGGGCAAACAACCGTGCTTTTGAATTCTGCAGTCTAATTGTAACCGTGTTGCAGTACTTTGTTTTAATGTTATCTGTAATTGACCGTAAGCTCTGGCACGAGGAAGATAACTTCGTTCGGGATAAATTTCAGCAAGTTTGCCCGCAAAATTGTGTATTTGCATAAAGCTCGGTAGTCAGGTTAAGAAACAGCAATGATCGAGGTGGCGGCGGAGCTATTGTCGTTGGTTTACCACCGCTCTCCAGTTTCCGAAAGCAAACTACAACAGGTCGCGAACGCGAGCAGGATCGACTTTGATGTTCTGTCGCAAAGGCGCACCAAAGTTTGACTATGTTAATAGTCTTCGAGCATCCGAGTATCTGCATCTTGTTTATTCAGAATTTCTTAAACGACTCCTCGCGGTTTGAATCCCGGTGCCCTCAGCTATGAAACGATAATAATTGCCCGAGCCACGGACACGCTTCGAGTACACTTGTAGATGCACTTTTTCACAATATTTACAGGACGACGGGAAGCATCTGGGAAAGCGTGGAGAGGATATCGGGAAAGATAGGAAGTGTGATTGATAATAGATGTAGCAATTATAAAGTTGTTCATTACATGTTGTTCGTTACATGTGTTGCTCGGTCTACAGTCAGCGAGGCACTGTCTTGTTTGTTAACATGTCTTGTCTTGAATGGTTTGGCAACAGCCATCGATTATAAACTGTCACAGATCCAACATGAAAATATGATTATTTTAACCCGTAGTACTCGAGTGGTGACTCAGAGTGACCACTAAAAATGGTTTATATTATTAAATATGTTGGGATCTAACAGATTACTAAACATTTAAATATTGCACGAGGTATTATTATTAATCTCATATCCATAAAATGAAAAAGAAATCATATAAAACGAAATGATTCTAGGTCGGAAGAAATGTTTAATTTAATGGTTAAAAAGGTTAGAAAGTCAAATCAACTGGGCGTCGCAGAAATATGGTGACGATTCGCAAAGAGTATTAAGAGACGAGGGGATGAAATGGTTGCAAAAGGTAGTTGAAAATTTGTATAGAATCGCGAGAAATTGTCGATTGCGTGACGCGTAGCGGGGGCCGGCTTATGTGCTCGGATGCACGGAAATTCTGCGT
Organism: Lasioglossum figueresi; assembly: GCA_028455805.1. Taxonomy (NCBI): domain Eukaryota; kingdom Metazoa; phylum Arthropoda; class Insecta; order Hymenoptera; family Halictidae; genus Lasioglossum; species Lasioglossum figueresi. The sequence continues at coordinate 6,442,878 of CM052192.1, read as the reverse complement.
GTGCATCTGTGCGTAGAACCGGTCCGGGCGGGCGCATTCTGTATCGGCATGCGTGCACGCGTGAATGCACGCACGGTAGACGAGGTGTACGCGTTCGTATAAACACAACCAGCGCTGTGCCGCGCCGTTCGCGATCGCGCGCGCTTGTCCCCGGGCTCCCGTGTATGCCAATGCGTGATTAGTAATACCTGCGAATCGAAGCCCAGGGTTCGGCTTAAATCCGTCGCTATTCTCGAGCCTCTTTAGCAGTTTAACAGGCAACTGCACCCGTTTCGCGAAATTGCACCGGGCGCTGGCCCCAGGGAGCAACGAACCACTCGTTCCTCTCGCGGCAACTATGACGGCTCCCATTATCTTGCCAATTTATGCGGTCGTGCCTGTGATTTCGTAGAAACTATTATTTCCATCCTCGCGCGAGACCGAACCGAAACTGAAATCGGCCGTATTCCCGGCCAGAAATCAGTCCAAGACCCCCGAGGCTCGAATCGATTCGCGATCCCGAAAATCGTGCTACACGGTTCCCCTACGTTCCGATTTCTATTTGTTTCCGATCTGGCGCAGACATTGCAAAAATTCGATTGGTTCAGAGGTGGAAAGTTGTCCGATCTTTTCAGCGAACAATCAGCGATTGTTCGTGCCGATTTCCTGAGACTTCACGATCTTTTTTGAGGAGAAATCTAATTTTTTTTTTACATTACAGTAGCGTACTACAATTTGTACTTTTATTCGTTTTCGATCTGGCGCGAACATTGCAAAAATTCGATTGGTTCAGAGGTGGAAAGTTGTTCGATCTTTTCAGCGAACAATCAGCGATTGTTCGTGCCCGATTTCCTGAGATTTCAAGATCTTTTTTGAGGAGAAATCTAATTTTTTTTTACATTACAGTAGCGTACTACAATTTGTACTTTTATTCGTATTCGATCTGGCGCAAATATTGCAAAAATTCGATTGGTTCAGAGGTGGAAAGTTGTCTGATCTTTTCGGCGAACAATCGGCGATTGTACAATGTGCATAGTAAACAGTGGATTTGTTCGGTTGCTGTATCAGAACCTTCGATTTGGGAACGTTCGTAATAGAGATGCATTACTTGAAGGGAGAACCGAACAACAGAAACTTTGAAAGGGGGTAGTGAAACAGAAAACGTTGGGAAACTATGCTACTGTACTTCGAGTTTCATGTTTACACCGAGTTAAATTAATTTGCCTCTGAGTTTTCAAGTAGTTCAGTTTAGAGCGATAAACATATCAGAGAGTTTCGTGAATTCGTCTACGTATAGTATTTTAAGAAGCGGAAGTGCAAGAAAAGGGGGTGATTCTACATGAAATAAGTTGAAATGACGTTAATTTCTCGGTTCTTTCTTCCAGGTACACGTATGAGACGTTTCAGGAGTCGGCTCAGTTCCTGCTGGATCGCATCAAGATAAAGCCGAAGATCGGGATAATATGCGGCTCTGGATTAGGTTAGTGGTTTTCCGAATGTATCGGAAGCATGTATAGACTGTCATAGACAGACACGATCTCGTTGAATACACGCGGGATTGGTTACGAATTATACACAAAGCTTACCGCGTGTACCCAGTGTTTTCCGAGTCAATCGTTTGTGTATTCCCAAACAGGATCAATTGAGCAAAACGAGTTGTGTCCAGGTTCGTTGGCTGACTCCCTCGAGGACACGCAGTGCTTCCCTTACGAGGAGATACCTCATTTCCCTGTCTCCACAGTCCAGGGTCACAAAGGTCAGATGGTGTTTGGTTATCTGAGGGGTATACCGATCATGTGCATGCAGGGCAGGTTCCATTACTACGAAGGCTACCCGCTATGGAAGGTGAGAGACACCCTCTTGCAATTCCCATAACTTCGACGAACAAAAATATTTCTACGTTTATCGTAAGAAATAGAAGCGACTTGTTTTATTCCTTCATTTAATCATTTCAGTGGGTCAAAAATATATTTTGAATCGCAAATACTCATTGTTATGCATAAAATCCGCATTCGAGTCATTAGAGAAATTTGCGAACCTTCTCTGTTTGCGAACCTTATCTCTATGTTTATTTCAATCCCTCGTTTCAAAGCTCCGTATTATACAGTTTTTTAATATTGAAGCTGATGCTGATACAGTATGACTCTGTTTCCTGGTCCCTGATGAGCAGACAGCGAATCTCTATGGAAAATAAAATGTTTGTACAAATCATTTGCATGGAAATGAAGCTAGATAAACGTTCATATAAGATAACGTTCGATACACCTATTCATTTTTCGTCGTAAATGCATAAAATTCTTCAAAAGGATTTTTTCAAATATAGCTAACTTCTATATGAAAGTCTGCAGTTTTGGGAAAAGATGTAAATGTATACCGATATTTTTTTTGGTACAACAATAATGAAATGATTCTGTTTGTAACTTGAAACAATAAATGGATGGACCTGATGTCGGCAGTATGACGAAATTCGTCCTCAAAGGGTTAAATATGGTTGCAGACGGAGGATAAAGAGAAAGGGGATCTTGTGTTTGTTTACGTAGTGTCTTTATCGCGAATGCTATTGCTATAGTTGACTGTTGGTCTGGTTTCCATCCACAGTGCGCGATGCCAGTCAGAGTTATGAAGTTGGTGGGCGTGACCCATCTGATTGCGACAAACGCGGCGGGAGGTCTGAATCCCACGTACAAGGTCGGCGACATTATGATGGTGAAGGATCACGTGAACATGATGGGTTTTGCGGGGAATAACCCTCTTCAAGGACCCAACGACGACAGGTATCTTCTTCCTGTTCTGCCTCCGCGCGACGTATCACCTAGTCGCACCATTCATCCCCCGTCACACGCTTCCTTATCGGTTCTGTCCCAGACGAGCTATACGACTATTCCTACACCAATCACCCGGTACGATTTTTTCATCTCACGCTCCATTACCGTTTTCGTGTTACTCGCTTATCTATTGGTACTGGTAATTACGCCTAATCGTTGCCGTCAATACAAACTTACACTTGGCACTCGGATCACTCTAAACCAGGGTCGGCAAACCAAAATTTTTCATCCAGCCCGCGAGGTTGATGAACACGAAAGAATAAATCACATCATTCAAGATGAAAAAATTGATGAAATAAAAAAATAATTTGCTTTTCAATAAAAAAATTTGGAATCTTTTTTTCATTGCTGTACGAGTAGAATTACCCATGTAGATATCTTCGAGTTTGCTACCGGGCCCGCCGAGCCTAAAAATTTTACGATCTGCTCACAATAACAAAAATATCAATAATATAATTTTTCCTTAACCATTTAATTATAAAAGAAATTAAATCGATATATTCATTAGATTCTGAGAAAACAGCTTGTAACACTTTATCTGGTACACCCTGTATAATGAAATTATTACGGTGCAGAAATATATATTCGTTGCTAGACCGTGGATTTTTGCGTCTCCGCTGTCGCAAAAATAAAGGGAAGAAATCGAGCCGGAGGGAATAATGAGAAAAAGAAAGATGGCCGCTGCACGGCGTGAACGGCAATGAATTCGAGTTGGCTGGAAAGCCGACAAAGGTTTTCGAGCTCGTTTCCGGGAGCAAAGACGTCGACGAGGTTCGTTCGCGGATCGCAGAACCCGTGGAACCTTGCCCTAAGGGCTAGGGTAACGGAGCCCTGCCAGTACGAAGGTCCTCGAGATCCTGGAAAGAATAAAATTAATCTATTTTGTCGGAACAACCCCTTGAATCCGATTGACGAACTATTTACTCACCGGCATAAAGAATCTGATTGACGTATTTACGTAAGAATTTCCTTCTGGTCCCCCTCCGTCTTCATCTTCTTTTTCTCCCTCATTCTCTCTTTTCATTTTCAACGTCTGCTTTCCCGACTCGTTCGTTCACGGTCGAGCTTGCTTTGACCTTTCATCTGACAGTTCACGGGACTCCCTTACAGCTCTTCCTTTCTTACTTCATTCTTCTAACTCTTCGTATTAATAGAGTTTGTTAAATATGTCTGCCAATGTTCCTCTTCCCTTTTCTACTAACTGTATACCAATGCGAGAAGTATCGAGAGAAGAACGGGCTTTTACGTTATTTTCACGATTGAATTTCTGCGAATAAAATTGATATGGAGGGTAGCTCGATATACACAGGAGTGCAAAGGGTTAGTTAGCGTAATTCCGGAACTTGTAGCGAGAGATAAGGTGTTGGCAACGATCCGGCAATTTCGTAACGATTCTGCGTGTTCCCGGTAGATTCGGGCCGAGGTTTCCGCCGATGAACAAGGCGTACGACCGTTCTCTGTTAGAAATGGGCCAACAAGTAGCCGAGGAGATGGGCATCTTGGATATGGTTCATAAGGGCGTCTACACGTGTCTTGGTGGACCAAATTTCGAGACCGTGGCGGAGCTGAAGATGCTGAGGATGGTTGGCGTCGACGCCGTTGGTCTGTATAATCCCTTTCGATTTATTCATAATTTATTTTTAGACTGCGGATGTTTATGCTAAGTAAAGATGTTCTGCATTAATCGTGGGAAGCAGGAATGAAATAAAAATTGATTCCATCCCTTAATGATTTTCCGAAATTTGTCTAATTCTTTAGTGTTTTACAATTTCTTCATAAAAGCATCAAGATCCGCAGTCTATTTATTTCATTTGCTCTTGCAAGAAAACGGAGTTACGAGGAAATTATCGAACGTGACAATTTGATTCTATCTGTAGGAATGTCCACGGTCCATGAGGTGATCACTGCGAGACACTGCGACCTGCAGGTGTTCACGTTCAGCCTAATCACGAACCAGTGCGTGATCGACTATGAAAACCACGACGAAGTTAACCACGAAGAGGTGATGGACATAGGAAAAGCGAAACAGCCTCTGCTGCAAGAGTACCTATCGCGTGTAGTAACGCGGATGTCGGGCATCATCAACTCGGAAAGAAACAGCCTCTAAGAGATCATCCTCCAAGGGATCGTTCGCATCTACAAAGCTCACCGGGTAGCAAAGATCACGGGGAAAGCGGCCATCGAATTTCCAGCTAGATCCTGCGGCCACGAGGATTAGCTTCGATCACGTCCCGAAGATCATATTTAATTCGACGTGCGAAAACCGCTGCATTTCTCCGCGGAACTCGGATATTCTGAGCTACCCTAGCTCTGCTACCTCTAGGAGTATCACAGTTGACATTGCCAGAGACCTGAGCAGAGTCAAGCCCACCCTAAATAGGCACAGAACTGCCATCTTTCGCCTCTGCATCCCTTGATCATGAAAATCATGGAATTCCATCAGTATTCATCTGCGATATGTTTGATGTGAGCCGAGGTTTCAGTCTCTTTCAATCGTTTATGCAATAATGATTCGTAATGAACGTAATTGTGTGTTTGTTATCGATGTATACGTAGATAACTAGCTTCGTTATCGACTGGTAATATATCTTCTATGTTGTGTATAAATGACAGAACATTGAGAAGAACACTGAAACTTCTGCACGTAACTTCGAAATCTATAATTGAATAGAAATGTTAGATTTACGTTACAGATTTTCGTCGAGATTGAGCTGACTGTGTGATAATACAATCTCCGCAGATCGTTTTAGTGCGGAGACTGCGGATCGTTATGTATTTGTGGCATGTGTGAGCGTGTAAAATATAATACAAAGAATTTTTTAATCGATGATAGACACGTTCCTTTTTATTTGCCTTTAGCGTAATAATCCGAAAAATGTAGTTCACGAACGATACTTATGAATAGACAGCGGATTTTATGCGTTTATGACAAAAATGAGTAGGGTCATTTAAAACATTAAGAACATTAAGCGAATTTGAAAATATTTTTATATTATTTTCAGCCTATGGAACATATTAATAGAGAAAATCAATTTCTATGTCACTCCGGTTTGTTGCAATTCACGTAGAAAAGTGTTGATTTTGCCTAAAGATCCGCTGTCTACTTATGAACGATACCCTGGATCGGTGGACATTTGTAAGAGAATTTGTTGAAAGAGAAATTGTTGTTGCACTTCCGAATTGTATTATATTTGGACGACCGTGTATCTACGATCTATTGCACGGATTTCGAAACATTTGCTTTGTATTTTCGGCCGGCTACGTGTTTAATGTGTTATCAGTTAGCCGGTTATCAGCGAGGCAGGCGAAGCTCGCCTCTGATCTCGATTGATTCGTTACACGTCTTGAGGGAGCTCCTCGGCTCTAAGAAACGGTGCTGTGGGTGTTCGGTTAAGGGTGGAGAGGTTGGTCGATGCCTCCTCTCCTCGACACCCTCTCGTCGATTTTCCTCCCTCGCTTCGTTACCTTCGTCTCTCGATCTCTCACTCTCTTCCATCGCTAATGCATCGGTGTTCGGCTTCGATAAATCTCGAGCGGCGAGGACCATACTGCAGCAGCCGGCCCTTTTTCTGTCTTCGTTCATCGCCAAGGTTGCTCGGCTAGCTAGTACCTTCGACGATGGAATCGTGACTCGGCAGAGGCTAAGGAAACCCTCTGTCCCTTCGATCCTACTGCAAACTAGGGCGAGAGCTCGTCCCACAGGAGAACCGCGGGAACACCAGTTCTCATTCTACAGGATTTCGAAGCTGCGTCCCGAAAAATACCGCTGGATCTTTTGCCAAATGAAACGCTGATTACTTTATGGACTGCCGATTTTCTGTATTTCTAACACATCGTGTCTTTCAATTCTTGTTCCCCTAACCTTCTCCGGAACTTTTTCTCTTCTGGATGTGTGGAAATTTCTCTCATAAATGTCTACCGATCGAGAGGTGTAGATTTCACCCTCAGAACGGACGAAGCAAAACAGACGAAAGACGAATTTTTGTGTTGTATCAAGATTTGCAGTCCAGCGGTTGCCAGGATTTGCAGTGTACTCATTTTGGGAGCTGGTTCCCTAAGTTTGGGAATTTAGTTGCAGCGGCCCGTCCCCCTCTACCCTTCCCGCTTCTCGGAAACGCAATCACGCGACGCGACGACTGGAACGCGAACACGTTTTCGCGTTTATTTAGCCATTTTAATGGAAAAACAAGTACAGCCGACGGGACACCATCGGGGCGCATTCGGCGGAATTAATATCGCACACGAACGAATCGAATAAATTTTCGGCGCGAGTGCCAAACCGATTTCGATCATCGATTCGCGTGGGCGCATTAAATGGGAACACGGCCGCGATATTTTACGCGGGGATCGTAATTATATAATCCGAGGCTCGGACGTTGAACACATTGTTGTCACCGGGATGGAGAGGACTCTCGCATTCTTCCTGCTCGCTTTTCTGTTGGCAACATTGACGAAATATACTCGTTAACACCGCAACCATAACCCTCTAGCATGAGGTTATCGTAGCGCTATGCGGTATGACGTCGAGTCTGACTCGCCATGAAGGTTTCGAACAGAATCTACTACATATTCAGAATTTTTTTTAACGAATCTTCTAACAACATATTCTTGACACTTTTCCGATTAAAATAACACCAAACACGACGCAATTTGCATCATATTTATTTATTTGATTTTATAGTAGAACATCGATTATCCGATCCGTGATATCTGAATTCTTATTTCAGTTTGCTTTCGATACGTGCAGCCATTTCGTAAAATATTTCCAAACGTTTTTTAATTTACGAGGAATCCAGCACACAAGGGGATGGTTTGCGGATCAATGCGGCGTGTAGAGGAGCCGTTTTCGTGACTGACTCGGCCGATTTGTTCTTAACCCTGAAACGAGAGCTGGGGGTGGTTGGATGCAAAGTATTCGCCGGGGTGCTTGAGAGTTCACGCTCCGATTCGTGGATTCATAATTGAACAGCTCGACCCGGATTTCGTCTGACGAGTGTCACCGGCCCTCGAATTCGCTTGTAACGACGATCTCCTCCAGGTTTGCTACCCCGTTGGATTAATCGGCTGGCTAGGCGATGCACCGAAGGAGTCTCCCTCATGCATCGGATTCTAAACAGTAAATCCACGGTGGCAACGACACGTGCCATCTTTCGGAATGGGCCACTTCCTGAACGTCTCCGCTAGACCGCTGCATTCCGATTTGAAAGAGGATATACTCGGGCACGTTTCGTATGGCGTTTCGCCGGAGCTAAGGGGATGGGACTAGGGGGTTTCTGTACGGGGATGGTAGCTGGGTTCCGGGTATGTCCGTATATTTCCACGTTCGAATAGAAACTGTTCGGGGCTGGGGATCAGTTATTGATATTTCCTGAAACGGCAGATAAAACTTTTCCCTGGCGCTGTCTAGCACGGGGCTGTCGTATATCTTTCGTTTACCCATGCCTCCGGAGGACAGCAATACCATAATCGAGATACGAAACCAGGGGGCGTTCGAGGGTGGGCCTGGTGGCATGATGTATACGTCGGCCTTAACTTTCGCATTTACCACCCAGCGATAATGTTCGCCAAAGGGGAATGAAAGTTGGCGACCGATGTTGTGCATGTTTGCGTATGTTCGAGTGCGTGTTTGCCGGTCAACATGGCCAGAAGAACCGGCCACAGGACGAGAATACCGAACAGTCGTCTTGATTATTTCAGGGAATAAGACTGATAAGGTAATCCCGTTCTGTATGTTTATAAATTGCTCTCTGCTCCGCTCCTCTCCTGCTGCTCTTTCACGGCTGTTGCCCGCGAAACGAGATGCATAATGCGATTGCGCCGTAATATCCACCGGCGAACAAAAACCCCTACCCGTACTTTCTATGAATTAAAATGTACAACGACGCCGGAATAAATGATACACTGTTAACGACGCGGCCGTGTATCCGTTCCGCGGGCTCGTTTCATTAGGCACAAAGCAACGCGGGGCGCGGGACTGGGATAGGGGCTGCAATAAAGCGCTCAATTTCAACCCCTCCTCTTCCTCTCGCTTCCTTTTCCTTGTGGTCGCAGATTCGTTTATCTTCCAGGCAATCGATGGGAACAAAAGGAAGACGAATGAGCCATGCGAATCGTACAAATATTCAGATATACGGCGAGAACGGCTGCTGGCGACCCCACGGTCAAAAGGTGTTTCCGCTAAATGAGGGACGACGGAGCCATTCCAATCGTTTGGGATTAATCTCGGTTGACGGATCTTTCCGATATCCACATAGTAGGCGATACATGTATATATGTATATATATTATAGTTTTCAATTATAGTTTGTTTTCTCCAAAAAAAAGATTTATTTTAATGTCGATTTGTGTAGATTTAGATTTTGTTTGTATTTAGTTAATAAATTTTCATTACTACGATTAAAAATGATTGGCTCATTAATTAAAATTCGTCTCTGTATTAAATATATATTGACCCTTGCGTAGTCAACCACAATGTATAGATTATTTAAAACCTTTCTGTATTTAACATGTTTGCACAATTTCTCATTATGACACTATAAATTAATATATTAGCGAGCGAAGAATGGGCATTCAGAGAGAAATTTTCTAATATTTTTTGGAGGAACATTAACAAATTGTTAAAAGCAAATAAAATAAAAGTAAATAAAAGGAAATACGGTAAACGTGTGCCCGGATACACGGTTCGCTACACAAGGGTTAAATCGTCGAACTGAATCCTTGTTCCCGCGGGATTGGCATAAATCCCTTATCTGTCCCGCGGGATAGACAAACCGTAGTGGGTGGAATTCGAAATCGTACAAAAGACATTGAAAGTTTTTAAATGCATAAAGATCCGGCGAGTCTAGCGACGCCGTTGCAACGGTATAAATCAAAAACTGCTAAGCGGATGTGACCAGGGTAGTTTCTCCGGCATCGAGTTCGAATTGACGTTGCCGGTGGCGTGGCAGCTCTATAAATAGAAAAAAACAAAATAAATAAATGGAGCACGTATTCCCATTGAATAACCGAGGTGGCAAACTATTGAATTGTCGCTCCATGCGTCCCATCCTTCCGATAGGTATCTGGGATTTTTCCGGGATTGGGACGCGTTACGTCGTTCGGTTTGCATAAGGTTGCGTCGGGGTGCGTGTGTGCACGCATTTAATTAGATTACACCTGCGTCGATAAAGCGGGGCGCGCGTAAACGATGGTTCTGGGTTTGAACGGCGGGCGGCGCGTGCGTCGTGCGTGCGTCCTGCTAGCAGCGCCGCGATAGGTCCATCGGACTCGACGAGAGTTGCTCGACGGCGCTCGGCGAGTTAGTACTGGTTAGTACGACTCGTGACGTCGCGGTTGTTGGTCGTCTTCGGTTCGGTTCGGCCCGGCTTCGCGGTTCTCCGGTTTTTTCTTCAGTGTGTAACCCGTTCGCAAAAGTCTCCTCGGCGATGTGACCGGTTCTGCGGCGAGTGACGTGCGCCTCTACATCACAGTCGCGTTTCTCGACGGAACGATCCGCCAACAACCGGCGTTTCAAACGTAAAACGCGCGCGGAACGTGCGAGACACGGGTCCTCCGGTCAACGGCGATCCTTCCGCGAGTGCGTTCCTCTCGGCCGTGCAACTGTCAACCTCGATTTTCTAGCAACGGATAATCAAACACGGTTCTCGCTTGGATAAAGAAAAGGTTACCTTAACAAAGATCATCCTGAACCAGTGTCACAGCGCTCGTCTCTCCTCGGTCTCGGGTCCAGTGCGCGTCCAGGACCACTACCGTGTGTCCCCGTTACCTCCTCGTTCCAAGATCGGACCCGGTGTTCCGATCGATTTATTAACCTGGCACACTGTAGCCATCGGAAAGAAAAAAAAAGGGAACAGCGTGAAACCTCGCATCTCTTTTCCCCTCTCTCTCTCTCTCTCTCTCTCTTCTTCTGTCTCCCTCTCTCTCTCTCTCTCTCTCTCTCTCTCTCTCTGGAGAAGAGTAACAGCATGGTGTCAGGAATCCGGCGCGAGTGTTCGGTTTGAAATCGTCCAGTGTAAAGGGAATCTTCGTATTTTTCGAAAGTGAGATTACAACGCGTGTCGTACGTTGGAGTATATACGGTGAAAAGGAAACGAGTGGCGTCAAGGAGAGAGAAAGGGAGAGAGGTACTAGGGAAAGAGAGAGATAGAGATAGAGAGAGAGAGAGAGAGATCGTGTTAGCGGCAACAGAATCGAGGACGAGTAGAGGAAGGCCAGGGAAACATGTCGAGGCTGCTGAAAGGCGAACCGACCGCCGGTTATGTCATTGACTCTGACGCGGATCGCCGAATGTATTAGCCCCCTTGTCGACCGATGACGTATTTCGACGTCTAATCGAGAAGAGCGAAACACGCTGCGGGGCGGAGGAGGAGGAGGAGGTGGTGGTCGAATTACGCTCCGGAAGTACGTCGAGAACGAGGGGAAACATCGACTACTGAAATCTGATCATCCTAGCCGTAGAAAAGAAAAGCAGGCCGGCCGTCGTGCCCCACACTGCCCACCGGAAGTCATATGCCCATACACGCGCGGAAAACGGTAAATCGAATCGTAGAGAGCCGCCGGCTCTGATCAGCTGTGGCCCGTTTATTTTTCGCTGGAAAACCAAAGCACGCTCTCCGTCACACGCATACATACTGACACAACCACCAACGACAACACCGTTCACCAGTGCCTCTATCTCTCTCTTTCTCTCTTCGTCGTTAGCGTGTTTGAATTTTCTTTTACGTTCGTTTTACTTGGTTCGTCTACACTCCATTCTTCCGACCCACCCCTCTCTTCCCGAGGTTCATCGACAAGGTAAACATTTTTCGTTTTTCTTTTTTAATACTTTCCGTTCGATCGGACCGTTAACACTAAACCTATCGACCATCAAAAGTGACTGATGTGTATAATATCATGAAAATAACAATATCGAATTTATTGATATTTTGTTAGATTTTTACTGTAATATTTATATCCTGGAGTCGAAAAATATATTCGATGAATTTCTAAAATGTGTCATTTGACCCATCGTGGTAGGTTCAGTGTTAATATTTGCGGCGCTGTTTCGGATGCGATTTTTATTTTGTAATTAATTTGTTTTTTCGTTCTTGAGAGAGAATGGTTATTGTTGCCGCGTTTATCGTGGTTGTAGTTGTAACGATATACCAGGTGGAGAGTGCGTGTTATGTGCTTTTTTTTTGCTTGCGGTTGGCGTCCATTTTGAAAGCTGCTTTAGCCGGTCGCTTTTGCAGAGTGTCTTGACGATTATGGGCTAATGTTTTTAGTTGAAAGTTTTGCGAAGGAGAAAATGATTGGGCAGTTGTTGAGTCGGACGAATGAGAATTGTAAGTTTTTATGGGTTTAGGTGTGATGCGGAAATTTGAAGTTGAAGTTGAAGCACTTTATATGTCACGTAATTTTATTGTATCGCGTATAAATGGTTGATTTGATCGGAAATGAATTTGTGTAAGGATGAGTTTCAGGATGCGTGGATGTAGAAGACAGGGTTGGGATTGAGAACATATACAGAAATGATCAATTTCTGGGTCCGGTATTGTAAACGTTTATCAAAATTTCTATGTTTGATTAAAAATGAAACGACAGAATAATATATGGCTCACGTGTGTGCAAGCGAGCGAACGGAATGGACAATATACTGAAAAATGATTAAAATCGGAATCCGGTTTTGTAAATATCGATGACAATTTGTATATCGGTGTAAAAACGGAATGACTGGATAATGGATCAAATATTGGTAAAATGTTGACATTACGACGAGCTTGAGTTAACACTTTTATACGTAGAACAATAAACGGGATCGATTGGTTTATCAAAATAATTGGGTCCCATTAAAGAATAAAGCGCAATTGCACCTGGCGGGTGCATCGGTGCATCCACATAAAACATAATGACACATGAGTTTTCCTCTACCATTTTTTCTATTTTTACTTTAAAAAGATCAGTGTCTTGTCCCTAACAAAATTCTCGTTGATTTCTGTAAAAATTTATCAAAGCCTGTATTTCGGAGTAAAACTGAGATAAAAGAATAATGGGGACGTACGCGTAGAGAAAGCAACGGAATGGGCGAGATATTAAACAACTAAAAACATCGTGGTCCATTTACAAAAATATATATCACAGTTTGTGCTCCGGCATAAAAGTAAAATAACTGTTTCGTCGAGTCTACGTAGAAAGATCAAATTGCCGGAAATTGCATTCAATTTTCCGGGGCGGGGTAAACTTTTCGAGGAATCATCGACTTCTCCGAATCAAAACTTATTGTCGGTAAAAGAAAAACCAGGCGTCATGGGTTCCACCGGTGACCGGAAGTCGTATGTCCATACACTCGCGGAAAACGGTAAATCATTGTAAAAGCGACCGGCTCTCGCCCGTTTATTTTCTGTTCGAACCGGTGTTCTCTCTCTCTCTATCTCTCTTATCCCCCATCCCCTACGTCTCTGTATTCGATTTTTTTTCACTTTTGCTTGGCTCGTCTCGATTCTTTCGTCCGTGGTACGTCGGCAAGGTAAATATTTTTTTTATTTCCCTCCCATTGCCCGAGGGTCCATTTGTACGTAAAGAGCACACGGGGTTCTTGTAAAACGCAGGACCAGTGCAATGGAGCATAATCTGTTCCGCTTGAAACGCTAAGAGCATTTTTATTTATCTATCCTATGCTTGGAGTCAAAATGGTTTTGCCCGAGATTTTACTTTTCAAAAACACAGTCTCGAATTCGTGAAATTGATCAAGCTTATGGTTATTAATGTACAAGTTGGTAAACACAGACGATACTAGTCGATTTCTATTCCTTATCGCTAGGCTGCGAATGTTTATACAATTTTCAATGTTATTATCTTGCTTTGAAATGAATAGGTAATATCACTGGTAGCCTATTTGGTCTATGTCCTGCAATTAACGCGGAAAATGTTTATTTCCCAAATAGCTCCGCAGTCTAATAGTCAAAATTACGATGCTGAAATTGTATTTTACTCGTCTCATTTATCCGGTCTCTATTTCTTGCGCTGTAAAATCTGGAAAATATCAACGTCGCAATAGAAATTTGCTCGAATTCATTACTCTCGAGCACGAGCGCGTAAACATCTTGGCACTGTGCGAGTTCAGCATCCTCCCACGCTGTAGTCGGAGCATTTCACGGGAAGTCGTGTCGCTTCATCATTTTTCTACGGTTTTATTGCGCGCTTGAAGAGAACGGTCGGCTGAAACACTCTTACATTTAATCCTGAAGCACGGTCGTACGCGTGTCTAACCCCGACGTACATGCCCGCAACAACAGGATCAGATCGTCTGATTTCACTGGGTTGGATTCTATGTCTCAGGATTAAACCAGACGGGGTTTAATTCAGGATTAAACTTTTCAAATTCACCGGTGTAAACAGAGGAACGAAGTTTCGAGCAGCCGCGGCGAGCCGTTGAATTTATCGGACAAATTCTTCTTGTAATTATTTGCGGCCGTGTTTGTAATAAATCTCTCTCTCGCTCTCCCGCGAGAGAGATTCCACGGATATTTCATTTGTTGTCGTCGATACAACGGTAACCACAGGCGAGTTAGATCTGTTACAATATTGATTTCCGAACATTCGGCGTTGTTTACGATTCTTCCTCCGGGCCCGTTTTGCGAAAGTTGCGTTTTTGTTTGGTAGATGTGTATTCTTCGTCGTATTCAATTTTTAGCCGCATTGCGCATTTCGACGTTTGTTTGTCGTTTCCTCTCGGGCGGAAGAAACAAATGCAAAAATTGTAGGAAGGACGCGAGAGGAATGCGATCGAAACGAAAAAGAAGTCGAAGGGAACGCCATGGGAAAGTCGGCGGCGCGCTAACCCCGTTACCCTACGACCTACGATTTTCCATTCCTCTTGTTTCGAAGTTGCGCCTTGAGATTCACCGTTCCGTCGCATTCCCCGGATTCTTGCAACTCCAATTTCAACTATAGCCCCACGGGTGGTTTCCCCGATCCGCAAGCGAAACGTTAAAATCGCGTGCAGCATTCGCAGACTTTGCACGCCGCTGTTCATACTGTTTTCTAATGGGCGGAGGTACATGCTACACAAAATGGACAGAAATATGCTTTGTTTGAGAATGTAGACACCTTCTTAATCGTTTTTCACTAATTTTCCATAAAGGTTTATGCTTCTGGTGTTAGAATAGTGTGTTCGACCCTCTTGTTGGCGCTGGATTCACCGATTCCTTAACCATTTTAACTCGAAAATAAATTTGCATACCCTATGATTTTTTAAATTTTATGTTTATAATAATATAATACCTAATGTTTACCTAAATGTTTGGTGACTGATCAGATAGCGACACATTTAGTAATGTAAACAATATTTTGGATAATGGTACAGAAATTTTTAGTGGCGCCTCTCTCTCTTTCAGAGTCACCATTCGAGTGCTAAGGAGTTAATTCTTCTCAACGGTGACGTTTAATTTTTTATTTCTTTTCGTATAATTGTCGCTGTACGATGTTACCGATGCGTTACCGTAATCTACGAGATAAAAATCCACCGTAATCCATGAACCTAAAAGACAAAGATTAAAGACTTGTGTGTAAAATAAAATAATTCTCCAGCCAGAGGAGGGTATTTGAAAACTAAAAATTAGGCAGCGATATAGAAACTAAAACTTGGACAAAAAAAAAGATGAAATCGCGGGAGGGAGATGATGTTAACGAGTCGAATCGAGTCTTGCGGAAGGGCACATAGTTGAACGGAGAGCTTAGGGGTCCCGCGGCATCTGATAAGGGCGCGCCGAGCATCGACTCGATAAAAGCTGGAAACTCGGGTTATAGCCGGACGCGTAACGACCCAATTATTCGATGGTGGAAGGGTTCCTGAGGGTATCGGAGCCCTGGGTGCAGGTATACAAAATGATCTGGAACTGGGAGCGACGTGTTTCTCCCTCCTCGACGGACGCGCGGCGCGGCGCGGCGGCTGTCTTCTTTTTCGTGTTCCCCGCTCCGGCACGGCGATCCTCGTCGTGTTTCGTTCCTCCTCTACCTTTCCGGCTCTTGTTCTCTCTTTTAGGCCATAAACAACCGGTGCCCGACGTTTGCCGAGGTTATTGGTTTTTGCGAGGGGCACGACAGTGCCGTACGCACGCGTGTCCTGGGTGCCCGATTTCTCTCCCTCTCTCTTTCATTTTTTCTTCCTCTTTATCGGCCGGGTCTATCTCATTTTCTCTCGTTCCTTCGCCATCTTCCTTCTCTCTCTTTCTCTTACAATGCTCACGTACGCAGACCCTGACGAGCACACAAAGAGGACACGCATGCCGTGTACTTCGCGTAGGCGCAGCCAGTACCAGCAACAGCGTCAGCATCACCACCGGCAAGAGACTAATTCCCGGAGACAAACACTTTAATTATAACCTTGCCAGCGCGGACTACGTGCTCTCGCAATCGCCGTATCGGAGCTTTTATTAAAACCGAGAGCACCCGCCCGGTGATATGCTAACGATATTATCCGATTACCGGTAGAGAGCTCAACCAGGGACCGGTACACCCGGCCTTTTCAAACACACCGCCGAGACCTGTTGTGCTTCTACGGTCCGTGTCTATTCTTTCCATACAACTCGCCCCGTTGCGTGTAGCCGTTCGTCTCTTTTTACTTTTTTCTTCTTGTTCTTCTTCTTCTTCTCCGTCGCCGTCGTCGTCGTTGTCTGTCTCTTCTTCCGCTCCTCCTTGTTTTACACGTACACCACCGGTTCGTAGTGCTTCGAAGTTTGTGTGCGATGCTCGGTGCTATCATCGCGGTGGAAAAGTATGCGCGAGAGAGGTGTGCCGAGCTGAAACAAGTCCCGGTAAGTCCGCAATTGCACTTTTCACCTCTTTCCCTCGGTCGCGATGAACAAGGTCCTCGGGAAAGTTTGTACCTTGTTGTCTGTTTATGGTGATTGGGAGCGTACGATAATGTACCGAGTCTGGTTAATTGAGTTAGGCTAGAAGCTGGCTGGTTGGTATCCGGTCTAGCTTGATCGTTGTTGGACTTGAGTAGAGGGACATTGCGATCTTCGGAGGTAGATTTTTAGAGAATATAGAGTACACTACACTATAGGGACCTAATCTAGGTTAACCGGTAGCTGTCTAGTTGATCCTCCTTGAAGTCTAGAGTCCTATTCCGATCAACAGAGGAATATTATAGTACATTGGACGTTTAAACTTTCGGATCCAAATTTCTGAGGAACTGTCCCACAAAAACGTCAGCACAATCTTTAGAAACGATGTTACTACCGGATAATACTGTCGTCGACTAAAATCGTTGTCGGTTAAATTCTTTGACGGCGAAAGTCGGTCTCGGACAAATCTGGAGTGTGAAATCTGTGTCGGTGATTTTCATGGTACCTGGCCTAGGGGGTGGCGGGTACCCCGAAATTCTGGTTCGGGTCGGGACCCGAAAATTCGTGATACCCGGGTACCCGGGAATTTTTAATGTTCGGAGGCCCGAACGTCATAAATTTTCGGGTTCCCGACCCGACTTTAACTTCGGGTACCCGAGTATCACCAATTTTCGGGTCTAGACCTGACTCGACCCGAGTCATCAAGACCCGCCCATCACTGCCTAGACCTGCAGAGGGCATCGCAAACAGTGTTCAGCCGAAGGAGACCGCACTTTGTTAGCGTAAATCCTATGTAAGACCGGTATCGCGTGTTGCCGCAGCGCAACCTTCCTCCGATAGCGTTCAACCATTGTGTATTGTACCGAGAGAGGTCCTTCTAACGCTGAGGTCAGTACGTAGAAATACGTGCACCCATGGCGCAACGGTCTATTGGCTCGCAGACGTATTCGGTTACAACGTTCTCCGGTGAACGTTTCGCGAATGTAAGATTGTGTTTCTGGGATCGACGTAACGCCGGATACCGTGCCCGAATCAACAAGTATCGTGTTGTCGATATACGTAACGCGACGATCGATGACGATCGACGCTCTCGAAGGGTGTGCTTAGGGTTGAAGGGATCGCGATTTTAAGCGATGTTAGACTTCGTCGCATCTCCGCAGACTTCGTCAGACCTAGTCACCGATGCAGACCGGGGACAATAAGAATCGTCACGCACTGTCGACCAGCTGACAATTTCGATGGAGGACTTGTCGGATGACTGGTTATTTGTAGTAGTCGTAGCAATATGCGTCTGTGATTTTAGTATTATACGATGATTATATAAGTTCGTGCCCGATTTTCATAGATGTCGCAAACTGTACTGTACGGCGGAGTGTAAAAAAATAATCATAGTCACCAAAAAATTGATTAATAAAGCTGTATTCTTTAAAATTTAACCGTTGAATTTTATTTTCAAATCCGAGTCAAGCCATCTAATCATCTTCATTATTTCTGTACATGTTTCATTTATTATTAGACCACGGATCTTTATATAAAATCAATAATCGTAAAGATCCGCAATCTAGTTATTACACACCGTACGAACAAATTGCCAAAATTGGTTCTCGATGCAGGTGGCCAGGTTTCTCTCATCGGCGAAGCGCGTAACGGCTCTTAGAATCGATCGGGAAACGATAAACGGCGTGTCGCGTATCGAAATCTGTGGCCGCAGGACTATTTTCCGAGGGCCGGTCGACGGGTTCATTTAATTACCGGGACCGTCCCCGCGACCCGCGTGTTTCATCGCGCTCGCGAAGAGAGCGGAGAAACGTTGCGTTGCCTGCACAACCGTGTCAATTTTTTTCTGCGGCCGATACGTCTAGGCTTTTGGTGCAGCAGCGTATCGAGCACACGCGACACGGATACGCGCGCTCTCGCATCGACGCCCGAAAAAACATTGGCTGCGCTTTCCGCATCGTCGTCTCGTCGATCCCGTACGTGTCACGTAGGTAGCCGCCCTGGTACGTACATGCCCGATACGAGTTTTCGGGAATAATGGCGCCACACCGGGCACACCGGTGTCGATTCATTTTTACCCAATTTCACGCACCGGTTCACCGGCCACCCCCGAGCATTTTTACCCCTGACCCCGTCGAAATCGTTTCCTCTCGCCTGACCCCTCTGGATCCTCATTCGTCGACGATCGTCGGCATTTTCTCTCTGTCTCTTGTTGACCACTAGCTGCGTCCTTCTTCCCGCACACGGTTCTCTGTGGAAAACCGCGCGCTCGCGTTCGCTCTTAATTTTCGTCGCGCGAGAACGCGCGCTGTTTTTGGCATTGCGGTTTATTTCCGCGGTGGACCCTCGCGGCGTACGTGTAATGCGTTTTCCAATTGCGCGCCACCGGATCCGCTCTCCTCTCTTCCTCTTCCTCTTCCTCTCCTCTCTCTCTCTCTCTCTCTCTCTCTCTCTCTCTCTCTCTCTCTCTCTGCGCCCGGTGTATAACCCGGTGTACCCGGGTCTCGTACCCGCATAACCCATCGGGGCGACCATTCCCGATCGAAATTTACTCCGCGTGTTCACGCGTGCACGCATCGCGCGCCGCACCGCATCCTGTCCGCCTTTCTGCCACGCTCGGAACGAACGCTCGCTCTGCTCGTTCGCGCGCGTGTCCGCATTTTAATGCACTTTGCGTAAATTCATTTCGGCCGACTAACGCTCGCCTCGTTTGCTTCCGCTCCCGCTTGTTTCCCGCCCGCGTCGACGGCCGCATCCGCGCGCTTCCGATCGCTTCCAAGCGCGTACCTTTGTTCCGCGCCTGTTCCCACCCGCTCGCCATTGTTGCCGACGCGTTTAGAACGAATCGTTACCGTAATAGGATTATCGATGCCGGCCGCGAAATGCTCGCCCAGATGAAAAGATACCTGGCTGATGCACTTCCGATATAGCCCGCTTCTTTTATCTTGTTTCTGCTAATCGCGGAGGCTGCTCGATGATAACTTGATCCCTGCATCGCCGTGCGGTACATTATCTCAATATGATGCAAGTTTTCGAAATACCGCTCCTTAAATATTTCATCTTTAAAATCACCTACGATTATGTTTTGAAAAGAAAACACTGCACAAAATGTACGAATACTATTTCGATTTGAAAAATAATGATATCGACTACAACAATCCGCTACAATTTTACCCTTCTAACTTTAACGCGTTGAGCGCCACGTCAGCCATCGGTGGCTGACACTAGACTTTCCGTTTAGGCCGCGTCAACCACCGCTGGCTGACAGCGTGTAACATGATATAGAACTATAAAATTTACACTGTTTTATGGAATTACAGAAAATTTATTTAAAATTTACTTAATTTTGACTCATTGCAGGATTAACACGTTGATCGCGTCAGTCACCGGTGACTGACATTGAACTTTTCGTTTAGGCCATGTCAGTCACCGGTGACTGACACTGAACTTTTCGTTCGGGCCGCGTCAACCAGCGGTGACTGACAATGTAAAAGATGATATAAAACTAAAAAATTTACATTGTTTTAAGTAATTACTGAAAATTTATATTAAATTTACTTAATTTTTATTTATTACAGGATTATATCATTAAGGCATTTTAACGGATTTTATTGAAACACGATAAACATAAAAACGGTTGTCCTGACGGACGCAGCGCCCGTGGCCTGACGG
Source organism: Lasioglossum figueresi (assembly GCA_028455805.1). Lineage (NCBI taxonomy): Eukaryota > Metazoa > Arthropoda > Insecta > Hymenoptera > Halictidae > Lasioglossum > Lasioglossum figueresi. The sequence continues at coordinate 6,422,577 of CM052192.1, read as the reverse complement.
GGATTTCCTTAAGAATTCGCGTGGCGCTCAACGTGTTAACTTTAGTGACAGCCAATGCAGATTAAGTAGAAATTGATGACTTCTCAGACAACTTGATAATATTACCAATATTGTCAGTGTCTTTAACTCCGAGCGTCGATTAGTATACTGCAGATGGATTGTCAGAACAGGGTGCATCCGCACGGAGCACAATTCCCGGTTAGCTGCAGGTAGCCTCTCTTTTTCGTCTTTCGCCGGTTTCCTCAAATAACGATTCCAACCGCGCGCGGAACGCCTCGCGTTACATCATTCCACCTTGCCAGTTGTTAACAGCGCGGTACAACGCCACGCTCATTCTCCCGCTTTCTCCGGAACGTAGCACCTGCCTCTCTGCGACCATCGTTCCGCGTTCATATTAAACCGAGGATTTATGCTCGTCGTTGGATGCGCTCGAACAGGATTCGGTTTTCTCGATTTCACTCTTGGCAACGACGACCGTTGATTCTTCCGCGAAAAATCACTGGCCAGGAAGGATCGATCTTCTATCTCATGCTCGCCATGATTCTCGTTATCATCGTCGTTGTCGGCAGCGGCGGCCGCTGCGAGATGCCAGGGTGGGTGGATTTCACCGGAGCTTATGCGATTCGGCCGGTCGACACCCCGTAACGAGAGTTAGTTGCGCCGCGCGATGCTCGTTGTTCGGTGTAATTGTAGCGTAACGTTGCGTAACGGTCGCCAGAGGTAATTAATAATTTTACATTAATTATGCAGGGGAATGGCTCAACATATTAATTAACGTCAAGCAACGGGCCGGCCATGAAACGCGCTCCGCGCCCGGTTTTTCCGTTCATTTCGCCCGGGGACAATAGGAACCCGTCCGTAATTTGCAGAGCTCACGAATTCGCTCCGCTTATTTTTCAAAGACGGACCGGGAATCCTGGTAATTGCGTCTGCATCGCCGGTCATGCGATTTCCTACAGTCGATTCTTTAGACTTAGGCCAGTGTTTCCCAATGTGGGGCCCACGACCCACAGGGGGCAGTTTGATTGTCGAACATTCGACAATTCAACAATTTCCTAGCGATTTCTTCCTAAAATCTATCATTTATAAGTTTAGAATTTTAGAAACGCTTAGGCGAGGCATGGCACAGAAAATGTTGGGAAACACTGACATACACGTTATCGATAGCATCCTGTTTATTGATGCAAACGATCCAATTTGAGCGATTCTGGGCACCGCGCCCTCGCGAGGATTATCTGTGCGTCGCGCGAAGCTGACGAAAAATTCTGCGCAACAAGATATGTACGTCGGTTAAATATGGCACCGCGGCGTGGCACGGCGCCTCCCTTTCAGCCTCGAGGGATCCGCGCGCTTACGATAACGCGGATACGAAAATATACCGAGGGGAGGAACTTTTTTTATTTTTTTTTTCAAGGGACACACCTTGCATCAAATGTGCTCGTAAACCACGGGGGTGGGTTGCGAGAGGGGTGAACAGGATGTTGAATGTCTGTTGTGTTAGGGAGGAATCCGTTGGTGTCTCTGTGGTATAAACATCGCTTCTTTCACCGTTTGGTGTTTTGTCTCGACACGTGAAACTTCCCATTCTGCTGCAGTTGAGTAAAAGATCCTGTCGCTATCCACGAGTCTTTGCGTTTGATTATTGTCGATCTATTTTTAATGGACATTTTGAAAACTGCTGGTCGTATTTATGTATTCCAGTTGAGAAAGAAATGTCTTGTGGAAGATGATTTAAATCATTTTATCATAGAACGTTCGCTTGCAATAGTCTCGCGATTCGCTCGTTCGCTGATTTAACCAATTGTAACACAAGCTCGAGTTGTCGCGAGCAGCTGTTAATTGGTTTAACATTTGATAGATCCCTATATATAGAATCTTTGCGCGAATAGAAATGTTTAGAGTCGATTATTCGGTAACTAAAATTAGAATACTGTTATCGATGTTCGCGCATCGTTGTATTCGACCGACATGCGTTAATTTACCAAGGAACCGTGCAGACAAAATTATCCAGGATCTGATATTTAATAATTAAAATTGAAAAAGTTTTGCCGCGGTTCGCTAATCGCTGTATTTAGTTCTCCCGTGGACTAAATAAATGCATAAAATCCGCGGTACGCCCGTGAGGGACGGTGGTAAAGCGCATCACAGTATTTATGAAAATGTTCTGACCGCGAGTATCGATTTATTGTACAGGTTTGATGGGTGCAAATAGAAATCGGATGATACGTTGTTCGACGAAAAAAAGAAAGAAAAAAAAACGATAAGTGCTGGTAGGCGAACGGCGACGCTAAACTAAATGGAAATATATCCGGCGATATCGATGACAGAATAGCGGCGGCATCGTCGTTGGCGCCGGCGTCGCGTCGGCGGCGGGACGTTTAATTAATTAAAAGTGAGCAGCTGGCGCAGCAAGCGACGGCGGCACATCGTTCTCCCAATTTTCACGCAATTATACTCGTTGTCCGCAGTTTTGTAGGACATTTTCCCGTGACTAACGGTTAACGGCATTGTTGCTCGCTGGAAAATGGATTGATGGAAATAATAGACGGTGTAGGGACAACGAGGCGGACAGAGAGCCGGACAAAGGAGGGACAACGAGAGAAAAGAGGGGCTGGGTCGCGTCACCCAGCGACCAGTATCAATTATTTTCAAATTACGATTTTTCACCGTCGCGTAGTGTGTACAATTGATTTATCCGCCCGTCCCTCGTATCGGAATACGCGATTGATACGTGTCGCGACGGATCACGCGATTTCACCATTTTTTCTCGCACCTCGACGTACCGCGATATTGAACACCTCCGGACATCTAATTTGCAGATTAGGCGCGCGTCCCCTCTGCCACTGCAATTTTTATTTTAGAGCAACGAAACTTATTTAGGAGACTATACACGGACACAAGATAGATATATTCTTCGACGATTCTTATTCAGGAGCTCGCGTAATCATCAAATTGTTCAACTCCACTTTTAACACGTTCCGTGTCACGTGCACCACCGATAGTATAAATGGATGTTTTCAATTATAATTAATTGGATGTTTGAAATATATTTGTGCGAAAATAATTTAGTCACTTTGTATCGGAGTACTGTTGTAACTCTGAGAATTTCAGGGCACCGTAAGGTCCCCTAACTGACCGAACGTGTTAACACTAAACCTACCACCACCGGTCAAAATGACCGGTTCCAGACTTTTTATTTTACAATTATTGAAATAAAAAATGTGATTTCATAAGAAATGATTGTATAGATATCTTTAATAGAGCACGTGTTACAGTAGGAGCCGCACCAAGTCTAAATAAAATCAGTCATTTTTGTAAGGGAACATGTACTGTGCAGTTACTTTTAAGGCTCGGTAGGTTTAGTGTTAAAAGAAGAAATTTTCGTGTATCCTCGTTCCTTTGTGATCCTTACGATCAATGTAGAACATTTTTATTTTGTACAACGATCCGCGGACTATTTGTAAGACTCGTTGTGCTAATTGTAAGCTTGAAGAAGGGGTGCAACATTCTTGAACCTAGTTTCTTATGTCCACAGCGTGCAGCTTGCGAGGAAATCGAAATGGTCGAGCTGTGCGGGAGCGGACAACCGACTTCGGCGATGGGTGTGATAGGCCTCGGTTCGGTGGTGTCCGCGGCGACGTCGTCCTCGTCATCGTCGACGACAACCACGGCGGCGTCTTCGGCGTCGGGACGCGCCGGGGTCCTCGAAACACAAGTACGAGGACAATGGTACCGCGTGTTCGTCTCCCTAGAAGACGACTACCTGAGCATCTCGTTGGACGAGAGTTGCGAAACAGGAAATAACACCCTGAACAACGGGAATATCAACAACAACAACGTAGACAGCCTAAACGACCCTGATGTGCCGGATTCGGTGGCCAATCAGAAGCGTATCGTCCGCGTGGTCAAGAGCGACAATAATGGCCTCGGGATTTCCATCAAGGGAGGAAAGGAGAACAAAATGCCTATTCTCATCTCGAAGATCTTTAAAGGAATGGCGGCGGATGCTACCGAGCAATTGTATGTTGGAGATGCGATTTTGGCAGTTAACGGAGAAGATCTGCGAGAGGCGACTCACGACGAAGCTGTGAAGGCGCTGAAGAGGGCTGGCAAGGTCGTCGAACTTGAAGGTAAGAGTACTATAAAAGATTGTGTTGTGTGGCTCAAGCGAGTTAGCACTAACGGTGCTAAATTAACCGGGTGTCCGTTGAATTAAATTAATTCAATTGTAACCCAGTTACCATTAAGTGTAGTCCAGCGAATTACAAAACGTAGAAAGCAAATTGTTACAATTTCAACATTGTTCGAGGATTTACTTTGGACTTAGGTCGAAGGTATAATCTGCATTAGAGGGTTCTTACACATAGAATGGAATTTCCTCTTTGTCGAGAATGTACAATTATTTTGCTGATTCTATTTTGACGTTGCAAATCCACGAACATTTTACTTTCACAAATACATTTTTCGTTGTAGATATCGATTGAAGTTTTCACCGTACAGTGATGTTTTCAACAAAAGTGGGACACCATGGACTGCCTGCCTCTAGAAATGATAAAAATGCTTTCGTAGGAAATTATTCAATAAATTTCTCCATTAAAGCACATGGAATGTTTCTGTAGGAAATTATTCAATAAATTACTTCGTTCGAGCAATAAAACCTCTTTCCGTAGGAAATTATTCAATAACTTTCTTCGTTCGAGCACACAAGATGTTTTCGCAGGGAATTATTCAATAAATCTCTTCGTTCGAGCACGCAAGATGTTTCCGTAGAAAATTATTCGATAAATTCCTGCATTCGCAAGTTCAATTTTGTCATTATTACAAAGCAACACATTCCACTAATCATTTCTGGAATTCGTAGTGATTCCAGTGTTATTGTTACAAGATTCTGACGGGTGACCGAATTCACCCACAGCGCACGAATCAGCATACACACACATACGTACACTGGGAATATCAGAGAGAACCTCAGATACATTTAGACAATTTGAGGCGGTATAACACAGCACTCGCTGTACTGCAGCAATTCAGTACTCGCGCCACATCTCTAGTAGGAAAGGGTAGAGGGTGCAAACCACTAGCAGAGGAAGTCGAACAGCGAAAATTGAACCATCCCCTTTTTATCGATTCCTATCGAAGTGGAACACATAGCTTGACCCTTCTGGCTGCAAAGAATTTTGCTCTGTACCGCTGATGACACTTTTCGATGAAACGGGCCGGGTGTGCAAGTGCTGTAGGTCGATTAGAGTTTGAAAAGGCTCGAAACGGGTCCTTTCGCGATTGTACTTATCCTGTCCGATCTGTGTTACGTAGAAAAGTCTGCTTCCCGTTCGTACAAGTTGTAGAATCTTCTCTTTTGGTCTTCTTCAATCGTATAACCGGTGTATGTGGGTAACATTGTTATTAAACGTTTGTGGAAACGACAATGCCAACTGGAAACAGAACTATAATTGAATCTGTTCTATTCCACGAGAATTTAACGAGTCTTTCAGCTCGATGTATCGGGGATTCGCATGAATCGCATCTCCAGTTGTAGCGACGGACGCCACGCTGTGAAAAAACATTGAAGCTTTGTGTAGCGCATCGAAGGTTGCATTCGATCGGAGGCTAAGGCGTAGCGTGGCGCAGCGGTCCAGTTCGTAAAACTGATCCAGCGCAAACAAACTAACTCGATAATTGCACGGAGCCTCGGGGCTCTCCTTTGAACTTTGGCTGGCGTATAATTAATGGTCGGAACGCGTTTCGAAAATTAGGTCGGCCTCCGCGCCGCGCTGGTTGAGTTCGAGGCTGCCGATTCGAGGGGTGTGCTAGCTGCGCTTGCTCGCGCGAGTTCTCGCGCTTAGATTCGTTTAGCCGGTCGCGCGTTAACTGAAACGGTGAAACGTTCGGCGGGCAAGCTTGGGAGTAGCTGGCGCGGGTTACCTCCTGACTGCTAGAGAGGGAGGAGGAGGATGAGGATGAAGAGGAGGAGAAGGAGGAGGAGGAGGACATTAACGAGGTTTTCGCTCGAATTAGCCCCGAGTACACGGCGCATTAAGTTTCCGACGCGGGGATTCCCGGCTGGCAGCGCGTCTCGGTCGTTTTAATATCGAATTCCGTGTCTCTTTGGGTTTCGTCCCGTACGGTTCCCGTGTTATTTCGAGCGGGGGTGCTGCAAAGTCTCGGAGAAACGAGCGTAGATAAGGCGGGGACAAAAGCAACGGAGCAATAGAGAGGGGAGAGAGAGAGGGAGTGGGAGATGGAAGCGTGTCCGAGACGAGTAGAGCTTTTAGCTGGATTAATTCGTCGTTCGGGGTTCGCGCGCGTTTCGGGTCGCGAGTCTCGTCACAGGCATCGTCGCGAGAAAAAGCCTCGACGACTCCTTTCTTCCCCTCCGTTTTCTCACTGGTTCGGCTCGGAGAACGGAAATCAGCGACTTTGCTGTTTCCGCGCGAACTCCCGCGCCATCGTACGCCGCCTCCGGACGCAGCATTATCAAAAAGTGTGAAGCTGAAAGGACCGGCGCGGCGGGGGTGAAAGGTCGGCGAGAGAGCGTGCACGGTACCGCCTGAAGCGTTAAATGGCGCTCCCCTCTCTATCTGTCTACCTCTATCGTGCTTTCTCTATTCTCCCTCTTCTTTCTGTCTTTTTTTTCTTACTCTCTTTTTCTGGCCCCTCATCTGGCCGCCTTTTCTTTTCTCCGGCCCCGTTATTTTACTTCCTTTGTGACCGGCTATCGTTTGTTTCTCGTACGAATCTCCGACGAACGAGAGATACAGGCTTGCCCAGTGAAGTGCAACGCGAGCGAGAGAGCCACCCCCGCTGTGCACACGCTCCTCGTGTCCGCCTCGCGCGCACTTTGCATTTCGTTGCACCGACGGCCGATGCGCGATCGCTATACACCGTGACGCTAAACTGACGATAAACTGCGATCTTCCTGAAATTTTGCAGAAATTTTCGTACCGGATCGATCAAGTACATCAGCTCTTTCGACAATATTTCAAACATCGAAGTTAAAAAAATGGTACTTCAGAATAGATGCACTCTAGTTTAAAAAGAAAGGCGAGATATCATGTTGGAACATCGATAAAATCTGTTGGCGTACTCGACCAAAATGGACTCCGTTACGACGGGAGTTTTTCACTCAATATTAGAATGTATTCTCGCATTCATCTCCCGATATGAAAACCTGAGAGATGCCGACCGTCAGCATGGCTAACATTGGTCCGATTTTAAAGGGAGTCCGTTACGACGGGAGTCTTTCAGTCAATTTTAGAATGATTTCTCACTTGAATTTTTCATCGTCCGACGGCTTAAATTAGAGCTAAAGGATTCCACTTTGGGATAAGGTCACATAAGTTGATAAGCGATTCGAAAGGTATGGCTGGTATTTGAAAAAATCCGACCAGCGCGGCGACTAGCTCGAATAAAATTGACTTGACACGGCAAGGGGTTGAAACGGATATTATTATCTAATAATTACACTCCTTAAAAATTCAATAAAACTTTAAAACAGAAAAATTTATCATCTTCCATACACCCATGGAATACAAGGGGTCTACTCAGACCCCGTTGGGATCCCTTGCTATAAACTGTCCTCGATGAAGTGTCTTCCAAAAATGCCGCGGCACGGAGTATGGTAAAAATGTGCAACACTATGTTGCAGAGAATCGGGAACCTGCCATTACTTTCTTGACACCCTGTGCGCGCAGTTCGTCTCCGTGTCTGTCCGCGTGTGCACTCCGGCGTTCAGAGCCTGCTTCGGGGCCGGGGGCTTTCAGGCTGCCGTTGCACCGGTGCCTGCACCGTCGTTGCACCGACGTTGTAACGGCGCGGCGCGGCGTTGCACCGCGCGCCGGGGGGCTGCTTCGCAGAGCAGGCAGTGGCCGATTGTATGCACGCGAACGCATCCGTGCCCGTTATTTTCTCGGTATCTGAAAAGCTCGTGCACCGAAAACTCGCGCGCCCCGTAGAAACGGTCGTTATCGAGCCATTTCGACCTCGACCGTTTACCGAAATCCGTTCCCGGTCCGATGAAAACTCCCCCGGCCGTGAATGACCGAGCCCGACGCGACAGCTCGTTACGCCTCGTATGATCGCGTGCGGTCTTCGCAGAATATTTCCATCCCGGCCACGCGAGCACCAGAGCCCTCAATCCTCTTTCACAGTCGATCCGGATCGCGGGAGAGGATGCACGAGCAATACTGTTTCGAAATGGCCCCTTCCACGGTTCCGTATACATATATCCTAAACTCTGATCTGTCACGTTCGGCATTCGAATGCTCCCTGCAGTTTCCGTGTCTCTGTCAGTTGCTTTGGCTTACCGATCAGCAGAGTCAAAATGTTTAGAAAGACAATTGCGCCTGTTGCTGGAAACAGAAAATCCGAAGTGGCTGCCTTCTTGTGCTCTCACTTTCGTGGTACCCCTAGTTAACACAGGGGGTTAACACTTGCAAGTTGTTTTACTTCAATGGAGGAACCTGGGTGTCTGTGAAATCAAATTAATTCCATTCTAACTCAATTGTACTGTAGCGGCCTACTTCCTACACTCGCCACAAGATAGACAGATAGTCAAAGACCTTTCTCGCTACTACCTGATCAGTCACCGATCCCTATATGTACGTCGTCAACTGCCGATTACACCGTTTAAGGCAGGGCCCGCTAGCTAGCCTTACCGATGAGTCCTCTAGCGGGCCTAGGACGAAACGCTCTCTTTCCTTTTCCTCCTCTCTTTCTCTCCTCGCACTGTCAGTGCCGCCAAAGTACCATTAGGCGTAGTCCAACGAATTACAAAGTGTAGGAAGCAATTTGTTACAAATTGTTACAACTACGAAGGTAATCTGCATTCGACGGCTCTTGCGTAGAATGTAATTTCTTCTTCATCGAGAATTAATTGAATTAACTTTTTCCAAAGAAAATGTTTGGAGAGTTAAAGTAGCTTCGAGAGCGAAGGGTTAAAACTTGGGCAAAACTATTTAGTGGAAAAAAATCAAATTGACACGCTGGCGAAGAACCAACACAATGGTAAAATATCGCCAAAATAAGCTAGTTAAAATCGCAAATGTTTCCTTTGTAAATAGTTACAGAGATACTAAATTACAACTGCACTGCATCTTCGTAACAGATGAAATACGCGTCGGAGGGAAGACTCGACCGAGGCAAACCCCGAAAAAGCGTCCGAGCGAATTCAAAGATTAGATGCCCGATGGGATCCGGTAGAACCGGTCCGGATCGATCAGAGCAACCTCTCTCCGGATCTCCTGAAAGCGCGGGGACGCACGACGTCCCTTTCCCTCTGGTGCGCGACAGGTATTCTTTTATTCAGACGCTTTCGGCGGCGGGCGGCTTGGCGGCTGTGTGAATCCTCGCGGCACGTATCCGCGCGCGTCCCGCGCGAGAGACAGGCTCGTGTGTGCCGTGTGTCGTTTTCCTTTCTGTTCTTTCCCTTCTGGTTTCGGCCGGTTGCCAGTTTCACGTGGGTGATGCGTGGAATGCGATACCTTGCGCTTCTACGGCCCCGAGGATGTGAGATGCAAAGGAGGACGAGAAGAAGGACGAGGAGGAGGACGACGGGGCGTGGGCGTGGGCGTCCGAGCGCGAGCTGCTCGAGAAATAGGCGAATTGAGAAAGATGAAATTGCTCAGTTAGCTGAGGAAAAGCAGAGAGAGAGAGAAAGAGTATTAAATGGAGAATAATCGACTTGGAGCTAAAGAAAGATCAATCACAAAATAACGAGAGAATGAAAGAAGAAGGTACGATAAGACTATGAACCATGTTTTACGCCAGTGTAATTTGTATGTAACGATGAAAGACTAAAATTAATTGCTAAGCAAAATCAACTATTCAGCTACCTATGGATAGCTCACTGCTAATAGCCAAGCCTAATGTCAAGGCTTGATTAGTAGAAAAAGATGGAGATCGAATGATCTAGTGACAGTAATGAACAGAAATAGGAACCAGAGTGTCCCGCGACCGGAAAGAGAGAAAGAGGGAGAGAGAGAGAGCCTCTGAGAACGAAAGGAGGAAAAAGAGAGAGGAGAAGCGTGCCGGTAGAGGAGTGGACCTCCGCTTGACCTCGGTAAAGGATCGACTGGAGGATACAGAGAGGTTAGGAGTAGGAGAGGGAAAGAAGGCTTCGGAATACATTACTCGAGGATTTTCATCGAGACTCGGTCTGACAGAGGCGTTCGCGAGGCCAGCCCCTCTCCCCTCGGCCCGTTTAAGCGAGATTCCGCCGAAAACTTCCGGTTCCACGGGTAAAATTGCAGTCAAGTTGGCCCCATCAGCCTGACAAAGTTTCCGAAAGGGCTTCCCGGGGAGAAATCGAATAGAAGTTACTCCCTGATAAACGAAGCCGAATTTATTGCTCCGCCGCCTTCGAGATTTAGCCTGATTTATTGTATCGCCCACCCCATCGACCCTTTCCTTTCCTTTTCTTCTCCTACTCCTTCCATTCCCCTCTCCTTTATTTTTTCTCTCGTACACGAGCAAGCTTTCTACTTTCCTTCTTTCTTTCTCGTCCGTCTTCGTCCCGAGTTCTTTCGCCGCGTATGAACGGGCGCTCGTCGGACCGAATCATCCGGGGGAGCGATTGTTTCGGGAAGAGATTGATTCGAGCGTGTGATCTCGCCACCACCAGCAAGAACTTCCCTCCGAAGTTCCTGTCTTCCGAAGTTTAGCTCCGCGCCCGGCTACGGAAAGTGAAAATCCTCCCTTATCTACGGCCTAGGAAAAATTCGCCCGAACTCGCTACCCTCTAGATCCGAATTTTAAAGTCAGTTTTCAGGCGTTGCTACTAAATTTGCTTTTCTGTTCCGTTGTCCTCTTGTTCGGAAAGAATATCCAAGGTCTGGAGATTTTCAAGAGAGAGAGAGGACCGCATCGAAGAAAAATTGTCTCATCATCTACTACGATTTCCTTTGCGTCTATGACGATCATAACTTTTTATTCAATGATCCATTTCTTTAAAAAAAAAATCTGAAAGGCCTAGATATCTTTGAAATCTAGATATCTTTCAAAGAATCATCCCAAAGGGGATGGATGTTTTTTGGAATTTGTCTTCGTTGGAATCTAGCAAGAATCCGTTTGCGTTCCGCTTCTAAATCAATTTCGGGCTACTTAGATCCCCGAAACAGACAAGCAGTCATCGTATATGAGGGATGGTATTCGTTAATGGTTGGAAAAGGGCTCTGAGAGCTGTCGCTCTGTTTCTTGGTTGACTTCGCGTGACTTTTCTTCACGGTTATCTACTCGGCCGGCAATCTTCTTGTTCGATCTACGACGAGTAACCTGGGTCTCGTGAAGTATCGCGTGTCCCTTGATTAGGGGATCGTTCGTCAGGGGATATCCAGCCGTGTACACTTTCGTACACGTGTTTCCGGGACGCCGCAAATCCACGCAGTCGTCGGGCCAATAATTCTGACGCGTGCACACACGCCGACACATTGCCGTGTTAGGCTACTCGAGCGACTCTTACGCGCCCACGCTTTACGCAAGGTCTTCGGTTAATCCGGATCTAGCAGGTGATACGTGCATTGTGCGATTAGAGAGAGCGAGAGGTATTGCATCCCGATGCGAGCTTTGTTACACAGAGAACTGTGGCCAGGAATCGTATAATTGATTGACACACAATCAAGGATTTGTAGCAGGAAACCTTCGATCGAAACCCGGGAACCTTTTGGACACTGTCAATCCCGAGAATAGGACCTCTGCGATCTGAACCGATCTAGCCAGATCAACGGATACATTGATCGGAGCACAATCGTGAATTTCTGACAAGAAATTTGCATTGGTCGTGTGGATATGTTCGCTGGGAGCTAGACAGACTATCGCAAAAGAAGTTTCCTACAGGAGCCGTTATCTATTGCGACACCGTTGTAGAGTTCTAACAAGAAAACTTCAATTATAGACTTACAGAAAACTTATTTAAACGGTCGCTCGAATGGTCACACGCGGAACAAACTTATTCAGTCCTTACGAGATAAGATCTATAGGTGACTCGATACAAGGAACTAGAACTCACCCGAAATTTCCGTAGTCTGTCTAAAGCGATTAACTCGTGACAATGCCCTAATTCGCTCTTTCCGCACTTGGCCGGGGCGGCGAGTGGTGCCGCGTTAATTACGTATCGATTCTACGTCTGTCATTGATAGGGTAGACGCAGCAGTCCATTCCAATGACTAACAAATTACATGATTTGTCCGGCGTGGCGTCAGAGGTGTCTATTCGCGGCGCGCATGCGTGTTCGAATTACAGTGGGAATAACTCGTGTCATTCAACCCGTTCAAAAGACAAGACGATTCGTATAAGTGAATCAGTTTCGTCATTGATATAATAGAAACTCATGTGTAACTGGATTTATATTTACCTGTTCGAATATATCGGAAGTGACTTATCAAAATCTTTCTTAATACTTGCTCTGGTAGTTTCGTTTATATCCGCTGGCTCTGTTTCCTCGTCCATATTCATTCGCTTTCTTTTGTGTTTCTCGATATAAATAAATAATAATTTCCACCAATTTACAAATCTATCTACAAGAGCATAGACAGTGGGGTTCTCCCTGTTTTTCAATCATTAACACTTTGAGTGCAACCAAAAAATTAAACTCGAGCGAAATACGCTGAGCCAAATTTATGATATCGAAGAGGAGGCCATACATTATAAGATTCTTATTATTCTCATATAATAAGTAGACGAATTTTAAGAAAATCGAATCAAATCAGATATTATTTTCTGTGGTAATAGTCTTTCCAGATCAGAAATAAATTAAAATCGTACTAAATTCCGTCGAATTTTCTACTCTAGCAGTTTTTGAAAATTTTTAGAAGACATAATTGCCTATAGATCCGCAGTCTAATACTAATAATAATAGTAATGATAGAATGGAACGATCAGTCTTGGCAATTGGCTCAGCGAAGGACGATTATTTTGCTGAACGTTGCGAGTTCAGATACGCGATACGCCCCGAGCAGTTAGTACAATAGTTACCATGATAGGAGTTCGGCAAAGAGTTCGGTGAATTGTGAATTCCGACAATGACGGTTCAGATAAATGGACTGACGGTACAGTAGCCGGTCGTTTCTGGGTTAGGTTCGCCTAAGCGAACGGTGTTTCCTGTCGGAGTTTTCCTCGCAACTTAAAAATTCAATGGGCGTTCTGCTGGGTCCACGAGACCGGTCTCACCTAAATTTTAACTAGCCCGGAAACCAGACAAACCAGCACCCTTCCGGTCCTAGCAAGACGTTAGCGTTTTCTCTCTGTCGGTGGAGCGAGTGAAATGAATGAAACGTCTGCGGTTCTCCCACGCGTATCCATTCGTAATTGGAATGCGTAATTTTCGCCGGGCATTGTTCCACCCGGGATAGACTGCATGACGGATGACACGCGACATCGTCAGGGAAATTGCGTCTTAAATCCTGCAGCTCGGAATTCCTTTCACTGGGAACGTCAGACGGCACTCGCTCTCGTCTTTCCGCTACCCACTCCACCGACACGTTTTCAACCCTCTTCCGAGTTACGCCCCTCAGTCAGCCACCCTCCCCGTTCCTTCTCTTTCCCTTATCTTAATCATTTCGGTTAATGAGCTTCCACTTTCGTCGAAAAAGACTTTCATCCCTAATGATCTTTTCCCGGCTAGGGTGTGCCGGCCGGATCGCTGCGGAAGACACCCCTTCAAATTCTCGATAATAGCGTAATTACCCCCTCCGAGAAACTTTTTAACCCTCGCGCCCCTTGGCTCTGCTGCCGATTTGATGGATTTCGAGACCTGCTGCTGCGTGCCACCCTTCATTTCTTCACTGTCTTGTGCTTCGGGCTGCAGAAATGCTCTCTGCGCGAGCTCCAGAAATCTTCTCTAATTTTTAATGCAAAAATTGGTGCGCTCCATTCATTTTTAAATCCTACTGATTTGGCACTATTGATTTGGTCAGATATAGGCGTGTCCATCCATGTTCTACAAGTTTCTTCACCCACTGTGAAAATTGAAAGCGATTAGTACACTGCGGATCTTTATGCAAAATAAAAATGTTCTGCGTCGATTGTCGGAAGCAGAAGTAAAACAAAAATTGATTTTATCCCCGAATGACTTTGGTTGCATTAAAAACGATATTACAATGTTCTGAAGTTTTTCTTTTTCTTTATTGTTTTACATTTCTCCCGATCAATTTTTCTCATAAATGCATAAAGATCCGCAGTCCAGTGATTGAAAGTTAAAAAATTAAAGATGATTTTGAAAATTGAGAAACGCATTGAATATTGCTGAAAGGACTAGAAATATGTTTACAGACAATGGGACAATCGCAAATGGACACGTGTGAATAAATTCTCTCTGAAACGTCGATTAACAGTCAGGCCGAACATCGCGAATCAACTTAAAAACACACGCGAGAAACACAGTATCAATTTAACGCGGTACAAATTAATTTCGACAATCGGACAGCGATTCGTCCACGCACGGTCGAACAACGTTTCGGATTTTGCAGGTTGTTGCATTCTTCTGGTCGAGAGTGTCTGGCCTGTGCACGTGTTTTTCCAGGTGCTTGATAATAATTGGAAAATCGTGGGCGGCCGCGCGACGCTGATTAGCGAAACGCGAATAATTACGCGATCCTGGAAACCAATTAGCAAGTGACGGAAATTAGCCCAGCCTCGTTTTACGGCTCGTCACGATAATTAGCTCGACTCTTTGCCGTTCTCCCCGCATAATCGTGGCTGCGGTTACCGGGTCGTTCGTGCGCACCGAATTTGCCCTGCTACTCGAAGAAACCGATTACAGTGTTTCCAGGCTAATGCCAATCCGTCGTCGGTTTCAATGGCGGAACGAGAATTCGTTCGGATGATGAAAGGACGCGAGTCACGACCGCCAGGCAATTTTTCCCGATCCCCGTGTTTTACGTTACGATGGGCCTCGTTCCGTGAAACACGACCGTAATTTTATCATCAAAATTCATGAGGACACTCGATCCCCCAATTTTCATTGCCGTTATTCGAGCCGTTTAGATCGATTAATCACCTGCCCGGTTTTCTTGCGTTTTACCGCCAACGTGCTTCGTCGACGCTCAACTTCTGCCATTCAATATAAATTTGCCAAGTGAGCATTTGCCCTTTCAACACCGAACTTTTCTTCAATTTTCTTCTCAACAAACCCCTATAATTTTACGTGATTTCTTGAAAATGTACTTCCACCTTCACTTATTCATTGGTACTGATTTTAAACAATTCCTTCTAGTAGTAATTAGGAGGGTTAATACCAATGAATGAGAAAAATTGAAAGAATTTTTAATTCTTTGTGCACAACACAATATCATTTAAGAACGACAATCTTCTTTACCGTAGAGGTTGTTCATTCGCAACGGGTTCAAAATGAACGTACACCCTTTAATTAAGATCGTCCGCATTTTATTTCTTGCCTCTTCTGTCAGATGTACTTTCCTCTGGAACGTTATTAAAAAGCTTTCCTCTATCGCGTTACCCATTAATTATTTGATTCGATCAGTGTGTACGGTCGCAACGCAGACTCTCGGCCCCGCTAGTATTTACCCGAGCGAACTCCGTCGTTTCTTCTGTTTTTCCACGAGTCGTATAGTACATTTACGTAGAGTTATTTTCCTTCGATTTTCCGCCTACCTTTGAGCTGCCAAGTTTGGTCATCATTGCCACCGTTTCCGTGCACTGAATCAGGCAACAGTCGATCCCCTCTTATCGCTGATTCAGACGGACGTCTTTGAGTCATCGGCTGGTTATTCTCTTTTCGTCATCCCGGACTCCCACATCAACAAATAGAGTTTTTTCCGTAGAAAGGCAACTGGTTCCACTGCCGTTTCCTACGTTCAGGTCATCAATGGTCATTAATGGGATTTTAAAATAGCCTTCAAAGTTGGGGCGAAAAAATCCATTTTATTAAATATTTTCAAAACTATTAGGCCTAGACGAAAATTTCAAAATCCAATTTGTGCGTCTTTGAATGACAAATCTTTTATCGTAAACAATTCAATGTAATTCTTTTCTCTCTCCTTGTTGTTGTTAGACCACTTTCATAATTACGGGCATGTATCCATAAATTTCAGAAATGTGAAACTTTCTTTCTCGGCTCTTTAGAATTTATCCGGTAAAGCTGAAGTTTACGATAAGGGCGTTATTTTTTGTTGCTTCTCACCGATGCAAATGGGTTAAAGAGAAGTCGACCGAATGAGAACCTACAGTGGACGCGACCCAGTATTTCATTCTTCCAGTGTTTTTAAAAGTGTGCCCCGGATAGCAGACTGCTCGTGATTAACAGTCGACCGAAGGAGACCGAAGGAGCGCAAAACGCGCGGCCCCCCGTTCTCCGCTTAGTCAGTTTCCCGCGCTTTATTTACGCGCGTGGCGCGCGCGGCACTTTAAACTTCGCGGTCTACGAGACAAATTGTCGCGTTCCCGAGGAAATACTTGCCCCCGGTCGGGTGTCTCACGGTTATTCTCGTTTCTTGCGGCGCTCGTCGTTTATTAAATCCCGCGGGACCACTCCTGCGGCACCAGGCTCAACGGGAAAGGAGCTGGCGGTGTCTACAACCGAGCGTTGACTGCTGCGAGGATCAAGACGAAGCTTTAGCATCTCGAAATTTTACGAGTTTATCCTCCCTCGCTATCCAAGAGAAACACAAACGGGAAAACCAAGTGGAACGAACAATTTATTTCAGAAAGTATGGATGAAAAACTTGATCGCGTTCATCCAACATTCATCCAACCAATTTAGACATTTTCCAGATGAGAACAAAACACGTGGCTGATAACTACACTGCGGATTTTATGCATTTATGACAAGAATGGGGGGACGTACAATTTCAAACAGTGGACATGTTAAGAAGATTTAAGCCACCAGTGTATTCGTTTCATCTTAATAAGTTTCTTGCAATCGGTGCAAACATTTTTTATTTTGCATAAAGATCCGCAGTCTACCGATAACAGTCGTGTACACGCGATTATAAAACAAAAGAAAAAAGAATTATTTTATCCGAGTGCAGAGGGCAATTAAGATAACATAATTAATAAGATAACGGTGGTGACACGAGTATATGAAAAAGTACTGTATTCAAGTGAAACGGAAAATAGATGTCGTTTTCCTACGTTATTCGTGAAATAAGAATAACGGGGTGCTAGCAACGATTCATTGCTCGGACGGTTATTTGCAACGTTGTTTCGAATAAAATGTGACCAAGCCTGCCGCAATGAATGGCATAAACAAGCCGGCAGTCAGGAAAAGGGTAGAGGGTTTAAACGAATTCCGTAACATGTGCTCCAACCCCAGCCGTGCTTGCGTTTTTCTCCAAACAAACGGCGGAACGGGGGTGGTGCGCGAAGAAAGGGGTTGCTGCCGAGTAAGAAACGTGTCTCGATAAGGCTGTGCTGTTGCAGTCCGGTTCACCTAGCTTTTTACGCCGCTTAACGAGTTAACCCCCCGCCGCGAACCTTTTTTCTATCTCGTATCAGACCACCTAAATTGATTCTAGGAAACACCTTCGCCACCGAATAAAAGCGCTCGCTATTAAGATCGATATCGCGCGACAAGAGATCATGATTCACCCCCCTGTTCAACTGTTCGCGTCTCGGAAGCGACAGTCATGCTCGCGGCGTTCATTGCAGTCATTAGGCTACGAGCAATCGCCCTGCTAATGAGTCATGCATTTTTCCAAACCCTTATCTCGTATACTTCGGCCGTATTCAACCGTGATTCTCAATCCTCCGAAATTCTTGCGATTTTATTCTCTGACGGAGCGTTGATCATTCTTATTTCTAAATATGAAGTGCAATTGCCTGATAGAACATCAATTTTTATTTAGTCTTGTATGTTTGGCGTGCAAAAGTTCCATATTATAATATGTAATGTTCATTTATTATTCATGAAAGCCCCTACAGGTTTCCATTCAATTCATATAGATGTACCAACATTTTCGAATTTTTCTAGCCTCTTTCCAGTTCTGTATTTTACCTAATTATTTCTACCACCATCTATGAACAAGCAACAACTGTTCGCCTCGCCAAAAATCGTGCAGATTTCTCTTGAAATCGGTTTTGAAAGCCGTCGTATTAGTTTTTCACGACAATCGAATGTTGCAGATCAATTGCAACTTTCTCCAGCATAATTCTCAGTGAGTGGATCACGGGTACGTTTGTAGCAAAGAAGAAACCTGAAATACAGGAGTCGGCGGCTAACGAGATTCCCCGAGCCGGTTAATCGCAACTGTAGAGAGAGGGGTCCCGTCGTCTTTCGTACTCATCTTTGCTACCTGTTCGCAGGATTACAAGCGTGCCTCCTCCTTTCGACAAGGATATAGGCCGGCAAAGAGGGAAAGAGAGAGAGAGAGAGAGAGGAAACCTTTGATCTGTCGTTTTAGACGCGAAACGAGGAAGAAGTTGATACCTCGTAAGCTCGTTCTGCGAGACCAGTAATTTCGAGGTGGTCTAAACTTATTTCTGGCACTCCAGGGCAGTTGATCCTCTCCTCTCCGTAAATTACAGTCCTCCCGCAGATAAAAAGCGCCTCGAGATTAAAGAGAAAACCGTCGTCGCGCCACACGGCGTTTCACTCGGACTGTAGAATTATTCTCGCTCTTAAATATCCGCAGTCTTAGAGCCTCGTGCACTAACCTCTCTGCTCCAGAGTAGTCTGGAGACTCTAGAGGATATTTGTTTCGAAACGGGACCAACTCGGAGCCACTCTGAAAGTTACAATATTCTTTACATATACATACCGTCTTGAGGAGTTGCTGTATTCCCGTCCAATGAGTGTCGCGACTTTGAAGATTTCGAAGACTTCCGGATGAGGTCGAGGGGCTGGATCCTTTACCGGTCAACGATCGCGGGTCCTAGACGGATATGAACGGGCCCCATGAAAATCACCGGCACAGGTTTCGCCAGATTTCACAAACAACGTCATTAACCCCTTGCTCTACGATTTATTTTACGGTGTCAGTGATTAAAACTTTCTTTGTAGTTTGTAAGTTTCCAAAAGAGGAGGAAATTTATATCTATTGTATGCCTACATGTCCTCCAGTAACTGTACATCGACGAAACCAAAATAGAATTTCATCTCGGTTTTAGGGCAACGAGTTAACTAACTTCAAACACGATTTACTCGAAAACGGAACGTCGAATAAAAAGAAAATTGTCATCTTCAGTTTCGACCGATTTTGCGTGAAGAATTATTTATTAATCGGTTGTCCATTGTATGCGGGACACCCTGTATATCTGCCGGCGTGCTGTGTTTCGCGTGCCTTTCGTTTCGTCCTTTACGGTACTTCGTCATGATTTACGGGGTATCCGCATGAGGAGCGACGCCGTCGCATTCTGGGTCCTCCCTCAGTCGGTGCCCCCTCGGTGCCACCCTTCTCGTCACCCTCTGCCTCCTTTTCGCGAGCGTGTCCCGCTTGTAATTTTCTCGTTGCCAGTCGAGAACGGAAAACCGGGGAACCCAGCAGAGAGAATCAGAGAGAGAGAGAGAGAGATAGAGATAGAGATAGAGAGAGAGCGAGTGAGAGAGGCAGGGAGCGAGAGAAGGAGGAACTCGAGACATAAAGCGAGCCAGAAGAGTCAGCCACGAGAACGAGAAAAGGATGGCTTTGACTCGGCCTCCTGGCCTCTCCGACGAGGCTCATGACTTTCGTTAACTTGACCCAGGTCACGGTGTTGCGACGCGTAAAAATGTCACGGGCGCTGCTGCTCGGCGAACAATGCTCGTTGCCGGTTGACAGTGACGCTTTCACGAGCCGTTCGTTGCTCCAGTTGTAAGGAAACGTACCTGTGTATCCTCTCCGATGCTCATTCTTCTTGTTTATTCACCCCATTTCAGCCTCGGCCAGCCATCCGATTTTTAATCTTCGCGTGCTCCCCAAAAATGGTTGCATGGAAGATTCCAGCACAGTGTTCCATCCATTTTCAGTGAATGCGTCTCGCATTCGATGACGCGAATGTGCGTTTCTCGATGCTTCGTACTTCTCTACTGAAATACATACGTTACGTATCGAAAAATGCAGCAGGATTAAATCAGTGTTCAATGAATGAAAAGGAGACAACATTTTTCGGACACCCTGTGTACGCATTAACCCCGTTGCCATATTTCAACGAGCCACACTCATCGTGAAGATTGCCACGCCTTGCCTTTTACAATGAAAATCAAATTTGATTCGTTTTGTAATCAACATTTAAGCATTCAAATAAATGTAGTGTGTTCTTTTCTGTTCTACGACATTCCTCGGGACGAAGACGTTTTAATCACTGTAACTGTAAAGAAAATAGTACTACAACGGGTCAATATTTCCTCTGTATGTAACGAGATTTCACGTGACGCGATAGTAACGCCTCTGTATCGCGTAAGAGTCTGAGTTTTCAAAGAAGCGATTCGTATGTTGGGGTGTGTTATTGAGAGCGTGGAAAAATAAACGAATCGATTGATAATTCTAACGATAAGAACGAAGCTTTTATTTGTCGAGCGAGAAACGATCGAAATGAAATTCGAGAGTATCGATCTTGATGGGGCGGGCGGTCTGCAGGTAATGCACTGACAAAATTCCGCGGGAATCAATTTTTTGCGCTGGGAGTTGAAGGGAATAGAGGGTGGGGTATATAGTCATCGGTGCATCGATAACGCTTATCGCGCGGGCGGTAACCGAACGGACGCGCGTCGGTAAACAACAAAACCGAGCTCTCCTACGCGTAATTACAGTTATCCGGTCGCGAGAGTAATACGCAATTGCCGACGTTTTTGCAATTAGCGTCGGCGAGAGGGTTCGACGGTGCAGCGGGTACGAGTCCGGAGCAGGAGAACGGTCGCGGCGTGCATAAATGCATCGGTGGTTCGTGCGAGTCTGCTTTCTCTCTCCCTCTCTTCTCTCTCTCTCTCTCTCTCTCTCCCCTCCCTCTCTCTTTCTCTTTCACTCTGTCTGTCTCCCTTGAACCAGCTCTTGTCACGATACCTGATATATAGCCGGAGATCTTCTATCTCCGTATTGTAATACACGCGCCGCGCCTCTTCCAGCCCTCTTCCGGCCGAGCTCTTCCACGAACGCCCCCTCGTAAAACTTCCGAAATTCACTCGACGTAATAACGCGAGCGTGATAATACACGCCGTGCGAGCCGGGGATCATTATCTTTGGGGGCTCGTTCCTCTTCCGCGGCGTTTAGGATTCAATTCGACTGCGCCACTAGCTAGATCGAGTCTCGAACCCGCACGATCCATCGCGAGATCCACCTCGATGGTTTTTAATGGCCGGGCACCGAGCGGAACGGCGATCGATCCGCGATTCCGATCTGCTCGGACCTCCTCGAATTCGTTTCTCCATCGCCACGAGTTCCTGGTATCGGTGAGATTTTGTTTGTTGACGGTCGACAAAATTTGACGCTACCTCGCGCCACTTCTCGTTTTTGCTAGACTAACAGTACATTTAAATACCTCCAATTTATTTACTCTTTTAAATTACACCTACTCATTTCTCTCATAAATGCGAAAAATCTAGTCGCTGTCTAGCCATCAGTGTTTCGCAGATTATTTTCTATGCGAGACTAACTAAAAAAAACGGGGATCTTCCCTTTTTCTACATAATTCTTCGAAAAATATTATTGCAGCGTAACTTATAAGTAGACTGCGTATCTTTATGGCAAAATAAAAATTTTATTCGACACTTACAAGTGGCGGAAATCATAAAATTGAAAATACCACGTGGATGCCCCTAAATCGTCTTAATGTTTTTACTGTTTTAAACTAAACATGTACATCCACCCATTTTCGATTGTGAATGCATAAAATCCGCAGTCTACCGATAAGCTTCTCCGTAAGCAGCATGGACATTGTAAAATCTATTGATGGGTTGCCAGCGAGCAGCATTTTTACCGAATACTAACTTCCGGTAATCGCACCCGTGTGTAACTAACTGGAAACACTTTTACCAGGACAAAGCATTTCTAAAGGTTAGATAATACCGACGATATCGTAGCCCGTGAGCTCATGGCAATAATCATCCTAAGTAGTTTGTTACCGTGAGTTTGTTCCGGGAATAACGGATCGTCGTTTTTGTGTTTGACTCGTAATGCGAACAATTGGATTCCGTTGAATGGCTCCTCAAGCGAGATTGTTAGAGAACATTTATTCGACGGGATGCATCCTCGCGGATCGCTTGCGCGCATAATTAGGACGGAACGTTCTTTCCAAGATGGTCGAAGATGTTTTCTCCTCCTTCCCCCTTTCTCCCTGTTGGTTCGATTCAATTACACGACGATACATGGGGAACACGCATAACCGCGATGCAATCAGAACCATAAACGATACAGAGCGTCCACGGTCCATTAATCAGTATCATAAAGGGATATGATAATTATATTGGCAATCGAGACACGGGGCACCGACGCGATCATCCACATCGTTACGGCCTATTGATCCGGTGATTAATGTACACATATAGCGAAATACAGACACGCGCGTAATTAATCAGAGTTCAGAATAACTCCGGTGGCGGAGCAGATGCAACGCCTTGCTACTTGCTACGGCTCTCTCGATCCATTTTTCCGTCTATTGTACTCGGCCGATTCGACAGCGCCGCTCTATTCTGCCCGATGCACGCTCTCTCGCCACTCTCGGATCGCTATGATGACCCCTCATCGGCACCATACGCCCCCGTAAGCCTGATACATCCTCGAGACAACACCCTACGAGATCGTAATTACGAATCAATTAGCGGACTCTGTCGCTTTTCCCACTGAAAAGAGGAAAACGAAACTGGAAACACGGAACAAACCTACCTGGCGCATTCTTTTGTACATTCTTGGGAAATCGTGATGGAAGGATCTCCGACCCCTGGAAATTCAACCCTACATCCGGAAATTCTTCTTGGCAAATCACAATCACTGGCAAGCTCCGCTTTCAGTTTTGTTATTCTTGGATAGGGATTACGATAAAGAGAAAATTCAAGACAAGTATCCAAAACTGTAGTTGAAAATGAACCTCGCATCTAGACTTGCGGATCTTTACGTTTTTATGAAGAAACTGGTTGGACGAAATATAATACAGTGTAAGATTTAAGAAGTTCAAGAACGTCGCAATGTTGCTTTCGATATAACAATGTGGTTGATGGATGAAATCAATTTTTCTGTTATTCCTGCTTCCCACGATCAATGCAATCTAATTATAAGACAGCTGTTGGAGTTCTTCGAAATTGGGTGAAGCCTAGCTACATTCCACACGGACATGGGCGTAATCCAAGGTTGAACTGAAAACATGCCCAGCAACTTTCTAGCAGCGATTGTTCGGAATTGCTCGATCTTGTGGAAATGTCGTAGCGGGCAGAAACGAAGGGGTGCGTTCCCACTCATTTCGAGGGGGGTTGATGGCCAATGGTTTCGGGATCGCGATGGTCGGCAACGCGGGTAATGTGCGGTGTTCGGAGTAGCCCGGCTCCGCAGCCATTTCTCATGGCCGGCGTTTTGACGCGCGACCCCGCCTCCTCCTTCGGGATTCTATAACGTCGGCCGAGTGGTGCGCGGCTATCCGCGCCAGTCCCTATCACCTTATCAGCCGGCTAATATCGCCGCCGCGTTTTCGCCGCTGGAATTGCGGAAGATGGAACGATAGCTCGCACGAGAACACGCGGGGCTCCTAGCTCGATGCATCCCCCTCTTTCCCTGTTCCTCTCTTCACCCAGCCTCGTGACCGTTCCCGTTGCAGAGAATTTCGCGGAGTTATTGCATATCGGCCGCGGCTGGCGTACGCCAACACGCTCGCGCACCCGTCATTCCCGAGCTAAGGCACCATAGCCGGTTTGTATCGCGTGCCGCGTAACATTCCGCGGCCGCCCTCGACATCGCTGGAATATCCGGTTTTTATTCGAGGTGACATCTCGAGTCCCTGCCACGAGAGACTATCTCGCTCTCTCTGTCCTTCTCTGTTCGTCGGTCTCGCTCTCTCCGTCGAACGAGCCGGTCGTAATTCACGCACGGAAGCTTCTTATCGGCGCGAACGTCCGCTGTAAGCCGGAATCTTGCTTGATCGGGATCCACGCGTCGATTGCTACCACGATCTACGAGATTGCTGGGTTTAGGTGTGACGTAGATGCGATTTTAACTTGTTTTCATCGCGTATTCATTGTTAATGGAACAATAATGTGGGTGGCTTTCGTTTTGTAGCGGTTAGACGGTGAATCTTTGTACGCTCATTCCCGTGAACATTCGTGAATGTAAAGCAACGTGTACATCGACGAATAGGAATGGTATTTTTCATTCGTGTTCGTGGCATGTTGTTCGGCTCCTGTTCATCGGAAATATATTTATTCTGTCTGAAAATTCGCAGTCTGATCGTCGAACACTGGCAGAGGAAGTAGAAACATTTGGCCATAACCAGACGCTCGGAGAACGAAATAAAACATCTGTTACGTTAAAGAAATTACGTTACCTTTAACACTGTCCGCCAGATAGCAAACCGAATATCCAGCTTGTGGATTTCTATTTCTTCTGGGATGTTATAACGACAAATTTATTCTTCCCAGCAGGCTGCGATCGTTCGGCACGTTACGTAAACGCCCAAGGCGTCGACATCAATATTCATCGCGGCTCGAACTGCAGGTTTATTATAATATTTACGAGCTTGGTTGCCGCCTCCCGACGGTAGTCGAGAGGAACGAGACGGTCGCGAGACGAAATCGAAGTCGATGCTCCGTTGAAACGGCTCGTTTGTTGTCACGATTGAGAGTGTTGTCGAGGAGGAACGAGGACGAAGAAGAAGAAGAAGAAGGGGTTGTTGCGGGGCGGCGGAGGGCTACTCACACGCTTCAGCTCGATTTCATTGTACGCGGAGGAACGCGAGGAAGGCTTGTGTCCCGTTGCTTTCTTCGAGGGGACAAGCGAAAGGGCGCGCGTTTCGTTTCGTTTCGTTTCGATCCGAGTTTGGATCGTCGAGCAGCGAGCGCGAGTGCGTTCCTTTTTCATTAAACCGATACGAGCTGGACGGCTCGACACGAGGAGGCACATGTTTCTTTCGCTCGGTGAAGCACAGGAGCGGCAGCAATGGAGGCTCTCTTTCTCTCGCTCGACAAAAGCGATGGATCGTTATCGTCGTTTCTTTGTGTGCTCGATCGGCGCCGTTCAAAGAGCCTTCTCGCGTCACGGCCGGTTTAATCGACGTACGAAAAGCGACAAGAACAGAGATCGAAAGAGAAAGAGAAAGAGAGAGAGAGAGAGAAGGGATGGAGGAACAACAAATCGACAGACAAAATGGTGGAGACTTCCGCGGCGAGTCGGCAAAAGGGGAAAAAAAATTAATTTAAAAGATCACGGTCCAATCGTTCGTGAAAACGGTCCGGCACGTGGATCGAAAGGAGGAAAAGAGAGGGAAAGTTAGGAAGAGAGGGAGTTCGATGAACGATCGGTGTGTTCCGCGCGGAGATTCGGAAAGCAATCGACAATGGATGGCATCGAGCGTCGCGACGCCCAAACGTAGAACCCGGGTGTGCGGTTGTTGGTATCGAACAAATGACAATAAATGGCATGACGCGACACCGAAGACGGTTCCAATTTATTCCCCGGAGGCAGTCTCGGTCGACAATGTCAGCCGTCCTTTACCACCACCGTCGTTCTCTCTTTCTCTGTCTCCTTCTCCCTCGTGGAAACCCTCTTCGATAAAATATCGAAAATACATCGGGGCCCGGAGAAATCAACGCCGGCTGATTCCTTCTATGCCAATACGCGATGACTGGCCGAACCGAGAGGAATTGCCGATTGCAAAACGACCAGCAGCCGTTCTCTCAACCGTTCCCAACGACCAATAACGCGACGGCGCTCCAACCACGGCGAAATAATGCAGATTCTTGCATGCGAAATGTCGATATCCCCGAGTCCGACGTCTCCTGATACTGCGGCGGTGCTGACGAGCCGGGGAATAGTTGTATGGTACGGTATGGGGCTTTCTAGACGGTGGAACGTTCAACGAAGATAAGTGGCTTCGCTTTTTCAGGAATGCTAAACCAATGTAATACCGTCTAGATTTCTTTCAGTGTCTTGCTATGTTAACCCTTCGCAGTCAGAGCAATTCTGACTTGAAAATTAAACATTTCTTCCGACCCAGAATAATTCCATTGTATATGATTTTCTCGCAGGGGGTTAATATGTTCTGTTCGAATTCACCGATACCATAGCATCTTACTTAGGTATAAGAATTTGGGCGTAAGGGGCGGTTTCTCCGAGGGACAAAGGAGCCCAGGCGGGGCCATAAAGTCAAGAGCCTGGTCTGGTAGTCAGTCCGGTAGAAACAGCTAGCCAAAGCAGTCGCAACTAAGCAAAAAGCTTTCATCTACGTTATACTATTTGCACAACGGTTAAATCCAGGATACGCGAAAGTGTGGTTTATAAAATAACGTATCGCATTATAAAGACATATCCAACACGTTCGTACAATGTATATACAGGTTAATAGCCGATTCGATCGATCCTTCCCTCTAAAGAACTAATGCATCGATTTTGTTCTTTATTTACGAAATAAATTCCAACGGTTAAAAATCGCAGTCCTGCTGCAAAGTGCAGAGTTCCCACTTAATCTTTCGAGTGGCACCGAATACCGTTCCGATCCGCGGTTTCCGTGCGATTTTCAGGGCCGACAGCGTCTCGGTTCTTGTAAAAGTTTCCCGTCTCGGTTCTCCTCGATCCCTCTACTCGCAACGGACGAAGTTTAATGGAGTCTGGGGCTGCGATACTGTGCATCTCTGCAATCTGTGCTCGCGTCTGTGCACCAGACGCACAAGTAGCGGCGACGACTGTGCCACAGTTGCGTACTCACAGTTGGATTCCGTGAGGCATCTCCATTGTTCTCCGAGGCTCGATCTCTCTCGCTCGCTCTCTCTTACTCGCTCGTCTCTCGCGAACGGTTTCCTTCCTGCTCGCGCGAAAAACACGCGGCTTCGAGTCACAATGGAGGGGCCGCGTGACCTAATGCCACGCACCGGCGCAGCGCGGCGTCCCTCGCTCTTCATTAGGAGAGAGAGATCCTCGCGAAGAAAATCTAGGCGTCGACCGGCGGCGTGACGCTTCATTATGATCGCACGCCGCGTCGCTCTTTTGTGGATTTAACGGTCCGCGGCCCAGCTCCCGGGATCTTTGTTCGGTTAAACATGGGTACAGAGCTTTCTGTTTTAATTGTACGCCCCTACGACTCCCCCGTTCACGCTTTTCGGACAGCCCTTCGAGGGGGTTGCTTTCCCAACGTGTAAAAAGATCACCGCATGTCTATACATTAGCTTGGTGAATATCAGATATCCGGTTTTCGAATGCAAACGTTATCAAGCGTTTTTGTTAAGAAATACTGTTATAGCCTGCAGGTATACCAACTGTATACTAAAGGCAAGGAATATTTTCATCATTATATTAAAGACAGTGCTGCACCATGGTTCTCAAACACAGGTCTGTCACGAGAATTTACCGTAACATTCAATCGTTGTAGATTAGATCTTTATCATCTTGCTGCATCCCTCTCACGCCTGCATATAGGAAATGATTCGAAATGTAACTGCGGCAATGAAGTTCAAGATCTTAATCATGGAATCGCAAAGAGTTGATCTTATGGAAAAATTAAGCAAGCTCAATTTGTTCCCACCCTTAAAAATCAAGATCGTTGCTTTACGAACCGAATATTCAGGCAATGTCATCTTCTTTGAAATTTTTCGTTCGAGCAACGCAATTTAAATATTTATCTGCACTAAAAGTGGTACCTACGCTACTAATGTACATATTGTACACTATTTTGAGGCACAAAGCTGATCTCTAAGATCTTCTTCGCTTTATTTAGACGTGTATGCTTCTTATACAGATGAATAGATAAACATATTGACGATATCCTACAAATGTAATTAATTAAAGTGCTCTTCGAACGTAACATATTTGTCGTCACAAATATTACAAGATACATATCGGCGAATATCTACAGAGAAATCTCGATTCCTCGAAGATTTTGACGTCGTCGCGATCGGTGATTCTACGAAGAACATTAAGGAATCGATGGTGGGCGAGGATTCAAGTTGGAAAGTGGTTCCCCGAGAGCCAAGGGTGAAACATGTCCTGATATCTCATGGTTCGCACGTAGCGTGCGACTTTCAGCCAGAATTCAGCGGCGACGAGACAGGATTTCCTTAAGTCGAGCAACACCTGGAATGGAAATTTCGCGGCGACGCGACGCGACGTACGAGAGCGGAAGCTTTTCCGCGATTCACCGGTCGATAGTCGATCCGCGAGCGGAAACTCCTCCGCTCCTGGGAGAGAGCCGGGTCCCCCCGTCGTTCGCCTGCGTTTCTGCATACGCGGTACGCACAGTTTACAAACGACCATAATCGTATCCGAGGACGACTCAATAAAGCTGCAATGCGGCAGCAGCAGCAGCAGCAGCAGCAGCAGCCGCCACGGAGTTCTTTTTCCAGGCGTGTGCTCGCAATAAAATTTATTTCCCGGCCGGTTGCCGCAAAGGAATGAAGTAATGCGACCGACGCCGCCTCCGACGTCGTTTTGATACCCTACGGTTTCGATCTAGTGCGTTTTTAGAAGGGTCTGTCGCCATATTGGGACTGCTACTATATTTGTTTGCTCGATGATGAGATTTCCGGGTCGCAAGGGAAAATGGTCAGTGGTACTTGTATCCAGACGGGGATCTTCTTGCATTTATAGCCTGTAGACGTAGACGTTCCTGGAATATACGAAAACGTTTATGATTAGACTGCAGATTCGATGCGTTTATTTTCAGAATTTTCTGGGCTGCTTCTATCCTCAACTCGCTTCCAACGAACGTGTATAAACAAAATAAATGCGTCATCGTTATTTTCACAACAACTCTGTTGTTTCTAACCCTTTGGACTCGAAGCAGATCATTGTTATTCTATGTAATCTTTTTTTACATTGTGCACATCGAATTGAACATCCGATTTATAGAATTCAGACGAATCGAATGATATTGCAATTTCTACCGGCAGCATCGAGAGTCACCATTCGAGCGCAAAGTGCTAAAAATGATCAGGTGGACCTTCTACAGTCCCAAAGCGTAAAATTTCGAAGAAAGAAGTTTGGTTCGAGGACTCGTGGACGAGATGCGACGGGGACTCGATAATTCTCGTTGAAATCGGAGTATGGAAATTAACGCGGCGTGGATGGATAGTAATCCGCGCAGATTGAAAGCCGTAATTCGCGACCGGTAATTTACCGTGGAATTTCCATGGGGAATCCTTGTCATCGGCCTCGATTTTTACCAGTCGACTTCGGGAACAGAGGGGATCAAGAATGGAAACGGCGAGCGAACCGAAATCGGGCTCTGGCGAGCTGCTGGAAGGAGCCGGGATGGGACAAGATAAAACGAACCGCAGATCCCGGAGGAAGAGAAAGAGAGCGTGGCCAAGAGAAGGACGGTAAGAGGTAAAGAGGGAGAGAGAGGGGGGGGATGAAAATCTGGAGAACAGGAGCGGAGGATACATGAACGAAGCCAAGCAATCGCGCTTGGGAATAGTAATCCGCACTCTGGATGAGTCGCGCTTTGTCCGTCGACGGGAACCAGACACACCTCATTTTCACCGAGCGGTATCCTTCCGCAACCGAGAGAGATCTCTTTCCTGTTCGTTCGTTCGTCGGTCCACCCGTTCGTTCGTCGACTCGCTTTGGGGATGCTTTAATTTTTCTGCGATTCGTGCAATCGTCGCCGGAGTATTCCCGTAATCAGAAGCGGACTCGTTAAAGATGGGGGGATTTGGTGGCCGAGCGAGTGAAACTCTGATAAAAAGATTTAATTCGATGGAATCGTCGCACGACTCGACCGTCGACGAACATTATTAACGGGGAACGATTTTCCGTCGCACCGCGAACGAGTGCGAGTCACGAGATTCGAAATTGGCACCGGGAAAAGCGATTCATCGGGGACCACTCGTAAAGCGATTCTCATTTTTATGATCGTATTATGGATCTTTATGGTTCGTTTCGAACCGTCATCCCTTAATTCCTTCCTTGTTTCACGTTTCAGATTAACACTCGCTTCTTCCTCGCGAGTACCTAACATCGTTTTTCACTGATCTCTGGCAGCTCGTGCACAGGCTGGTTCATTGTGGACGGATCTGATAAGCTTCCGATTTTATTACGTATTCTTCAATATTCGTCTGTCCATTGCAATCGTTTGGAACCAAGACTTTTGTATGTTTGTAAACGAGCAAGAACTTTATGAAGACGAGAATTAATTTGTACACGTAATACGTTTGTTCAAGCTTTTCATGTTTCTCAAGTCGGGGCAGCTCGATCTGAAAAGCAGCAAGATAACCGCACTTTAGACTTAAACTCTGCATCTCTCGACGTCCTTTGCATCTCGAACACTTCGAACACTTTGAATATCCTTCGGAAAGCGACTTCAAGGCGAGCCCAACATCAAGATTCGTTAGGAGTTCGCGTTTTGCGCTCGGTAAGCGTTAATTCCCGCGAGATTGTCGCTGCTTCGAGAGCCACTCGATGGTCTGCTCGAAATTATTCGATTGTCGGGCCCCGATAGGGGAAACGCGTACCCTCTGCTGACTTCGTGCTCCTCGAACTTCCTGCCTGTACACCGTAAGCCTCTCTCGTCTTCCAGACGTTCGAATAAATCGATACACACCGTCGCGTCGTGCCGCCGCGCTCCATCATCGTGAAAAATCAATCGGTTTCTAATCCAGCAGTTTGCAGGCCCATGAGCACAGCTCTCGCTCGGCCTCTAACTGCATAAGGAGGCTCGCTCGATTCAAAAATATTCATGGGTTCCCCCCCATGGGCGAAATGTATGTACATACTTTACCAACTTTCATACTTCGCATGCAGATCGATCATGTCGTTGTTTCGAATCAGACGGCCGTGTGTGTACCGATAAAAATTCTCCGAGTTTGCCTTGCTCCGTATCCGGTCGTTGCCCTTGCGCTGCCTGCGCGCGAATTAGGAACACGTTTCAAACATTTTTCATGTCTTCAACGAAATTCTGAACCGCCGAATATCCGCGAGAAATCCGTGTCTTCTTGAATTTTTGACGATTCGAACCAACGAATCGCATGGATTGGAAAAGGGAAATTTGTCGACGCTAATTCGTCGGCAGCTCATCGTTCTGTCCCGCGTTCGAATTAGAACTGGTCCCGAGGACATTCAGGGGAGCAGCACTGTCAACCGAATGGTAGCCGAATGGGAACGGCCGGCAGAACAGTCCCGCTCTGTTGCTCCCCTCTGACAAGAAGGAGACGGACGGGCTTGGTGAGACCGAGGTCCGGCCGGACCATTGTTTCTGGGGCCGCAGCTAATTTCCGTTTCCGTTGCGCTATGACTTCCGTGCATCGCGCCACGCCACGCCACTCCATGCCACGCCAGACCACGCCGAGCAGCGTTTCTCTTCGGAGTGACTCCGGGTCAGCTCGATCGTTATTGATGCCGCCTACACGGGATCAAAGGTCGCTTTGACGCGTTTCCCAACCTCCGGCGAGAATCGACGCCCCGTGACGTACCCAAATCGGGACAAAAATTCCCGCTGGAATCCCCGATTCGGGGATCCGGCTCTCGAATAATTAGCAGTCGAGACTGATAGATCACTTTTCGCCGGATACACCTTTTAAATCGGTACATACATATGGTACGTACAAAGCAGATCGTATTAACCTTTTGCACTGGAAGCTATTTTAACTTGAAAATCAAACGTTTCTTCTGACCTGCAATATTTCCATTCTGTACGATTTTTTAAATTTGATACACATGAAATTGATGGGATACCTCGTACAAAACTTAACTGTTTAGTAATTGGTCAGATACCGTCATATCTAATAACGTAAACAATATTTTAAATAATAATACAGCAATTTTTAGTGACGCCTCAGAGGCGCCACTCGAGCGCTAAGGGTTAATAACCTTTCAGCAGTGGCGCTCAGGGATTATTCGACTTACGCGGAAAGCGCCGGAATGAATTAACCGCTTAAGTGGAGGACTTACTGTACATGTATACAACTTACTCAGACCTACCAAACGCGCCTTCTAAATTTTCGTTACAGGCACAGATAAAAATTTGTTAAATCGCGACGTTTACATTTTCTTTCGCAATTGCGACCTATAACAATTTAAAAAGAAGAATTATTTTCACATTAGTTATATATTCGTTTTGGAAAGGCGTACGAATACTTTGTACACCGACTGTAAGCGTATGAAGCGCCTCTGTCCTGAAAAGGGCAAGTTCGGAAGGGGGTCAACCCCAAAGACGGCAGGGACGCCGAAATGCAATCTGCGAACAGGACACGGTATTAAATACCGTTCGCTGTTAGAAAATTACCAAGAGAGGGGTTGGATCTATCCCCAGGGCCGATAATGATCGAGACAACAAGAACCCCGGGCGAGGATACATGAAAGAGGTGGTTCCGCGGGTAAGGTATCGTGTGATGAAGAGGCTCGTGGATCCTCTGTCCCCCAGTATCCTCCGCTCCTTGTACCAGGCTTTCGTGCATGTAAAAGGAAGCTTAATCCTCCGCGGCGTGGCTATGATTTGCTTTGAATAATAACTCAAAGGACCGGTAGAGAAATATGCAGGGGCCTGGTCGAGGACACACACGCGTCGACCGTTCGCCCGTCTAACGTCACGCGCTTATGCTTTCATACATATTTCAAGCGGACCGCAGCAAGAATCATACTTGGTAATTTCACTTTGCTTGTTTCGGTGGAAACGAGCTGGGTCGAGGGTTTCTTCCGTGCCATCGCTCGGCCCTGGTCCATTTCAAGGATTCCTCGATTATCAAATGCCCATTTTCGATAATTGGCCGACCGTGTATCGCCGAGGAACGAAAATATATCTTCTCGGTAAAAGTATCACCCGCAGGGTCCCAGCAGGCACGTCTTCGCAGGGAGGAAAGTTCAAGGGTCTTGCAGGACATGTCCGTGCGCGCGTGTGTTCGGTTGAATCTCGGCGGAGTCGTTTGGGAGGGTCGATCCCGAGGCTCGTTTATTCGTCAGAGAAACGGCGAAACGGTCCTGTGATTTGTGCAAACGAATGCAAGTAGCAGTCGGGGGAGAGGCCACGATGGACCAGCTGCGACAGAGAGAGAGTGAAAATTGCTGTCCCGGGGCGGCGGCGGTTGTGCTTCCTTTTTCCCTCCGGTCCTTTGATGTCTTTGTCCCGGTGTTTCCTTATGCCGTGGCCGTTCCACGGGTCTCCTGTATCCGGTCCGTTTTTCCCCGGGCTTCATCTATGTCTCCTTTCGTTCCTCTTTCCCCTTTTCACGGAGACTTCTTCCCTTCCTCTCTCTTCTCCAAAGCGAAAAGGGTAGAGGGCCCAGAACAGCGTAGCCCGGCCCGGTGATGTTTATGAATGAGCGGTCTTGCGATCCCCGCTGTCCAATTGACTCTCGAAAGTCCTCGAGAAACTCCCTTCCCGTTCGGCCCTTCCCTGAAAATAGCGATCCTAGGACAGAGTCATCAACGCCCCGAGGCCGAACCCGCTTACCCGGAACGTCTCGGGCTAACCTGGAAACGTTTAATTGGAGTCGAACTTCTCGAACCACTCTTCCTCTTGAGGGGAACCTCCTCTCCTCGTTTTTCTAGCAGCCGCGCTCGATTCGATACGCTTTGCACCGAGACCGATCGCTGCTCCCGTTTCGCTACGATAAACGATCCTCTTTCTCCGGAGACTCTCCTGCTACCGAACCTCATGCTCCGCGACAAAGATACCCCCGTTTATAGGCCACTGTGACCGGAGATCTGCTATTTATTATTCTCCCGTCAACGACTCTCTTGGCGATTCAATTAGCGGCTGAATGGTATACCTCTGCGGAGAACGGCACGGATTTCGCTTCGATGTTTCGAAATTTTTCTTCGGTTTCGTGAAACTTTTCGACAAAAGTCCTATTTTTAGTCGCAGCTTTATGAAAATAGCTACATACGCAACTCTATTAGTATGTATCTATTGGCTAGATCGATCTTTTATCTGGCCTTTTTTGATTACTGAAAAACCCCATCTTGGTATTATCGAGAAATGAGAACGCGCATTCCGCACCCTTGCAATCCTGGAAAAAGGGTCAACCCCCTTGAGAATAATCGAATTTTCTGCCAGAAGATGAACGTTGAGGGTGTATCTGCAATCGGGCCGGTGGACATTAGTCGTGGCTAGGCAGCGTAATAGCATAATCGATGGAGCTTGTAAACAGTGTCGATTGGCCGAGCGACAGGCGTCTCCTCACCGTCTGGAATATTATGCATCGCAGGCGGCAGGTGCGATAGATATACATCCGCGTATTCCCGGAGCAACACACCGCCATACTTATGGACCCCATATCCGTATAGACTATACACGGTGGCGGTGGTCCCTGTTCCCTGCAGAATCTGTACAACGAGCACAATGGTATTGTGTACGGACCGCCATGAGTTATTACCCCTCTCCAGTCTCTGTGAGGCTCGCCCCTTCTCGACCGCCCCCTTCGCAGACATAATTCAACACTCTGTACAACGCGAGCGAGCGAGCGAGCACGGAGGCCTTCACCTTTTTACCCCCGTCCCGTCTGATAGTGTTTCATTACACCCCTTTTATCTATGGTTCCCTCGGCTACTTGTCCGCTACGTGCCACCCTGCAAAAGAGACCCCTTTACCACCCCCAAACCCCTTCCCCTCTACCTTTTCTCGCGATGCGAAGAAACCCCATCGTTCCCCGCGAAGTCGCTGAAAACTTTACGAAACTTTCCTACTGGCGGAGTCGCGACGAAATTTCGGAAATCTTTGACTAACGGCTTAATTAATGTTCCGCCCTTCGGTTTCCCGCCCTCTAGACACGCTACCCTTAAAGTTTAAGAGGTCTTACGGGGTTGGCGATGGGGTTGACCTCGGCAATTGCAGCGTTGAGGATCCCGAACGATTTGCTCGCAATAATTTTGCATACTTTGAACAGAGTCGACGCTTTAAGGCTATTAACCGAGACTCTTAGATCGAGTACTTTAGCGCCCATCTAATTAGAGATGAATAATTATCAGTTGGAGAGGTACGAAGCTATCGGAACCATTATCGCGGATTGTTTTTGGACAGACACAGTACAGAGGAATTCGATATCTGCTATTTCAACGCAGCCAGAACGAGCTCGCTCATCATCCCGCATTATTCGATTCATCTTCAACAATTCTCTCGTTCGAGGTTCGGAGTTGCGAACAATTTTCGTTTCACATGGATTGCGGCCCGGCCACAGAGGGGAACTTCCGTTTCCGAAAGTATTTCATAAATATTTCGCCGATCGGAAGCCCGGCAGACATTCCAGACCGTGTTTCTCCGGTAGACCGGTCTCTCTCGTATCTTTCTGATTTATCCTAGCTCGAGGACAAACAATCAGGGAGCCGGTTGACGAGCTCATCGCGCTCCACGACGCCGACGACGAAATCGGACGTAAGTATCGACGTCGTTTCGCGAGAGTTTGCTCTTCCCATTGCGAGCTTCGCAAATATTGTTCGACGTTTTCGAGATTCGAGACCTCCGCCGTCTCCGTCGTCAACGGCAATCGAAAAACCGGCTTGCTTCATAACGAGTACGTTGTTGTCCCATGTCTCGCGTCCTTATGGTAATTAGGCTCGGGAGTCACTCAGAAAATTGAATTCGAGCTATAATTTCACTTGCGTAGATCAAGTACGTAGTATTTGTGGAACGAGGAAATATTTGAACGAATTTAAGGATCATTGTGAAATGAACGTAAATGTTTCTTTCAAATCCTGTTTAATTTTTAATTACTCGCATGGGGTCATGGTAATTTCGATGTCTTCAAAAATGCGTAATTCCCGAACAAGCTTCCTGTTCAAAAATCTTAACAGAGACTACAAAATAGTTGTTTCAATTTGAATTGACACATCATTATATCGTGGTCTGAAATTTATATTTAGTCTGAAAACTCAGAATTCAGTGTTCCAAGCATAAGCAAAGGCGTCGACTCCCTTTACTTTATATCCTTAAATTCCTTAAGTCTCACTCTGTTGGCAACCTTTAGAGTTGAATTCAGAAATGTGCCACCTTATTGTCAACCCTAGATTCTAAGTTATTCTTGAAAAGTTAGTATGCACAGCCATGCGCATGCTGCTAATAATCCTATATAGGGTTCTATGGTTTAACCGTTCGAGTCCCAAGGGGTATTGAAAAAACACTGTCGAAAAATCCCGAACAGCGCGACCGCGCTTTCTCTAAATGAGTACGAAAGAACCCAAGCGGCGCGATGGCGCTTCCTTTTTTTTAATTGTACTATTATTTTAGTATTGTACCTATTGTAAAATGTATTATTTACATTAAAAAAAAAAGGAGCCGTGTGATTTACGTGCGTCGGTAAATCTGAGCGCGCTACTTCAACAGTCGGTGACTGCACCGTCAGTTGTCCACAGCGCTCGAAATGTACTGGGATTTTTCGACATAAAATCTGAAGAGCGCGATCGCGCTGCTTGGGACTCAAACGGTTAATAAAGAAAAATGGTGTCGACTGGACGTGGATGGGGCTATTTAAAAAAAATAATAAAATTCGGCGACTGTGGGGGTGCGGAGAGGGAGTGGCTCGTGATTCTCGGTCGAGAGGAGAGCAAGGGTAGGGGTTGTGTGTCAGGTGTGCACGAACCCCTGGAAA
Source organism: Lasioglossum figueresi (assembly GCA_028455805.1). Taxonomy (NCBI): domain Eukaryota; kingdom Metazoa; phylum Arthropoda; class Insecta; order Hymenoptera; family Halictidae; genus Lasioglossum; species Lasioglossum figueresi. The sequence goes on along the minus strand of CM052192.1, from coordinate 6,386,005 downwards.
TCGATCGGTGTCTTTGCCCGTATACCTACTTTCGTTTTAATGGGCTCACCGGCGACGCGACACGCCGCGCCGCACCGCGCCGGGCAACTTTCAAAGGATCTCTCGCGGTTTGGTGATGGGGCGCGGGCGGGGGCGCGGGTGCGAGACCCTTCGAAAGCCTCTTTTTTTCACCCACCCAGACCCCTCTCTCTTTCTCTCTCTTCCTTCCTGTTCCTCTCCCGCACTTTCTGGTTTTTCCGTGTCGGCGCAACGGAGCCGTTTGATTCCGAAGCGAGCGGCAGGTTTCACGGGCGCCCGCGCTTATTGTGTCAAGCTTCCCTTTCGCCGTGTAATTTCTGCTAAAATGCGCGATGAACTGGGCCAGATATCGCGCCCGGACCACCCCCGTTGTCCCACGGCCGTGTTTTGTGCTTCGGCACGACCGCCGATCGATCCAGTTATGCTGTGTGTGCCGCGTGTGTCGAGTTACGCCGCGAAACGTTCCGGGAGATTGATCGCGCCCGCTGCAATTCCCTGCTACCCGAGTTCAAAATTTTCGAGGCGTTGCCCGCGAGCGAACTTCACCTGCCCAGTTCTGCCACCTGATTTAGAATTTACCTCGATTCGATCGAACCCTGTCGCGCCACTACATCCTAGATCGGTGGCAAAAGTTCTGAGCAGCAGCAGAAATTTACGATGATTTTATGCAATCATCAAAGATGTTGGTATCTAATCAATTACTAAACATTTAAGTAGTATACGAGTAGTGTTCATGTTCATAAAACGAAAAAAATCATATTAAAAGGAATTACTTTGGGTTGAAAGAAATGTTTAATTTTGTTAACCCTTTATGGGCCGAATTTTTCTTAAATATAAAAGAAGACAACTTGCAAGGCATTTACTTCGATATTTCAGGTTGATGGTGCTGTCAACCGTTATCAATATTGTTAATACGTATACGTCATCTTGTGAAAAAACTAAAATTATTTGGTAAAATGTCGATGTATTAGCATGTGACCTGAATGTTACACGGGCCCATAGAGGGTTAACAGACTCCTCGAAATCTAATTGAAATCGCTCGAACGACCTCCGGAAAACAGGGTCACGAACGTTCTACGTTCTTTCTCGCGCATAGACCTCGATTCGGAGCACCTATAAACAAAAAGCTTGCTTGCAAATTCCCGATAAAATGAAAATTCCATAAAGAACAGTCCTGAGAAGAGAACGGGGACGAGGTGCCGAAGAGGGTCGCGTCGGCTGGCTCATCGGAATCTCGAGCTCGTTCCGTCGATTTTCTAGGTTTTGTATTGGCCGTAGATAAAATACGTCGGATGTTCGGCTGGAAGGTTTAGTTTCTTGGTTGGATGTTCGCAAGGCGGTTTTTTGTTCGCGACATGTCGCCGCGCCGCGCCGCACCGTTTCGCGGTTCCGCATGCTCGGAACGTTCTCAGGGATCGGCTCGTAACTGCTTCGCGAATAGAAGATCACGGTTTTCATGCCGTGCACACCGTGCTCGTTTACGAGCGATACGAAATTAACGACACCGTCTACGTGCTTCCGCGTCGGCCCCTTTACGAGCCGGCGAGACGCGCGGCCACGAAACAGATAACTGGATATCCCGGAAAATTTCCTTATTTATACGGGAGATTCATTCCCGTTCTCTGGCAACGCCGGTGTCGCAACGATATTACGCGGCCGAGCGCCGAGTATCGATCTTGTTCGAGATAAAGGCGCCTGCAACGACGATGCAACTGCATAAGAACACGTGGTACCATTTTCGTCTCACTCGTAACCTGATGCCGCAACTTGTCTGCAAACTTTGGACGAATGTCCGATGAATAATAAACAGCCATGCAAATTTCTATGCGCGTTAAACGCTTAATTTCACGATCATTTATGTTGAATAATTAGTAGAACTATAAAAATGTTCAAAGTGCATGCTCCAGAGAAACACGTGTTTATTGCCGTCGTAAAAGTGACGAGGCGTCTCGGCCACTGTACAATGTCAGCGAATAAAGTGATGCATGTGGTTTCGACGGTGTGTAGTCGCTGTCTGTTAATAACTCGTGATGGGAATTGTGAAAGACGATCCAACGAACCACGTAAATCTCTGACACGGATTAATATCGATATTACTATAGTCGTCCCTGCGTTCCATTGTATAAGAGATAATTAAAATGTATTTGTACCGTGAACAGCAGATCGTGAAGTTTATGAATTTCTAGGAAAAATGAATAGTTGAAATGTAAAACTCTGTGTGTGTGTGTGTGTGTTTGTATGCGAGTGAGAGAGAGAAATGTACGTTTCACGGTACAAAGGATGATCAAAATGAATTCGTTCTGCGATGACTAGGCTGCGGCTGTTATACACTTCCGATGGAACTTAATGGCTGAAATATGAAACGAAATTTTTATTGTCTATAAAGATGGATAATCCAACCGTGATTGATAGAATTGGAAGGAGAAATGAAAGAGATGATACGTCGAGTATAACGTTCGACGGAATTTAGTACTGTAGGGAGCAATGACCGGGGAAAACCCAGTATGACTCCAGAAAAAGCACAGAGTGTGCGGCATTTAATTGATTTTAATTTCTTTCTTTTATCAATTTTCTTAAAATTGCTCTCTACGAAAATTGCATAAACATCTGCTGCCTAATTGGCCGTGGCGGAAGCGTGGGGGAATACCGTCGTAGAAGGGGAAGGCAGGGTGGGGAGAGACAGCTATGATCTGAACAGTGATGCTCGATCGTCCTCTGTTTCTTGACCAGACTGTATCAGGATGATTCCAGTGCAAAGGGCCCTAACATCGTATCCCAGGAGCAAAAGGATCGGAACAGGACCATAAACGTTCGCACGTAGAACGAATATGCGCACGGATAGCTACGAGAAGATCGTTGTAGTCTCGCGAACGATCGTCTTAAGCGAAAATTCCTTAGCAAACGGTGATTACGTCCTGGAGAGGACCGGCGAAATTGCTGGTCCTATCGCCCCTTCAGCTCTCCGACGACTTTTCGAATACTACAATATTATTTTTTCCTCATCTCCGTTGTCCAAATTTTCAAATATATTTTCCGAGCTGGTCCTATGCTAGACAATTTTCCAGTGTAGTCATTTTAGTACCAGAACACGTGATCGATGCTTCGCCATTTCCATTCGGAACGAATGTCTTCGATGATCACGGTAATCGTAAGCGTTAAAAGATCGAATCTATGGTTGTGTGCATTTCAAAAAATTTGAGTTTATGCATTAATCGAGCTTTATGGTATAGGATTTACGTATTTACCAGAAAAGAAGTCACGAAAACAAATTCGGAAGGCTCGAGAAGATAATCCAATATCACCGGAGATGTTAAATTAAAAATTAAATTAAATGAAAGTATGCGACATGCGGCGTTCTTCCTGACAAACAATATTCTCAGCAATCACGCTGGACACGAAGAATTGAAAGAAATTCAAAAAGTGCATACATACCGAAGAACAAGTCGATTAAAAACTGAATCGAAATTCGAGAACATATTTTCTCTCGAATTTTCTGTAATTAATCGATCGGACAAAGGAGCGTCGTGTCTCGGCTATCCTCGTTGGCCACCGGTGCGCGACGACATGGCTCACATGAACAATCATAATTCCGTAACGCGAGCATCGTTGCCGGGGTCACGGTAAGTGGGTGAACCGTCGCTGTCGCGTCGAAAGAAAAATCTCAGGTGAAACGGGATGCTGTAAAATTATCCGTGGGACGTGCGCGGATATACGTTTAATTTCGCGAGACAATGGCCGGCGCCTGAGGATTATGAATTCAGTGGTCCGTGAACGGAGAAAGAATATTTTGTGTGTCAGGGCCGGGGGTGATTGTAAAGCGATACGCCACGCTCCGCTCGTAGTGGCTTTCCATTGTTGTTCCCGTTCCGGTATTGTTCCTACGGATCTCGGGGGTGGAAAACGGGGCAACGGAGGAGATCAGGGGAGAGAGAGAGAGAGAGAGAGAGAGAAAGAGAAAGAGAAAGAGAAAAATGCCGGGGAAGCACAGCGTACCAAATGCAGCTTCAAAGTAACTTCGCATTATTCCATCTGAGAATGGCCCTTGGCTTCCGTCTCTCCTCGCGTTCCGCCATCGATTTTCTCTTATCGCTCGAAAGAATATTGCTCCCTAATTAAGGCGGCCTCCTCGACAGTTAATAGATTCTACTTGCTGCGATATTCTACCCTCTGCCTGGCCGATCTGTCTATTTTTCTACCCCCGCGCTGTCTTTTACTTTGACGGTCACCGGAGAAGTAAGCAGTTATCGAAGGGGAGTGCCGATTTTTTAACCTTAAAATTTTTTAATAAAAATTGCTGTACCGAGAAATTGGGTTGCATTAAAGAATGAAGTGCAATTGCACCTGGCGGGTGCGTCGGTGCATCCATATAACAAACAAGCTCGTAGGAAGTTAGTTCGCATTATGACATATAATTTCTTGCTCTATCGTTTTCCTGATATTTTTATTTAAAAAAGGGCACTTTGTCCCAGGTCCCAGCAATCGCTCTGTACATTCGCTCAAGACAAAAGAAGTTATCGCGCTAATTTTCGAAAGACGCTCAACGGAGAGAGAGAGAGCGTACTCGAAACTGCTGTTCGTCGAGAAATTGTTGGAAGATTTGAGATTTCGTGTCGCGCACGATTAAGGAGATTGGCGACGGAGGAGGCAGAGTTAGGCTCGATAACGTCTGCGGGTCGCAGCTTATGACACATCCTCGTCGTCGTTCCGGGGTCCGCCATTTGAACTTTACGATTGCTGCTCGTGCTCCCGATGAATTTTAATGACCGCGTCTACTCTAATTTCGCGGCAGCCGTTTCCAGCGAGTCACGAGTCGTCGGCCAATGCAATAACAGTCTCGACACGGGGTGCCCGTTTAAGAAAAGACGTCTGCCACGACGAGGAACGAGAATGACGACAAGAAGGAGGACGAAAGTTTCATTTTTCTCGGGGACAGTCTGGCCAAGAATCGTATCGCTCGCGTAGATGCGTCGCGAATTAACGAGTATCGCGTCGTAAACCGATCGTAAATTTTTCCTGCCGGTCATAGAGGATCCCGGCGTCCCCTAGTTTTCGCACTCAATTCGCGTCGTGACACGTATTCGTAGCACGAGCCAGTCTATTCCAGTCCTAGAACCCCAGCCCGTTACGAGTCCATATACAATCCGTTTATCGAGCTGCTTTACAACTTGCCGTCAGTTAATCTTTACGATTGCCGCTCTCCTTCCTCCTCCACCCTTCTTCTCCATCATACCTTCTCGAAGCTCTCGGCGATCCTTCAACGTGTTTAACACCTTCGGTTATTCTCCCTAAACATTCCTTTGTGTCAGCAAGCGTTCCGCGTCCGAGTAAACCAGCCGCTGCTGCCACGGGAAACGATCGAATCGCGAAACACCGGCTTCGGAACCTATCTGCACGTTCCGAGCCGCTCTACAGTATTCTCTCCGTAATTATTGCGAAGATCGCTACCGCGACTGTCAACATTTTATCCCCACCACCGATCTTTCAATCCGAAATACACGAACTATAAACACCGCCTCTCCAATCGATGGACTGCGAATCTTTATGCAAAATCAAAATTAGACCGTAAGTCCACTGCGAGTGTACTGTAAAATGTTACAGAACGTCGTAGAAAATGTTGAGCATCGATAGAAGGTTTTAAATATCGTATCCCCCGATCGTATCGTATTTATGAAGAGAATCAAATCTTTGGACATAAGGACAGGGACCAATTGATCGTGAAAAAACCGCAAATCCTAGGGCCAGCAATAAACCAGTTTATATCGGGTGAAAGTTCTCGGATCGCTGTCCGAAGGCCTAGTTCTCCATCAGAAAGCGTCAGCTGTAATCGTTAAGTCTCTCCGTGAAGCTCCAGCAGCAAGTTCCACTTTCGAACGATTGCGTTCGGGCACGGTGCGATAAAGCATGTGTCGCACTCGAGTCTCGGCCCTCTCTCTTTTCCTCTTCCCACACGATACATACATGCATGTATGCATCGTCGTACGTGCGCCAATATCTCTGGAGTAGGTAGCGAGTGTCTCCCACGGGAGTTATCTCGGATATCCCTTTTCGTTCTTCGGTTCCGGCGTGTGTGTCTGCTTGCTGGAACTATGGCAGAGCCTCTCGCAGAGCCTTGCGGAGCTAGCTGAAGCTGGCAGAGCTGGCGGGCCGACTTCTTCGATGGAAGAAGCCGCGAAGATAAAAGTTCGCACGGACTTGATCGACTCGGTCGGAGAGACAACGAGCACGGGGGGAGGGTTTGGCCGAGGATGGGGGCTAAGCCGAACTGCGAGAGCTGACCGTACGTTAAAACTCCCTCGGGTCGACCTCACCACCCTCGCCACTTTCAGTGGATCCTCTTCTTCCTCGGAACCGTCCGTCTATCCGATCCTCCACCCTCCTCCCTCCCCTATTCCTCTCTTCAACCCCCCACCCGTTGAACCATCGCCGTGGCAAAAGTTACACCATTACGTGATAGGGCGGTAAAGCTTCTGGGGACGGGGTCGAGACGGGTTTAGACGTTACCTACCACCCCCGCTCTACAATTCTTTAGGGGTAACTCTCATCTTCTAGACATTCTTCCCGGAACTTTCTTCGGACAAGTATTTCTTCGACTCGCCGGCGCGGCGCGGCGTTCCGTTGATATTTTTCCTCTTTATCTCTTCGACTTTTTTTCTATCTTTCTCTCTGGCTTGTAGCGTCTAGATCTCTCTCTCTCTCTCTCTCTCTCTCTCTCTCTCTCTCTCTCTCTCTCTTAACGATTCCTCTTTTTCTTCGGACTCTCCTGGCCGCACACGCCTTGGGAACATCTCCCGTACATAACTCGATGAAACGTTCTTCTCTGGGGAGAACGGCTGTTTAACCCTTCTGCGGAGAGACTGGGTCTATTCAAATCTGTTGAGCAAGTTTCTCGTGCAATGGAGATCTCGATGAACTAATTCTTTTACTTTAACTAGAGATCCCTACTTCGCGTGTATTAACGTATCTGCAGTTCAATTTAGTTACTGACTTTCGAAAGGAAAATATGGGCATATAAAGTAGATAGAAAAATTATATCGAAAGCCACTCTCATTGGGCTTAATCCGTAATCATCCACATCAAAATCTACAATAATCTTGAAATTTTCATTAATTTCTAAACGCTTCGAAGTTGGTCGGCAGAAATATTAAAGAAGTTTGATTCGTGTATCCCTAACCTAGACCTTGTGGTCATCGGAAACGACTTGGTCTAGTTATCTATTGGGTTGTAACATAAATACGCTCGGCTATCTTCAATATCTTTATTTACTAACAAAGTACAGAATTAGAAGCATTCGGCTACGAATTAATTTGTACAACTAACATTAGAGTCTCTTCGTGCTTGGAAATCGGTAGAGCAACTCGATAAAACATCCCCTTTATCAAAGAACCGCAGTTTTTACATATCATTCGATGTATCCCGGATCCAAGTGCGCTGCTTTACCGCGAGTAGTATTGGCTCCTTTTTTGCCTCGATCAGGATTATATTCGTTCCGCGTGGAATCTCGTCGAGAGCATATCCAGTGAAGGGTGCGGCGTGTGCATATAGCAGAGGGGTGTGTGCGGGCTGGTTGGATAGAAAAAGAGAGAGGGAGAGAGAGAGAGAGAGAGAGAGCTCTCAGGGCGTCGCTCGAAGTATCGTTCCCGGAGCCAGTCACGGTAGTCGTAAAATAAAAAATTCATTTCGAGCTGCTGATGCTCGCGTTTCCCGCGGTTAGCTTATTCCGCCATTCGTCTCTCTCTATTTTGCGTATGGAAAAATTCCATCCCCTTATTCCCGGGCCGCGGATAAAGCCCGAGGAATTTATCGTGTTCCATTTCCAATTTTCTGCCCCCTCCCACTCCCTGGACGGGTTCTAGCGTGGGTACCCACCCGAAAATTAAGATCTACTCGACTTCTACGGGAGCACACGAGGCTCCATCTTATTTATTGAACGCCTTTTCAACCCCCTTTACTGCCGCTCCTCGATTCCCTAATTTTTCCGCAATACCGCACCCTTCGTCTCCCTTAGCTCGCCATTTCATCCGGCGAAATTTAAAAAATCATTTCAGGGAACGTATAGGGAATTCATTCGACATTAGGTTATTTCCTTCGTAACTTGTTACAAGATGTGATTGATTTTCAAGGTCATCTTGATCTATCTGATAGGAAACAAAATGTTTGCGTTCATCGAATGAATTGATTTTTAGGGATTTTTATGTGCACCTGGATGAATTCGAGTTAGGGGCAGAACTATTTCCGAATGTGGCGACCGATGAGACATCCGATCCCTCGCCGGCAACTTATGGATATCTAATACGAGTTTGAGTTTCGAAGTAGTTGCGGCCAGGGGGTGGGACGTATGTGTGCAAACCCGAGGAACCCGTGTCCCCGTAGCCGGCGAATGGCGGCGGATGCGGGTGGGAAAGCACAATGAACCATGGAATGGTGGTGCTTTAATGGCGAGAAGTCGTCGAATTCCATGCCAGACTGGCGCCGAGAGTCTTCTTGAAAGCATTCGAGGAGAGAGAACGAGAAGGAGAGAGAGAGAAAGGGAGTTAGGGACTCGACGCGACGTCCCGCGTCCCGACGCTGGAAAGTCACCGAAAAGACTCTTTGTCGAATATTCGTCTGGGTCGACGGCGATAGTCGCGGCAAATTGGTTTTCCACCTAACACTGGCCGACAGTATCGTGTTTTACCTTCTTTACAATTTGTTCTTCAAACTTGGACGCTGATATTCTCGATATGGAATGCTTTACCTCCCTCCAATACTTCTCTACTTGCAAGTATTCGACATTTTCAATTTTAGTTAATTTTAACGTCGCACCTCGTCGAAAATATGTTCGAGAATTTTTTTCGGTTTCATAGGTGCAAACTCTAGTTGTTAAAAATCAAAGTACGAACAATTACGGTTGTTCGGTCACATAATCTAGTGACAACACCAGTCAGCTCGGATCGGAAACAGTATAGCAGAGACTTTAGGATGCTATTTTTTTTATGGTCGGAAAAGATCCCACAGCAAGATTGTCCGTATTATGATCCCCGGCTAGATCCACGGAGCTTGTAACATAGCTTGTAAAATTTCTAATGAAATTCTGTGCAACTTCCTGATCCCTGTACATAGAACATAGTACATTGAACGATTCCATGGCACGGTAGAGTCGCCCGTAAGTCTCGCTGTTATGTCTTAGCTAATTCCAGTCTGCTACAACGTTCGAAGTGTCCGTTCTATACTATATCTCTGTAGTACATGATATCACGGTATATTTTCCGCTGAAGTGGGACTCTTTATGCAAAATCAAATTTGCCTGCGTCACACGTTGGTCAACATCAAGTTGACATTCCAATACAAGCATTCTAATTGGAAGAATTCAGTCAAGACACATAACTGGACTGCGGGTCTTTATGCATTTATGGCTTATAAAAATGTTCAAAAAATGCTGGAGTATCAAATTCGACAGAATTTAGTACGATTTTGATTTATTTTGTGTCTACAAATGTTGTTACCAATGAAAATTTTAATTTTATACTGAATTTTATCATCTACTGGAACAAATGTTATCTTTTCTCAATTTTCAGTTCATTATCGAAACCACTTTGATTCTATTAAATTTCGAGATTTTTCAGACAACACGTTACAAAAGGAGTCTATTTGTTCTCTTAACAATATTTGCAACTTCGCTGACAATTTTACTGTCTCACAATTTTGCCCAGTGTTTTTTATGAAAAACTCAGAAAATCCACTGTACAGCGGTGTCTTGACCGGGTTAAAACTCGCGAGGAGAATGCTGAGCCCTCCCAAAAATCAGTACCAATCATTCCAGCACCTTTTGCGATCCACTTTTCTCTGTTTCTTTTTTTACCGTAGCGAAACAGAATCAATGAAACTCGCACAGTTCTCGTCGGTACGTACGCCTAGAGTGTTTCCCGCGGTAAAGAAAATATTTCCGCAGGATTTGAATCGACGTTAATGCAGAATCGTGGTAATCTCGCGCAAAGCCGCAGAGGTTTGTACTCACGGCAGAGATTCCTGGTTCATCTGTCAATGGGGAAGAGGAGCTTGTCGCTTCGCTCCTCGCCGCGCCGGTGCAGTGCGGTGCAACGGTGCCAAGAAAGCACAGTCCGAGAACGCGGGAACCGGCTGAACCGGCTGAACCGGCGAAAGCGAGAAGAATGCATCGACGGCTCATAGAATCGAGGCCGATGCATTGTGACAAGACCCGCCGGCAATTAGCGGATCCATTCAACAGCCGACCCCTGATTTCGGACGTCTGTGGCCTAATGACTCTGACAATGAAGGGACCAGGGGCGGGACAATTTTTTTACACGTGTGTCCGACACGATGAAACGTTTCCCCTTAACCCCTTCCCTTCTCATTTCCTTTATGGAGCCGTAATTAGAACTACTTTGACGCCGATGGGCTGCTGCATCGAAAAGAAAATTTCGATTCATTGTGTACTTGTATAATAATTGGGAGGCTCGAAAGATAATAGACAGAGGTACGATAGGGATAGATAGACTTAGCGAAACTACTGAAACGAGAAATAAATTCTTGTTTCAATTACCAATTCAACGAACACTGAGAAGTCAAGATTAGACTGCAAGACGTAGGAATTGAAGTAGCTCCGAGTGCAAAGGGTTAATATCAGTGTTCTATACAAATTATACAAATTGAAATGAGGATGCGTGAGTGCGCGTGTATTGAAATACACATGAAATAATACACATGTGTACCCGTGTACTTGGAATGACACGCACTAAAGTACGTGTATGTAGATACACGTGTGTTATCAAATACGCGATTGAAAATCGATTGAATATTGTATACATTTTGCAAGATTTTTTCCAGAGATCCGCAATTGGTTTTTCGGTGGGAATTCCCGGGGGTTCATCAACGAGGAATAATTTTCCCCGACCGGGTTCAAGGTAGTCGGGATTCTGACGGTTCGTTGGATTCGTATAGCTCTCTGTACACCGTCAGGATCCATTAAGACGGTCGCAGCCGGGTCGGGAAAGGGCTTTCGAAGTTTTAGCGAAGTTTAGCCATGCCATTGTGCACGGTAAACAATGATTTACCCTCTCCCCGCCGATGCCAGAGACATTCCTTAATTACCCGTTTATTAGCTGCTCGTTTGAAGGTGCCTCGCTTTTTAATAATCACCCGGCTACGCTCTCATTGTTTCCGCGACGAGACGCTATCTCTCGGATGCGACGGGTACTTTGCTAGTGAAAAATGGTCCTGCCATAACGTCGTGACAATTAGAATTTTCGCGGTTGGCGGGCTTGCTTGATCGATGGCGATGCTGATAATGCAATTTTTAATTTTTTCAATGTTCTACTGGTATGGCAGAGACTGTTGTACGTTCAGAATGTTGTGCAACACGCAGTTCGAGAATTTTGTCAATTGATGCACCGATACAAGTAGCAGTTCTCATTGAAATTACATTTTAATTGAGCATATCTTAATGAAATACTCGGAGAAGTATTAAAATAATATATGATTATGTTATAATATGGCTTAACGTCTAATTTGCAATTAGTTTACACTAGTTTTGTTAGGTTACACCCCTACCTCATTGAAATTACAAGTAGCAGTTCAATTCGAAAAGGAGCAACCTAGCAGGAGAAATAATTTCAAAATAAAACAACTTGTTGCATCCATCAATGATAAAACCATCTTCGATGAACGCTGTCTTTCAAGAATCGAAGCAAAGCGTGTACAAAATTGATACGAGGTACAGACGATGTTTAAAAATCATAGTGGACTGATAAACATGGATGGAAGCATGTCAACAAAATTTCAACCACGCCCAACCCTCGCCGAATTCCCGGAACAATTATCTCGAGATCATCAACGAATCCCCATCAGTCAGACGTTTTCTTCGCCAGCAGGTTTCTCGTTAACTTGCCGGGTCCGTTTTTGCCGTAACTCTTTGTTCCTGCCATAAGAGAGGTTCTCGGTTACAAACAAGGAAGCTTGGCCATCGTCTAGGCGCCAGTAAGAATGATAGACGTTCCTGTTGTAACTCGGTGCTGGTTCTATTAGTTGTCCGATCGTGGAAGCTAGTGCAGCAGTAGCAGGTTGAACCCAGAGAGGGCAAAGGCTCGAGCAAGAACGAGATTCCGGACCTCGCGTCGAAGTAGCACGATTAGTCAGCGTTGACGTGGCTTGTAATGGCTACCGATGCCGAGGTTGCTCATACTCATATTTCATGGGAGCCCGGTTCTCGGGCCCTTCTGGCTCGTTTTCGACGTCGTCGGCCGGCTCGGTGTCCTCGTAGCTCGCTGTCGGGCTTGCTGATGCTTCGAGGGTGGTTGAGTTCGTTTCATGGCTGAGCACGGCGTGTCTCGTTAGGAACTTGAGCCTCCCCCACCTTGCCAGCCACGCCACGGTACAACCTACTCTCTGCCGGAGACCCTCGTGGCTCGTCTAAGGGTCTGCTCTCTCGCAGAGTTTACCGAGGATTGGGGTAACTTTCGGCTATGACAGCTCCCTCCCCCGGCTTCCGTTTACCCTCTCCCCCGTCAAGCCTCGGATACTCTCTCCTTCTCACCATCCTCTTTCCACTCCCTCTCCATTCTTCTTCAATTCCCTGTTCCTAGTATCTAGATCCCCTCTGTCCTTCTCGCTACTTCATCCTGTTCTTCGTGTTTTCCCGTGTTTCGACGACGACCGTCAGTGAGAACCAACCCCCTATCCGCGCTATCCACGGCGCGGCGTCGCCAACCAACCGGCCGCTATCGGGGAGACTGACCCCGGGAACTGTCAGAAACTTTATCAACTTTGCTCCTCTCTTGCGTCCTCCTCCCTGTCTAGCCAAAGACGTCTATCTCCCGGCCTCTCCCTTTCTCTGTTTTACAATTAACACGGTATCATCACCGTTTGCATATCGGGGATCTTCTTCGACCATTGACTCAGCGATTTTTTTAGGTTTGCCAAACCCCTCGCACGGGCTCGATGCCGATGCTCTATGCAGGGTGATCCACCTAAATGTAGCCACATTAATATCTCCTTTAGTTGCGTTGACTGCGCAGCGGATAAATACATTTATCAGAAAAATGAGAACATTTTTATTTTGCATGAAGATCCGCAGTCTTGTTATGTCATAAAAAGTAAAGTAGATATTTAGGTGGCTACATTTAGGTGGACCACCCTGATGCAGCAAAGATTTCAACGTAGAAGGATGCTCGACTATTATTTTTTCGTTGAGAGAACCTAACTGATCGTTCCCATCGGTTTGGAAGATTATTCTAAGCATGACTTCCTCGGCGGTGCTCGTCAGGATCATTCTATCGAGGTCGTCGGCATCGTGGCTCATTGCGGTTACACGACATGCCCGACCCTGTTTTTGAAATTCCCGATGGACCAGGCCAGGCAGAGAAGAGCAAGCAAGTCGGGCAGGTAGCAGGGTATTCTGAAAATCGAACGGACAGCTCACACACACGGAGAGAGAGAGAGAGAGAGAGAGAGACAGAGAGAGTGTGTGCAGAGTCTGTGGAACAGCGTTGGCTGACACACACGGAACTCGGGTGTCTGACCCCGACGGCGACGGCGACGTCGACGATGCTCGCCTCGCCTTCCTGCGAGGCTTGACGGACGCCGGAATACTTGCTGTAATTGATGATACTTGACGGCAACTGTTGCAGCCGAGCCGTATATACCTCGAGAGATCAGCGTCGAGCAGTTGGCGAAGCTTTAGCCTCAAAGCGTGCGTCGAGTGACTTTGGCGGATTCGAAGTTCTCCTGTCCGATCTGTGTTCGACTCTACGTCTCGTCGCCTTAGCCATGACCTGGGGTTCTCTCTCTGTCTCTCCTGTTCTATGATCCCTCTCGGCAACCTCTCTATTTGCCTTTGAGTAACCACCGTGATAAACGAATCAACCCGATCCCCGCGCGGCAAACGTCCCGAGGATAGGAAAGCGCGTGCTATACCATCCCAGGCCAACTACTTCTTCAAATTTGTACCGTAATCATAATTCACCGGCGCGCGCGGACCGTTGTTCAACCCGGGAGTTGTTCCTCGAGTTACAAAGTAGCTTCCGGTGCTACGTAACTTCTTGAAATATTGCACTTCCAGCCCGTCCATCCATCATCACGCGTTTTCGGCCCCGACTCCAGGTGTCTCAAGCGCCTCGCGCGCCTTTTTACACAGGCCTAGAGCATTATTATACGCCGTGATGACGAATGCGCCGCTGCGAATGTTTCTCCTTTGCGAGAATATCTGTGGTTGTCAGCTAGAACGCCGCATGTCACGTACTTTCACTTTCGAGATAATGCCGTTTGAAGTTTTCATCGCTAATGCTTTGACATAGGACATCGGTTAAATTGCATTATCTTTGTCAGCCTTTCGAACTTGTTTTCATGACTTTTTTCTGGTAAATACGCAAATCCTGGACTATAGAGCTCAATTAATGCATAAACTCGAACTTTTTAGAGCTACCGTCACTACGCACAACATGGCGGCGCTAACCTATAAAAACACTTTAAATCGTTCAACCGTAAACACTTGTAACCTTTGAACCCTTCATCCTCCGCTATCGATACTTGGATTTCTCGCATCTTTTCGTCCAAATCTACTGGATAGCGTAGGAGAAAAGGCAAACATTTCTGGTTATGTAAGGAAAAGAGCAGCCCGTGTGAACGAATACGAAGACTGTAATATAAATAAGATCTAAGGGGGTCTTCGAGCAAACGTATACCCGGGCAACGCAGATCCCTTACGATATGCATCGACGAAAAGACGTTTTTCGTCGAAAGGGGTTATCCACAGGGTACAGTGATCGATGAACGATGATCCCCGATGAATAATTGCTAGAAAAGGGGACGAGGGGAATGACTAGGAGGCGATAGAGAGGAGGCTGACTTTCTCATTGATAACGAGATGCGCGGTACCTGCTTTGGAACGGGCTTAACTACCAATTAATACTGCGGCCCGTGTACCGTTTCATTGCGAACTCGGGGAATCTAATTTGTCTGGCGGTGGAAGTTGCGCGACGGTGTATCTGATTTTGGCACAAGATTGCTCGCCGTGTTGCCGAACGAATCCGTAGGAACTCCCGGCGAGTCGTTAATCTAAGTTTCTCATTAACAAATCGGGTCGCTCGACTCGTCCCGACTCGGCCCGCCTCTCGAAGGGAACGAGGGAGAGAGAGTAAACGCGTCGCCGAGGCTACGTTTGTCCTTTAAATAAGAATCCTTTATTAGAAAAACGTTTCGGAACGAGAGAAGGAGAGAGAGGTAGGGGCTCAAGGAAGTAACGAGACTGAAGCAGAAGGGGATGGTTGAAAAGGGGGGTTGAAAAGGGGGTTTGGTAAGTTGGCCTCGATCCAGCCACCTTTTTCGGGCCGCATTTTCTCCGGCCGTGCGCCAGTGTTTCCCGCTGCTACGGGAACAACTAATCCGTTCTGTTCTTCATTAACGGAGAAAATCCTTCACGTGCCTGTTGGTTCATTCTTTTATTGGCCGACCGCCAACTGCCGTCTTATTCGACTCGACCCCGAACACAACCCCCCGCTGAACATTCTTACATCAACTGTTTACGGTACGACGAAAAATTCCTTTGACCCCGAGATTGAACGGTGATCTGCCTCGTATCTGTACTTCCTGCAATTCTAATCTCTACAGAACTGTACGTAGACTTTCGCTTACACGTATACGAGGGGGAAACATCAATTTTGTTTTTCAAAATAAAGTAATACCAGGTACTTCATGTTATTTTGATTAATTTCGAGAATGGTTGTTTTCTGTCCGATCGCTGGTTACATTTTCCAGGGCGAACTTTCTCGAATCGCTATGCACCGCAATTCATTTGTTTCTGAACAGGAACAGGATTTTGTATATAACTATCCCTTTGTAGGAGCCAGGGCTTCGTAGAAAGGGAGAGGGAGAGAGGGAGAGAGAGGCTCGGTTTCATCGAGGTTATTTTGACTCTGGTCGTGTGTCGCAAGCCGATAGAAGCTCCGCGACGGTTCGGTGAACGGCTGTTTGCAATAGTTGGTACGATACACGGTGATATTGGATTCAGAGGTAGCGGTAACGACGAAGGGGGTAGTTGCGCGAGGGGGAGGATGCGCCGGGAGTTACGGGCCATTGATAGCGTTGGGGCGTCGGGCGTCGGGGCGCTGTCGTTGTCGTCGTCTCCTTCGCTAAACGAATCCCGCCAAGTTCGCATAACTCAGCAACCAGACTGCGTTGACGTCTATTTTGTCCGGGGGACGAACTACCACCCGAACAGGAAATTCCTGCGCGCTTCCTGTGCACGGGGGCGGGACGGGGAGGGACGGGGTTGAAAGATAAAGGGAACAGGGCCGAGCGTGGATCCTCCGAGCTGTACATTCACGCCCGTTTCCCACCGTGTCCGCCCCGTTCCTCGAATTCACCCCCGTTTTTTTACTTTTTTCTCACACACTCTGCAACCCTCCTTTTGCCGTTTGCTTTGTTCCCCTCTTTATCCTTTTTTTTTTTTTGACGCGTGCACGCTCGGTGATCGAATTATCAGAGTCGCGGTACAAGAAATATGTTTATTGGTCGTGTAATAAGGTCGTTGTAAATGTCCAGTAAATGGATTTGAAGAATTTATTAGGTCGTTCGGAAACTCATTTCGTTCTCTTAAGTGAAAATGAAAGCCAATTTTTTTACCATTCAGAATATGTTTTATGACATTTTGTTCTATGATCTCCTTGGGGTTTTTTCTGGCAACTTAAAGACCCCGTGCTCGTAAAATTTCTGTTTTTCTTTATTAGCAATGCTTTATTTGAAATGCAATTTGCACCGCATAAAAATGGTACATTCTCTCCTCAAACAGCACACAACCTTTTCTTTCGCGCACTGCATTTTTACCCTTGCGGTAATAAAAAAGCAAGAGGTCGAATAAACGACATACAATTATTTTTCTGTGAGGTTCTCAAACCCCCACAGACTGTATTCCATCTCCTATGATCATTTACCTACATATACGTAGAAAACGCGTGTTCCTCCTGAAACCCTAATTTCATTCACGTTACTATTGTATCCTCCTACAGACCCACCCCTTGTTCTCTTTTCCTCTTTTTCTTTCTCTCTGCTTTTTATCTTCCTTTTCCCATTCGCTTTGTTTTCTCCCCCGCCGGCCCCACTACACCCGTTTCTCTTTTTTTCGGTTTTATTTCTGTTTCCCTCTCGCCGCTCGGTTTTCCCCTGGTGTTCCGTTTCCCGCCTCCTCCCTTTTACCTCGTCGCCTCGCATCGCGAGGGCTCGCGAGTTAAAACTTTTTACGGCGAACAACACACAGCCGGAGATAGGGCGCCGCCCCGTAATTCCTCGGCCCCATGGACGCTGCAATAAAACGGGAAACCGTGAGGGGCCACACACCAGGCGAATCCTCCGATAGCTTTAGCACCTTCGCTCGGTCGCCTCGCGATACACCTGAGTAATGCGCGAACGCTTGTCCGTGAGCAGCACCCCCTTTTGTTTAGAAGGTTGGTCCTCTCTCGATGGTGCTTTTTGCGCCGTGATGCCGGTTGAATTTCCTGCGGTACGTTTCCTATGGAATGTTACATCCTCCCCCTCTCCCTCGGAGTTGTTCGAAAAATGTTTGCTCGATGCGGTTTGCCCTCGCGAATCGATGCGGATTCGCGATTCTTTGTTTTCAAAGGTAATTTAACTTCTAAACGTGCTTTAAACCTCTCCTGTATAATATCTGGACAGACTCCTGATCAATATTTTGTACAGAGGATATTGTTAAATGTAGTCTTTGATCCTTTTTAATCGACATGAAATCGTGTGCTCCCGTTATCGATACTTAAGCTGGAGTCTCCTTAAACGAATGATAATGTTTGTTAATGTTTCATTTGTTTCCCTAGATATGTTAGGACAGCTTCAACATTGTACATGTTCGCTTAACACAGTCTCTATTTCATTATTTAGCTTATACAGAAAAGTTATCCTGAGCAAAGGGTTAAACAAATGATGAAAATGTCCAACAGACTTTCTAGTATCGTTGATTTAACCGTATCACTGAAAACAACGAAGATATTGTAGGTGAAAATCGTGGGAGACTCAGCCATGATAGATCATACGTGCTCATAATTATGAAACTGTTCCAAGTCATGTGTTTCTTGTTCCGACATGTTCAAGGGAATTCCATACAATATTGAAATAACGAGCACCGTCGAATTCGGTTCATTTGTGACAATATCGTAAAAATGACATTGAATTCATTTAGTACGATACCGTCGAACGTCGTAGAAAATTTGAAATACTGCCACGAGGTTTCGAAATGGTCGATCGAATTTCTACAATAATCTGTGAAAATCGACTAAATTTCGTTGTGCTCCGCAGCGAAAGAAGATGTCAGCACCACAATGCCAGTAATAGCAACAGCTGTACGTACATACCATATATTCCATTTGATCGAAATGGATGTTCCAACCCTACGGTTCGACCCTATGGTTAGACTATGAGTCGGCCATGCACTCAGGACATTAGGTTCCATTTTCCCGAGTGAAGAACTTCGGCGAACGTGCACTTTGTTCGCGGGGGAAAAAAAATGGCGAGCGGAAGCTAGACGCTAGTGTACACCGTGGCCACGTGATCGTGCAGACACGATAAACCAACAATCGTGAAATAACAGAGAAAGCTCTATTTTATTTTCTTTCGTAGGCGGAACTGTCAATATCCCGTACGATCGAATATCGTGCGACAAAGGTCGTTCCTCTCTTTCTGCCTATTTACAAACCATTTACAACCAGAAAGGAAACCCGATTCCCCTTACAGACGGCGTAATCTCTTTTCATTCCCATTTCGCGTTCGATAATCCGCGACCCGTGCCGCTCGCCAATAAAACGCAATTCCGTGGAGGGGCGGGAAAACGCGAGTAAAGTGTTTCACTTTGCGTAACGAGGCAGGGTTCACGCGAACCGGAGCCATTCGCGGAAACGATAACGCGCGGGAATAAGCGCGATAGCGACTTGGTTTCGCGAGCGAACGCTCCACTGCTATAGAACAGTCTTCGGGTGCGTGCGCCGATTGTTGCGTGGCGGCGAGGCTTGTTAGTTTTTCCCAGATCCGCCTCGGAAACGTTCTAATTGACTTTAGAGGCTCACACTCTTTCCAGAAACGGACTTGCAATTCAATTTCCTTCGGCGAATTCGCCTTTCGGACTCTGATGCGAGCTGATAGTCGGGTTCTCAGACCGAAATAAACTCGTAGACACGGAATGTGTACAATGGTTCCAGGGTCGTCTGAAAAGTTTCGATTCAATAAGGACTTAGCCAATTAATCTGGACACAAGCGAGCTAAGTATAGCAATCGTTCAGGATTCTTTCAATCAAGATGATAATCATTCGGCACAGAGTTACCGAGGACTCATTTAACCAATCGTATTGTCCATCGTGTCTCGTATAACTCGGTACAGAGTCACTCGGAACTCTTTCAGCGAATAACACCGTCGATTAGGTCAATTCTCATTGGACCTCTCGCTTTGCTCTTCGAAATTTCAGTAGCACAACGACGTTTTACCACTCAGATACAGTTTTTATCTTCTTTGGCACGCGATGCTGTTTCTAACAGAGGAAACGCATGTTGTCTCGACACGTTATACCTGCCGGCGAATATTTTAGAAATTTTTAAAGACTCGTCGATGGACTCTTCGATACGAAAATCAATGTCTGTCTACTCGCCTCTACAACACTCCGACGTAACGTGTCCAACAAGGATGTTCAAGCGTCACGTAATCGTCACGCGATTAAAACTGATTGCGAGGCGCACCTAAGCCGAATAATCCGGTTTTCAAATAAATAACGAAGTTCCGAGCCAGTCTTATAATAAGTTAGACGTCCCCGGGAGATAATAGACGACATATATTCAATATTCTAAGTCCAGACGCCCGAAGCCAGACCAACTAACCCAAAAGAAAAACGGGCAAAGAAGGTGAAGCCCGTTCTCTCTCCGGCGGTTATGGCGTTCACCACTCACTCCCCGGAATAATTATGATATCATGGGGTAGATACGGTGCAGGGTGCACCAGGGGTTAGCGTTCTCTGTGCAGGAACGCATGCATTAGATAAACCGAGCAGCTCTAGCAGAGCCAGACACTATACAATACGTATATACATATAGTACATCTGCTATAAAGCGCAAGACGCGTTCGCTCTTTTTTCGCAGAACTATTCCACGATTTTCCGAGGTTTATTTCCCAGCGCTGAGCGCCGCGCCGCCGCGCTACGCCATGGCTCGACCCATTCAATTCTCCATTCGAATATCGGTCGGCCAGTCTCTCGGCTCGCGGGGCTGAATTAGTGATATCCGTAATATTGGATATTCGCGCGCGAACTGACTTTACGAGAATATTTTATCGAGCCTCGGCGCGCAATCTGCGGATCTAGGCATTCCGTGTGCTCGCCGCGGCCACGTGAATGATACATTAGTTTGATTAGCTTGCTGTTATTAAATCTCTGATGGACCGGTCCCGATAATGACTCTGTTCGGTAATATCGCGTGAGCCGTGTGTATTCCGAGTGATCCGGTTCCATCTGCCACCTGTGCGAGCCGATTGCTCGATAATGGCTGCTAATTACGGCCCCGGAATCTCCGACGAAAGTAATCAGGTACGGGGTCAGCGACGAACAGTAGACCGGAGCGGAAAGACATTTTATTATCGAGATCGAAAACGTCCCACACTATTTAGTCATTCTTTGTGATCGCCCTTGCGCCGTCTGCAACAGAATATAATACCTCGATTTTGATAGTTTTTAAACTCTCGATATGTTCCCTCTAAATTTTCAAACTTTCGGCTGAATGTGAATACGCAATCCGAAGGCATGATCGCGCAACATTGGAATTTTGATCCTGTCATTAGCGTGTTTTCGATTTCGAAAGAAATGTTTTCTTTCGCTCCGGTCTAACGAACCCCAGTCCTCTTCGAGCGAGCGAGGATGTACTCTTACGAGGATGCCTGGCTATCCAGCTTCTTCCTTATCGCTCGTTCTCGCTCAGTCTCGCGAGCTTCGCGTCAAAAATAAACAAGGAGGAGTCACGAGGTCGGCGCACTGGGCCAAGTGAATTCATTAAGGGGCTCGTTGCCCCGTTAAAACTGTTCCGACACGCGCGCGTGTCTCCGGAGCCCGGAGACTGCCAGTGAAGCTGTGCGAGTCGACGCGGCCCTGCGAACCCGCCTTAAGCCGTTGCGTGCGCCAGAATTCCGCCGCGCTGTTAATTGTCTCTGCCGGGGATATCGCAGGTTCATAACTCTCCGGGTCGCTTCACCGAGTCTCCAGCTGTTCAGTTATTCACCGAGCCGCCCCTCCGCTCCTCTCGCCCTAATTGGCCGAATCGTAACACGATTGCGTGCGCAGTTCGGCCGCAACAACTCCTTTCGGCGCGACGAAGCCGCTTCCGCGATTCCAGACTTTCCTCCATTCTTCCTATGTGACAAACGAAACGAGACTTCTACCAGCATACTCGTGACGCTTTTCCGATTGAAACGAGTCCAAACGCGACACCATTCGATTCACACTCGCTCGTTTAGTATACTTTATTTTCCAAAACCAGATTTATTTTCATTTCAATTTATATAGATTTAGATTTTGTTTGTATGTTTGTATTGCCGTGGGACTGCAACCCTAGCCTCGGAGCTCCGTTTTAGACATTCCTCGAGTCCGTCGTTTGATTGCTAGATTATTTAGAGGACACTCGTTCGCTAACTCAAATTTTTTTCCGTTTTGATAGGCGGTATCGTTATTAAAAATTCCCGGGAATCGCGGCCGAGGCGTAATCGCTCTCCAGGGACGTTGAACCTGCTGGAGAAGCCACCTTACATTGATATTTCATCTTTCGCAACGGGAATGTACTCGGCTTCGATCGAGACTCTTCGAGGTCTTTCACGCGATGCTGTCTCATTGTTTTTGATACCTCGGCGATGGACGGTACGGTTTAATTCGGTGAATTCTCGGTGCTTTGTGATTTATTTACAAATCATACAGGAACTTCTGCGATCATTTAATCGAACGCGAGGTTCGGTCACGTTCCGCATAGATGTTGCTCGAACAAAATGTCACGTCATGCGACACTTCGTACAGCGAAAGGCGAAAGATTGAGATTCAACGTTTTCACTTTCTCTAGCTTTGACCTTTGAACATTCTTCCAGGAATGTAACATTCGAATGAACGTGCACTTCGAGCGTTATGTAGCTTTTATAAAGGGGCCGATTACAATAAAATTAATATAGTAATGCACAAGTCCGTACATAAAGATCGATAAAATTCAACGAATGACACCTGATACGAATCTCTATGCACCATCGAGATAGCACGACCGTAGAAATCGTCCATTAGTCGTAAGAATGAAATTTGATGGAAAGGGAAGGGCCCGCCAGTGTCACACCTTATCCCAGAAGTCTCGCGTGTCTCTCCGGAGACGGATCATTAATTTCTCGCGTCGCGGCAAGCTAATTACCAAGTAGTCGTGGGTGACCGTGTGGTACCGTTCGCTCCCAGGAATTGTAGAATATGCAAGAGCCAAGCTGACTGGTCTCGGAGTACAGTTACCGTAGAATCCGTTCCGAGATAGCGAGGACCGATCAAATCTGTACAAAATGATTTCGCGTCTCCAACTTCGAAAATGGAAGAGAAACATCGATCGTAGCGACTCTACTATTTCCGGAACCTTCTAATCCTACCCAGCCAAGTCTTGCATCTTGTACAATAAAGAAACGTACGTCTTCTCCGGAATTTGATACGACCTCCCAATTCCGGGATTCGACGCGACATCAGAACTGTAATAGTTTGTTACGAAGAATTCGGTACTTTGGTGTTAACGGTGTGTTACGGCTCGCATATTTTATAAAATTAAGAGGGGGATAACTAATATACAGTTCTCCCGAAACGATGGTGATAGGCAAATATACAGGGTGTCATGTATGGACAACCGATTAGGAAATACTTCTTTGACGTTCCGCTTTCGAGTAAATCGAATTTGGAAATTCAACGAATACACGTGCTATTAGATAGGAATCGTCCGATGCGTCTGACCACGACCTACCGATTCTACTGGTTGATTTTTAAACTCGATTTTCTGGAAAAGAATGCGTCAAGCAAAAAAAATGTTATTCTTCAGTTTCGTCTCACTTTTGCGTGTAGAATTATTTCCTGATCGATTGTCCATTGTATGCGGGACACCCTGTATAAACGCACCTTCATAAAAATCAGAGTTCACGGTGCAGCGGCGATGAATCACTTCTGTCGAGCCTATAGCGAGCAGAGATGATCGCGACAGACAGAGAAGCGTTATTAAACCGCCGCCACTTTCCAGGAAATTCCGTTTCAGGAATACTTGCCGTTCCACGCAGCTCCTATCAGTTAATAAGGATTAATTCCAGGGGCGTGGCTGACGCATTGGCAAAGTCACTCGTACGAGAGGCAGTCTCCGCGATACCGTTTATCATACCGTGAACCGTGAGCTCGCCCCAGCCGACCAGCAGAGAGAGAGAGAGAGAGAGAGAGAGAAGGAGCCCCCCTTTTCGTGTGCCGCCCCCCTCTTCTTCCACCAAAACCCCCGGTTTTCGCGAATGTGTGTACACGTGTACGCATGTATATGTGTGCATCGCGAATCCGCCCCGGAACTTTCCCGGCAAGTTCCGCTGATGGCGGGCATAAATAACAAGGGGAATCGCGTTTGCACGCGCCGCCGAGAAATTTTCGGAACGCGGTGCATGGTTACGCCTATGCGCCGTGCGCACGTGCTACGCTTGAAGAATTTATCGTGACAAGGAAGATAATACGCTCGTGATGCGCGAGACGATCCTCGATTCTAACGGACTAACAAGCAACAGGGGCTCCTCCGATCGTGTTCTGTTCATCTCGCACGCAATCCTCGGGTTTCCAACCCCTTTCCACACTCCGACGATGATCCTGGAATTTTTAACTCTCTCCTGCGACGAATTCACACACTTCTAAATCGATTCTGAACAAGCCTGTTGTCTCGCACGCAACCCTTTGCAGTACCCACTCCCTTTAGATCAAAGTACTAAATATTAAAAATATTATATTAGATACTACTATGAAGACTTGGGACCACTGTACAATGATGAGACTAGACCGCGGATTTTATGCATTTATGACAAAAACGAGTACACGACTACTTCCAACGTATTGAAAGAATATTGAAAGAAGAAATAAATGTCTGTACGTTTTTATTTTGCATAAAATTCGGCGATCCGCTGACGACGTTTCGCAACCCTCGAGACGCTTCGTCAACGAGGCTTCCTCAAGCCATTTCATTTTGAGGTGTACGTTCCGTTCAGAGGAGAGCACGGCCGGAACTTGCGAGAGGATAAATTCAGCGCGTGACGTCGCTATAGTTCGTCTTAACGGGAGTATCTGCAGCGCTTTTCCCGGCTAATCAGATTTCGCTGGGTTCCCTCGCAGGACCGTGCAGGCGAACGCGATACTACCATCGCCAGTCGCTCTCGCTATCGCCCTCGCGACCGCCATTGTGCTGCTCTGGATACTATTATATTGGCTATATACAGGTCGCCCGTACACTCGAAACATCGACCACGGTTCGCCAGTTTCGCTGCTCCACGGCGTGCTCTCTCTCTCTCTCTCTCTCTCTCTCTCTCTCTCTCACGGCACCGATAAAATCAGGAAAGAGGATTCTCTGTCTTCCTGGATCTCGCCGTTCAATCGTCCTAGTCGGCTAAATTAGCTGCGCCGAGATTGATCGATGAACGGAACAGCACTTTGATGCACGCCGTCTGCTGACCGTTCGCAGCCCGTTTCCAAGAAGAATGTTGCTCCGTTAGATCCTGCTAATTAGGGCTCCGGGAAAAATGAATTGCCTGTTCTGTCGGTAGAAAGATCACAGAAAATGTTGGTCATTCGCAGAACGGTTACTTGTAGTGCCTAATAATAATAATCGAAGTTACCGTAAATGTACGAGTAATTATTTAAAGAAACTGTCTCCGCCCCCGGCACATAAAGTACAAAATATATGTGCAATCTTCTATAAACAGTACTGTACTCCATTTAGCTCATCCTCCCTTGCAGACTTTGATCCCTGCACTCGCGAAAGCAAAGATAATGCACTGGGAGGAATCGTTGCATAATTAAAGCTCCGTCAACATGGTCCCGATCCAAAAAAGCTTTTGCTCCACTGTAACCCAAGTAGACCTATTTCGAGCATCAACAAAGGGATCTTTTTGATGCAAAAGGGCGCGGATGGACCGTGAGTTACGTGTCGTTCAGATCTTCAAGCACGACGTTCGATCGTTGATTGCTGCCTTTGAAGCGGACGTCGCGTCGGTCGGATAATCGAAAATCCGGCGTGCACAGGGCGTCGTGTCGCCTGCAAAATTATCTGGCAATTATCATTTGCTCGTTCACAGCCCCCCGCCCTCCGCCGTGCGAGATACCGGGGATGGTTGGTTATTAATGAGAAGGAGCTTCGATTGCGCAAATAGAAATAGTCGGAAGTTCCGTTCGGACGTTCCGGGCGCGGCCCTAGCACGGGAATAAAAAAAAGGCGTATTTCTCGCCGCGGCGACGTCGACGTCAACGCCGACGCCGCGTTTGTGCATACCTTTATTAACTTGCAAATGACGGCGGTCTGTCGACCCCTTTATCGACCGTTGCCGACCGTGGAAACGGCTCCCGGCGATAAGTCGAGTCAATAAACCGCGCTTCGTTCGGTAAGCAACTAGCCAAGGAGCTATTATTACGTTTAACCGGGGAGAATAATTCACCGATCGGCCGTAGCCAGGGGAAACGTGACCTGCCAAGGAAAATACAACCCTCGGCCAGCTCGAACCCTTCGAGACATTGTCCTGGACGCAGTTTTACGTCGGGGCCACGCGGATTTTCCCATTGCTTTTTAGGGTTGTTCGTTTATTTCTTGATCCCCATTTTTCATGGTACCAGTTGCTACATATGATGGACATACAACTCCCCACTTACCCCTTCGAGACGCTGTCTAGGAGTTTTCCAACGAGACTGGGTTGATTTGCCCGAGTAAATGGCCGGTGAAATTGTTAACGTACATTTTCATTAGGAACTCAAATTTCCGGGACAGTGTCGCCGGCGTCTCCGAGTTGTCGCATCGAATGATTTAAATAGCTTGTACACGTTGATCCTTCGCCGCGAACCTGTTCTCGGACAATAATCGATCGAGATAATTCGAGAGCACGGTCGTCTTCGCGTCTCGCCGTGTCCCGCGTCGGCAGTGTCAATAGTTAAAATTCTATGTTGTCTCGATAACACACCGTTAGCCACCCGGTAGACCTTGTGTTTAATATATAACAGACACGGCACTGTTCTTTGTGGTATCGACTGCCAGGTAGATTGGCTGTCAGCTATCGATCAATCTGGGAATGCTACGGCGAACTTCCTTGCGACTGCACCGAGTGATTGATCGACCGCCGGCTCCGACGATCGTTCTTCGAAGTTGAAGCCACGGTGTCTCCCGTGGACAATCTGTCCATTAATATTGTTAGCAGAGTAGAATTAATGCTAAACTTGCGGATTTTTACGCGAGACGCCGCGTTGATCCTTCGGACAGCGCCGCCTTGGATCGTGCTGGACGTGCTTGATCCATCTTCAGGATCTTTCTGACGACTTTAGAGGCGTGGTCAACCTTTCGATTAGGACCGTTCCTATAAACAATCTTGAAGACTCGTTGCTGGATCAATCGTAAGTAAACTAAACACGTGCTTAGGGTATCAAGAGAAGGAGCACCGTAGAAATTATTTGCATAGCAATCACGAGACTGCGGATCTTTATGCAATTGTGGCTTCTGAAAATTTTCAAAAAGATGCTGCGATATAATAAAATTCCATAGAATTCGATACGATTTTTATTTATTTCGGATCTACAAAAGTTACCACCACTGGAAATAAAATGTTATTTGTTTCCCCCTTCTTAAAATTTGCCTAGAATATTTGAAAATTGCATAAGCATCCGCAGTCTTCGAGCAACAATTCGATGATCATTCCCTTTGAACGAAATTTCCGCACTTACCAGGTTCTCACCGCAGCCACAAACAGAATCGCGAAGTACTCTGGGACTGGTTGAAATCGTCAAAGGTTTCTATGACTGTCGTACGCGGATCGCGATCGCCTTGCTCACGGATCGAGAGGGATCGATACCGATCCGGGTGCTCTCAAACGAAGCCGATTTTCAAGCTTCGCGTTGCACCGCAGGCGATCGCTATCTCGCGCATACATCAGCGGCAACGAGCGCGCTAATAACGTTGCCGATCTGGCAAATCAAATCCTTATTATCAGCGACTTAATACCGCTCGAGATCTCGAGCCGGTTGATTTATTAACAAGACCGTGTTTCGAACCGGTTTCCCGCTCTCTTCCGACATTTATACCGTGTCCCACGAAATTACGTTTACGATTCCAGGAGTGGGGAGGAGGGAGGGGGAAGGTATACTTAAACTTTATTTCTGCGAGCGTAACAATAGAATCGAACGGTGCTCGACAATGCGAACGAGTCAGAAACACGTGGCCCGAAGAAACGAGTCGTAATGCGCGCGATACTAAAGATGCAACGTGAGATTGCACCTGCTCCGAGCTGCACAGCTCTGCCCCCGTCTGGCCCTTAACTCACTTATCCTTGCCACAACTGCGTTTCCGGTTGATGAATATTATCGGCGTGCGAGCGTTGAACCTCTCTCTCCGGTCACCTGGACGAGAACCGTCTGCCTCAGGTAGATAATTTATCAATTTTTATTTTGCCCCTTTCCGAGCATCGAACCGGTGCGCCGCGGCACGGCAGATGATATCTTGCCTCGAGAGCAATGCATTTTTCAACTCGACGCGACCACAGACATTCGCTTCTACGTCCCACTCGTTCTCTAGACAATCTATTGATTAGGCTGTTGCATACGAGTTGTCAGACTTCAACGCGATTCATTCGTACCGCGTTAGAAGAAACCCGGAACTAGTAGAAACCAGAAGTCCGATACAAATTTTACGGCGCAAGAAATACTGTTACAACTTGGAGATTTATTAACCTTCATACGGTTTCCATTTCAAATAACACGAGTGTTCACTTTTCACCACTTAGATTAAGTGGTCAAAGGTTTGATTAAAAAAGAAAACATACTCGGAACGCAAATGGTATACTTTATTATACACTCGTTGCAATATCTTCGTGCAAAATCAAAATTGTCTTCATAAATTGCACAACATAGGAGTCAAATAAGAATGTAATTTTTTCTCTAATGATATTAATTAGCTGAAACGAGTACATTGATATTTTTGAATCATACACATACTCATTTTTCCCATAAGACAAGACGTTTAAAACTCGACTGCACATTGAAAAAGAGAAAAAACGTTAATTGGTCAGAGACGAGCAAAAGCGCGAGGGTTAAGATGACAAAGATATGTGGTGGTTGGCGAAGGTATCTAGGGGAAGTTATGGGATGGTGGAGAGGGTTGATTTCGGGTCAAGGGATGTTACGATCGCGACCTGGTATGGATCCCTCGTCTTTCTGCTATGTAGAGTAGAGATGGCAGACACACCTGAATAATCCAAGCCGGGGTAGGTCCGCCCCTATTCAGCCGCCGCCGACACTTCGTTATCGATTACACGCGGATGCTGTAATTCCCTCATTAGCAGGTTCGGCTGGCAGGTACGGTTTCTGCCGACGACGGAAAGGAACGGCGGGGATCGGCGCGCCTAGTTCCCGAAGACAAGACTCCGCAATTATGCTTAGGGTTTTCGGGGGAGGGAAACTCGTCGCGTCGGTTCCCGCGAAAAGGGAACGATGGGAACCCGGTCCGAAACGAGGATCTAACAATACCCAGAATAGCGGGGTGGAGCACATCTCGACAACTACCGCGAAGTAATGCCATCCTCCGCGCGATATTATCGCTGAACCGCCCCCGTACTATCCGCCGCGATTATGAGGGATCTTAGAGAAATCTGTGAGCAGTCGGGGAAACTGAGATACCTCGCAGAAATTAGTGAATTTACCGAATTTAACCATCTGGCTGTTCTGCACCCCTATTTTTAACCATTTCCACTCGGAGCTATTTTAACTTGAAAATTAAACATTTAGAATAATTCCATATTCATTATCATTTCACGCATATGAAATTGATATAATACCTCTCGTACAATGCTTAAACGTGTAGTAATTGTTTAGATATCAAAATATTTAACGATGTGAACAGTATTTTGAATTATGGAACAGCAATTTTCAGGAGCGCTAAGGGTTAAAGGGAGTCTTAAACATTTTTCGAATATTTTATCGAACACTCTGCGATTTCTTTATTTAAAACGGCTGACGAGCAGGAGGATCTGTACGCAAAATAATATCTGTCTGCGTACATTTTAAGAAACTATAACCACATTTTGTTTTTTTTTCTTTAACAATCTTAATCGGTTGAAGACAATATATATATAAATTATAATAAATCAACACAATAAATATTGATTTCATAAAATTTCGAAAGATCTGTTCCATTTTTCTTCGTAGTTACTGCATGGTTGAAAAATTCCACTCCGCCGATACAATTGCCAAACAAACTTTCTCGCAGACAAAGATACTCTTCGGAATATTTGATCTTCTTTTGTCTGTAATCGTGATCTCTCCACCGGTATATTTATCCAATTAGTTTCCAATTATACAGCGGCCCGGATCGTATGCGGTTTCCTCTTGGATCTGGATCGCGACGAATCATTTCATCTACACTCTCGGAGAGAGGGAGAGAGATCAATCGTGGGTGCGGCTGCTATTCCCACGAAATTCCAACGATTCCCGGCGGCAAGTGCTCTTCCTGTGCACGTTTTACAAGGGAAACTCGCCTGTTACACGAATCCGCGAGGACTGCTTTATCCCGCTAGTAATTCACCGTAATTGCCCCTCCGAATTTCGTTCCGCCTTTCGAGACAGAAAACAATCTCCAACCGCGTGTCTAACCGGTGTTCCTGCCATGCCAGACTCGCCGCTACCTTGTTCGGGATTAGATTTTTACTGGCTGCGTTCCGTTTTACTCTGCTGACGTTTCAACTACAGGTGAACCGGCCGAAATCGCTTATATCGATATTTAGTTAGAGATTCCGGAGTTAGAATGTTTATGTGCTTGTCTTGAAATTAGTTGGTTAACTGTCGTATCGATTTACGTCTGCAGTTTAACCCATTACGTACCATGATCCACTCGAATGGGTTAAATATACAACGTATCGACGGTGCTCAAAAACGCGGTCCATCACTGGCTCACTCACGCTAACCGAAGAACGCCGGCAACACGGACGGAGACCAAGTCGGTGGGACTTGATCAAACAACTTTCGAAGACTTTGAAATTTGCATGGGAGCAGTTCGTATCGACGAACCGATTCACGGCAGCACTTTCGTAGGAGCCGGATTCCGAATCCAGGCTACTAAAAGCTTCATTCGACAGTATATCGATGATATCGACGGCGGGGATCCGAAACGCGGGCTGTATCGTTCGCGATCCTTTTCACGTCTGTTCCTGACAATCGGTGAATAAAAAACGAAATGGAGGACGCGCGGCAAAAAAAAAGACGGGCAGAGAGCAACGGAGAGAACATGGGGGAAAACGTGTGCAGGAGAGAAAGAGAGATAGCACTCGAAAGAGGGAAAAAGTATTCGGGACGGGCGGAAAATAGGCGGGCCCTGGTCGGGCTCGCGGCTGGAAAATGAAAATGGCAGCGGAAGAGTGACCGACGGACGCGACGGTTTCGCAATTTGCGCGTCGCTCGTAGTCAATTTCAGGGGCCAATATTTGTCCGCGAGCGGCGAACGGTTCCACAGGATTTTTTTGCCAGGCTGGAACAGTGACGTAGCCGGTGTTTGTGACCGGAAGAGAGCCGTCGATTCGCGGCGTCAGAAGTGCGAGAAATCGCGAGCGATGCACCGTGGACGAGTGTCTTGCAACGAGGCGATGCGCGACGACGCGACGCGACGCCCGGGGGGACGATTCAACGGGTTCCAGCTTTGCATGATCGCGCGCACAGCCACTCTGCAGAGAATCGCCGTTTACTTTGTGACATGCACCGTGCTCCAGGCTACGCTGTAATAATCACAACAAGAACGACGACGGAATTGGGCCGCGTTGAAGCCCCGGTAATAGCCGCGCAAGGAAAGAAACGCCAGAGGAACGTGTTAATTAAACGGTTAACATGGTCGTTTACACGCCCCGTTTAATTGCGATTCCTGTTTCCCGCACTCTGACCACAAACACGGGAATTGTTGTCGGATAAAATTGCCTGATTAATGGGACAAGCGTTGGGCAACTGGTGCGCATCGGTAAAATCCCAGAAAATTGTCGACACGTACTGTACGGCTTCGCTTGAAACTTCAGCGAGAATTAATAGATAAGAATCATCCAAGTGGAAGACAAGAAATGAAATCCTTTCAATTGTTTGAATACGTTGGGGCGAACGTAACAATGTTCTGAAATACTTCTAACCTATTCAGAGAGCCTGGTGTCCGCGTTTATCCGTGTACTTGTTAGGAATTGTTGTTTTTTAGATACACGACCGTGAGATTACGCCGTTGACATTAACTCCTCGTGCCACGAACTAACACTAAAACAAACATTTTAACAAAGTACATCGCCCCATACATGCTGCCACAACACTCCATCCGAAACAAAGGAAATAAAATTCCCGGGAATTTTCCTCTCCGTAAACCGAGGCGGCGCGGCGGCATAAAACCGAATTCGAGCATCCTCGGTCCAATAAAGCCGCCACCGCAGAATAGTTTAATCTCTTCGTACATTGTGCTCGAAACATTAATTCCGCCGACCCGTTCGGGCCTGCGTCGCGCGTCAAAGAAGCACGAAAGCACCTAATGAGACGAACCGTTTCGGACAAACAGTCTCGAGACTTGGCTCATAGAGATCGAGCGCGAAAGGGTGGCGGGGATGGGTCGGGACACGCGGGGTGCGATGCTGCGAAAACGAATGCTTAAGAGTGCATTTCTCTGATGACTCCGAGAGACGGCTGCGGATAAAATGAGTGGTCGGTGCAGCGAGCGAGGGAGAGAGAGAGAGAGAGAGAGAGAAAGTGCACCGGGCATACAAAAGCACAAAGGACGGCGCGCTGCAACACAATAATGCAGATTCGGGGGTGTGTATCACGTCGATTGCAATAATGGGAGGGAAGCTTTCTCAGTGTTTATTAATCTCGACGTCGCGCCTTTGCCTGGCACCCCCCGCTTCTCCTTCCCTTCCTCTTTCCCTTTCTCGTTTCTCTGTGTCTGTGTTTTCCGTCTCTCTCTACTTCTCTCCATTCTTGTTTCTGGGGTTCTCTTTCTCTTTTCCTCTTATTCTTTGGTCCTTTTTCTGGGTTCTTCTGTCTCTATTCTTCTCTGTATTTTTGTCTGTGTCTTTCTCTCTCACTCTCTCTCTATTTTTCTTTTTTTCTCCCCGTTTGTTTCCGAGTTCCTGCGACTCTCTCCTTCCCTCTGTCTTTCTTCGGTTTTCTCTCATCTCTCGAAGTATTTCGCTTGTTCGTTGTTTATCCGCTTCGAGTGCTCTCACGGCCCCGGCAAACCGAGTGCGTTTCACGCAAAAGCGTCCTCCGCAGAGGAGCATCGCGTATAATAGAGGTACGCGTAATAGTCATCGTCGTCAACGTCGACGGAACGACGCTATCCGTCCTTCAAAGGAAACATATCGCCGCATCCTTTAAGAATATTCGTCTAAAAGGGGATCAGGTATTTCCCCGGAGATCGACCCACTTGCTCTCGGTCCTGGCTGTGCTTAAAGCTGCACTACGAGAGAGAGGGAAAGAGAGAGGACACCGAAAGCCGGCAACCTGCTCGATAAACTTCTTTCCCATGGAACACGATCCACCGACACCCTCGAATCCCATCGATCAAAACCCCTACCGATGTTCACCGGTCACTAAGCGTTGCTCGGCTCTGCACGGTGATCGAGCGACTGTTGCACGAAAAATAATGGCAACATCCACACCATGGATTTGCGGACCAATGTCCTGAAATGTCCGGGGATGTCGCGTTCCCCAGAAATGTCAAAAGCGTTCGTTTCATGCTGGTACAAAGATTAAGCGTTCTTACGTTTTATTAGGTCACTCGAATGTTCACAAAGGAAACGAACTAATCTTCAAGTTAGATTAGCGACGTTATGCCGCGCTTACCCCTAACAATATACAACGTAAAATTACCAGAATTCACTGTCAAGTTGATTATCAACAGAAGAATCTTTTTGGATCATTTGAAAGTGTCAGGGTCCAATAAAAACGCTTTCGGATGCTCTCTAAGGGAACCGGAAGATTTTTCTAGGTGTTCCCAGAGGACTCACAGGCGTCCGAAGATTATGTTGCCCGATCATCTACTTCGATCCCGAACCAATCTCTGACTCGAGCATTAAGAGAGACCATAGGGTGCTAATTGGTACCGCTCTGGGTATAATCGAGGCGTCGATTAGTGTAGCATCGAAGTCCACGTCACCTACGTAGCACAGGAAGCGCATCTCAAGGTGTCTGAAGGCGATCGAGGCTATTATTGGTCCGTTAGGAGACGCGCGGTCAGTCGATTGGCCTAATGGACCTGCACTAGGACCTAGGAGAAGCTGAATCGACTCTCTATCTATCAGACCGATGATTAACCCCTCATCTGTTCTTTATAACGTCTACGACATCGATCGCTGGCTCCTACGGCGGTAATTGCCGGTGATCTTACACTTTTTGCGATCTTCGATCCGTTTCTCCATCAACTTTTCTCTATCTATTATTTCGGTGTCGCAGAAATTGATCTTCTATCGGAGATTCCGGATATACTGGCAACGTTCTCATTTTCTTCTTTGTTCGATACTCTCTTTCCGTTGCTTTTTTAAATATGTACTCTCGGATACGTCGTACATTAAACATCGTGCATTATAGATCATTCGACATTGTACATTTCCTACAGTGTTCTCCCGAGTTAATTATTGTAGTAATATAGTGATAACTAGACTGCGGATCTTTACGCATTTGTGGCTTCTGAAAATATTGAAAACAGGATGGAATATAAAATACGACACAGAATTTAGTAGAATTTTGATTTTATTGAGATCTGCAAAGTCGTCTACTACCACTGGAAATAAGATTGCATTGTATTCTACCTTCTTAAAATTCGTTTATAAAAATTGAAAATTAAAAATCAGATGGTCCACCGTAGACTTCACCATGGCCGCATGTTTCCCTCTTAATATCTCCACGCTTCCATAGCGTTTTTCTAGTAGTCGTTCAAGCAGCCGCGCTTATTCCCGATAAAAGCGACCTAAAGAAAATTCGATTCCTGACTTCTACCGGATTCGGCCGTTCTCGGCGATCGATCGACGATTGAATTCCGAGCACGTGGTTCCCTCTTCGAGATTACGCGAATTCGGTATACCTGCCAGACGTTTGTACAGGATTCAAAGAGGGAGAGAGGAAGAGAGAGAGAGAGAAAGAGAGAGAAAGCAGGGAAATGCACGTGATCCTCTCTTCTGGCGCACGCCGGAGCGGAATAAACGTTTGAACGGGGTACAAGGGGACCGTAAGGGGGTAAAAGTTCCGTGGGATCGAAACCGAGGAAGGCTCGCGTTCACGGCCACGCTCCACACAAGTCCGTTAATTACCGAATTCCTAATTATACGTACGAATCTTGAGAGGAAATTTGAACGGCGTGGCGCGCGGCCCTCTCTGCAAAAACCAGCTGCTTCGTTACGCTCGGCGCGTGTACGTTTGACAGGCAAAACAGGTAGTTACCGGGTCGACAGACACCAACGAAGCTCTCCGGTTGCCAGCTCGAATTTGAATCCGAGATTAGAAAGTAGCTGCCAGCAGGAATTTCTGTGGAAAGTCGAGGAGAGAAGCGTCCCAGGGACCAGCGAGCATGCGTTTATTAAATTGCTATCCTCCTACGGGGCTAAAACCACCCTAACGAAACTGCCCTATGACAACCCGACGAGACGGCGCCATCGTTACGTCTAAATTAAATGATCGGCCGTGGTTCTCTGCTTGTTTTTCATTTGTTTATGGATTCGACGATTCTTTCGCTCTTCGCGATACGCTTTTTGGCACCCTCTTCCTTGGAATTGATTATTTTGGTCTTGGGGCGAGTGTCGCGGTATTATAGTCTCGGTTTTATTTTTAAGAAGTGTAACATTCTCCCCTTTAATGCTTTAAAACATTTTAATTTTGTAATTCGATTTGAAATGTACCCACCAATCTTGTCTCGGTCTCTAAAATCGTTATTATCTTTTTTGCGTACGTTGAAAAATATATTTGTATGCTGTCTGTGTTTTAATTTTACCTTTACACGTTTTCTGAAAACACGAACGTATAAATAGAACGTATTTTATGAAACCAAACAAGGATCGATAAACAAGAATCTTCTGTGAAATCATGCTTAGCACTAAATCTGTAGATTTACAGAGCATTCAAATTGGATAGATTTTGTATATCCCGATTTTTATTACAATATAATAAGTTATACTAAGTTAACAATTGGCGATACGTAGGCAAATGAATATTCCGAATGAAATCGAATTATTGTATTGCTTTTAATTCTGTTATCATTATTAAAGATTAAATCGATCGAACCTTTGCGCTGAGAACATTAGTAATTTAATATTATCAACAAATACGATCGATATAAAGCTTTAATTACCATGCATGACGAAACACTCAAAACGATCGAACCTTTGCGCTGAGAGCATTAGTAATTTAATATTTAAGATTAAAGATGTGTTATATTCGTTTGTCTGCATGCACCGATCGTAACAAATAATTTATTTGCAATAATTGGTCATATGACCGATTCACGTTGAAATGCCGTCAATCCCGTAAGAGAATCAATTAAATAAACTTACTTAGAACACACTTAGCGTACATTGACAAAAAGAAGTCGAGGCACAGGTAGTTTTAGTACAGCGCTCGTGCAAACCGTTGAGAAAATTTCGCAAAAGCGTAGAAACACTTGTTCAAACATCGAGTTCAGTTTCGTAAGAACGCGCGGAACGGTTCGAAGACCGGTTTCCCGGTGAGCGGGCCCCTTAAGAAAATTTCAGGTCCTTAAAGAGGCGTTGAATCGCAGCGCGAGAGACGTCTCTCTCCTCTCTCTCTCTTTCTCTCCTTTGGAATCTCGTTTTCCGCCCCGGGTACGAGGAAATCGAAGCCCAAGGGGGTGGCACATCTCGCAAAAGCTGTCTGCCGGGTTAATTTCGATGCGTACATATTTGCACGGCCGGAGGAGAAGCCGAGTGGTGCTCGAAGTTTCAACGCGTGCACACCGCCACTCGCGGAGAATTCCTCTGGAAAGAGTAACGTTGTTCGCCGATTTATACTTCTGAATGGCCCCCGCCACGGATTCTCGCTGCTCGGGAAAGAAAACCCTGAGGAGAAAAAAATTTCTTCGTCGAGCATCCAACTCGGGATGCTGCAATCACGGTTTTATTCTTCGACATCCTCCCCGCACCTCCTGTCCGCTCTTCACTGGTTCCTCTGACCTGAAAAAATAATATTTCGCCCGTCGTCAGATCAACGATTCTATTTTTTAACTCCGGCAAATTAACGGGCGCAGGATTCTCCGAGAATTTCTGACGAGAAAGTAACGATATTACTCTGGTCTTGGTGTCGGAGAGGAATTGGATCTCGGTGGAAAAATTGGATTAGTCTGTTTTTTTTCTTTAGTGGAAATTGTATTTGTTCGTGTTCTATACAGTTTTATGTTGCTGATCGTCTGGTGGAAGGATTACCGAATTTTCATGTCTTCATCGATCTTCGCTTTGATCCTTTTCTCTGGAATGTTTGGAATGTTTATACAGAACGTGGCCAGACGAGTGGCACAACCGGCAGGGAATTACACTACATGTAAAAATAAGTCGAATAAACCCGATAACATGTTTTATTTTGACGCCTCGTTTTCGAGAAAGTCGACTTTAAAGACCGGTCGTATGAACATATTACCAAATTTCTCTGAATGTCCATTCTTTGCTCGCCAATATATTAATTTACAGTCTTAAAATGAATTGGCTACGCAAGGGTTAATATATGCAGGAAGTAGAATTGGTTTGCCACGATCGGACGCGTCAGACGATTCACTGACCCAACTCCATTCTTTACCCCATAAAAAAATATTATATATAACTTCTACTCAATCTCTAGCTTAAATCTGGGAACTTCCGGAAACCATCGGAGAGTTCTATGAACCTAAAGCAAAAATAACAATATCGTTCTCCGATCGTCGCCGGAAACTAACTTCGCGCTAGTAAACTGCGTTATCCATCTCGCCAGTCTACCGAACATTTCCATTTCGCCGTGGATGTCTTTGTTACGACGCGGTCTCGCGGTCACGCGGTTCCCGCGGGCGCAGTACCGCGCCGGCTCGTTCCCGAAATTTAATTAGAGCGTCGGGGACAACACGGGGTTCAGGATTTGGTGGGGGGATGGCAAATACGACGCAATCGCGACCGCCGACCTTTTTCGTGGATCGTAATCCCGTGCGTTTCTCTGGCTGTTGTAAAAGGCGAAACACCGAGGGGAAAAGCAATAGAATCGAGAACAGGAGGCGAGGGAAGGGTATGGGGGCGGGGACGGGTGGCAGCGTGCGAGTATATTAAGCGTTCGAAATTTATCGCTGTTCGCGTTTCCCTCGGCCGAATTCCACGCGCGTTTTCCAGCTCTCCGTCTCGCGGTTTTTCCGCTCGCCGCGGACCTTTTTCCCTTAACGAAGGAAAAACGGCGCCGTTTACGGTCGAAACGCGGCCGCTTATAGAAAACAGGTGCCGCCCTTATTGCCGGTTGACATATTGCGACTCGTATTACCGTTTCTACGTGAAGGGACCTGGCCAACTGTTCGCCGCCGCGCCGTTTGCGGAACAACCGGACGTTTCTGCTGCTAGGATTAACCCTTCGCGGCGGGAATTAACCCCCGACCACAACCCCCGGAGTCGGGACCTTTTATTAAACGCGGTTGATTAACAATTTTTGGAATTTCGAGCACGATATTGGGGCCAAGAGGAAAGCTTACGGTGGAAATGTCCTCGGGCTTCCAACCCTTCGCTCTTTATTTTTATATATTAATCCCGTGCCAGACCACGCCAGATTCTCGGTTTCTTACTGCAGGACGTTCTGCAAGATTACAGATTATTTATGTGTGGAATCATTAGACTTCTTCATATTTGTCTTAACTATTTTCAATTTCTAAAAAACTGAAAGTGTATCGTATTTACATACACGTGTCCCTGCTTCTTTGAGAGAAACGTGGGTTTTCTTTTTAAATTCAATTTTACAGATGACACTGTTTACATGTGGATCAATTAGACTTCTTCAAATTCTTCTGAACTACTTTCGAATTCTAGAAAGGGAGCACTAGCGAATGACAGTGTATCGTATTTGTACAAGGTGGATGTTTTTGATAGTATTTTTTTAAAAGTCATGGTTAGATCCTTCCAGATCTGTACTCAGAAAATTTTAATTTTATCTGCGTACCTACTTCTTCGAGATCAACGTTGATTTTCTTGTTGATATTTCCTGTATTTGAAATTTCGTAGGGGTTTCATGAGGGCCAGTAAAAAATCATCGCAGAAAGTTTACGATGCTCTTGTCTGAACGCGACGGTATCAATCTACTTACTCCACCATTCCGCAGGATTTCGGACTGCATTCGTAATCCTCTTTCCTCGGTGTTCATTGTCCATTTCGGGGCGCGCAAACACGCGGACCCTAAACAAATACCGTGGGCTTCTTATCTCCAGATGGAAGAGATGCTTACTTTCGCTCTGGGATCCCTTTGCTTGCCCATTCGCGCTGCCTGAAAGTGGCTATACCGAAGTTTCCCTTTTCTCAGGTGTTACTCTATTTTCCATTAACTCGAAATACACGAAAGGCAATCCTAACTGGGCCCCGTTCTCAACCCTACAAAAATACGAACGGACGCGAAAGGTTCTCCGTTAACATCCATCCTGTTTCGTTTCACACTTCAATTCAAGCGTTCACTTCAATTTCATGTTCATCGCTCTTTATTCAGAACTTCATACTTTAAACAAATATTTTACAAAACAGACTACAGCTGGAACGAACAATGAAGCGTTTGCCTAGATATTTTTTCGATTAAATCCAAGATCAATGAATCTATTTGTCAATACACCTCGACGGACTGCGGATCTTTATATCCATGTATGATGGATAATTTCCATGTTTGAGGATAATTTCCATGTGGTGAAAACATATATGTATAGAACAGTGTTGCACCTAATCATTTTTCTCATAAGCGCACAAAATCCTGAATCTGACGTTCAACATCAGAAATGAACTCGTCTTCGTGCAACGAGCAAGAACGAGAAAGAGACACGAAACTGAAGCGTTCTAGTCACCTGTCTGAAGCAGCATGTTGTGCCCCAATCGAATTGATAAAATCACTATTTTATTCAATTAGGTTGTTCAAGCACAACGTCAAGGTACACCAGAATCTCGTTGGAACCAAAGAAAGTGCAAGAACTAAGACACAAAGCGACCGACTGACTCCTCCGCCAAGAATCGTATAAAGGTTAGCTTCGGCTCTTCTCTTCACAGAATTTTTAATCAAGCCACCGCGAGTACAATCGCGAGACGTCTCGTTTCTCGGTAAACACGAATATGCAAATTCATCCCGAAAACTCAATAAAAAGTCTCGGGCGCAAAACCCCCTACCAAGCAGATCCATGGAATCAGCATTTGTATTTGCGCGGGGTAGTCGGCGTAGCTCGGAACGCTAATACACTTTTCCCTCGTTCTTTCATTACCCGGTTTCGACTGTAGACTGCACGGTCACGGGTTCAAGCACTCGGACGTCCGTGATTTAAAGGGACGATCCATAGAATCCGGAATCGGCCTGGGCGATCATTTGCCAAGATTAAAAGTGAGCGGCTGCTCGAGAGCGGCCGGAAGGTAGTTACAGCGAAGACAGTTTTAAGGAGTTTATTGCCCGAACTTTTCCATTCACGGGACAATGAGAGACCAACCCCTCCCTCCAGTTGGTTTGCTAGAGGGGTTGCAAGGGAATTGGATCATGCTCGTCTTCCGGGACCTGTTCGAGGATCCATTCGAAGCGGGAATATCGTTCTGGATAAACGCGAGACACGTCCACCAGCCCGCGCGCCACGGTGTTTACGATGTTTGCTTTATGTCTGCGCCTTCGTTTTTATCGCGAGCCGTTTTTATGCCTGCAAGAGCACACGGGAGATCAAAGTTTTCGTCCCCGTGACGAATTTTCTAGTGCTCCCAACAACGGCGGACATGACAGACGCTTTGAGCACAACGTTTTTCAAACGGATCGCCCGCTGTTTTACTCTTCCATCCCGCCGCTCTTCACTCCGAACCCCTCTCTCGTTCATTGTTCGCTACGATTTAAATCTGTTAGTATAGTTCCCGGACTTTTGATAAATACGTTCGTTTCATCGGAGTTTCTTTCCGATCGTATGTAGCTTCCGAAGTGTCGAGAGGAGTGGCCTCTTTTTCCGGGAACCGTTTAACCGGTCCAGTTGAGATTTTATATGGTTTTACTACCGAGATTGGTACGGTTATCGGATAATATACAATAATATATCGAATGAAATGTGGTGTTCGATCGAATAGAAAAATATTGAAGAAAACGCTTCGGACCGGAAAGAAATTGGTAAATAAAAACAGCCATAACCGAACGTATTTCTATGACAACCCGAAAGAACGAGCGTTGTATCAACGTGCTGGTCCATAATTTGTACGAAAATGTCCAATTTCGTTGTACCAAGAGACGGAGCAAAGAGAACCGAGTGATATTTCTTTAAGGAAGCCCGAGCTCCGAAGCAAAATTGTTTCCAGAGATCTTTAAGCTTTCAATGAAGCCAGCGACAAAGCTCCGTGGGGGCAGAATTTGCTGGCTTACACGTTGAATGGCAGGGTAGATTAAAAAATCGCATTGGCGAACGACAACTGGCCCCGGCGAGGACAATGCCGGCAGCCCAAAGTCTAGTTTGCCGACTTTGCTTCGACAATGGGTAGACCCCGGCGTTCCTCCGAGGGTGGAGAAGACAACAATGACCGGGGTGATTAATCGATCCGTTGTTGGCCAATGTAACGAGCAAAGTAGTCGCACGCCCGACGACGACTGAGCTCGCAGATTTCGAGCTGTCGCGCGCCGCGCCGGGAACAATTTAATCTCCGCCATAATCGACGTCTTCCGAAGACGCGGCTTGCGAAAACGCATCGTCGTCGTCGTCGTCGTCGTCGTCGTCGTCGTCGTCGTCGTGTCGAGTTGATTTAACGCGTAACCCCCGTCGAGAGATCACCCGTCGTTCCCGTGCCTCATCGCGCGCGCGATTTCACGCAATTACTTAGACAGCTAAGGAACTGCATTTTCTCGCAGCCCCGGGGGAAGGGAGAACTGCATTCAACGAGCAGACCCGTCCTCTCTGATGCGCATTCGCCTCCGCTGAGGAAAACGAAAGATTAATCACGAGCGAGTGCCCCTGAAACGCTTCTCGACATCAAACCACCCGGTTCATTTCGGCTCGCGAGTCTTGTTCGGAGATGTTGCGATCTGACGCGGGCTCCTCGCACTTGAAATGATCGTCGAATGCAGTCGGGTAGGTGTAAATTAGATCTCTGCGATGGCTGTGTGTCTTTACGATTGTTGGAGAATCGACTGCCGAGCGTTTTAGAACGTAAGAGTAAATTTTGTTTGAAAATTTTATGGTACGTAGAGTACGCTAAATTAGAGGTAGTTTAGGCAATCGCTTCGCTAAATTCGAATTTCTATGTAACCTACAGTGTCGAATTGTGCGACTTTCCTTAGGTATCGATGAACTGTAGATGTTGATGTATTCTCGATGCACCTCAGTGTGTCTGAACCGGAGATTCCTATTTCACGTGTACACGTGTAGTCAACGTATCCGGATCTCAATCCGTGTAATTTTTAATACCCGGGTATTTCTGTTTCACGGGTACAAGCGGCACGCGAAACGTGTTAAGAATTCCTGAAAACGGATCTGTAAGGCCGAAACATAAAGTAGGGGAAAAACATAAATGCACGAGTCGCCGGATTCTAACGTGCCGAACGGATTAATTCCTTATTTACTTACTACATTCACGCGCTACGTGTACACATGTATTTTAATACACTTTGAAAACC
Organism: Lasioglossum figueresi; assembly: GCA_028455805.1. Classification (NCBI taxonomy): domain Eukaryota; kingdom Metazoa; phylum Arthropoda; class Insecta; order Hymenoptera; family Halictidae; genus Lasioglossum; species Lasioglossum figueresi. Next base: position 6,343,922 of record CM052192.1, on the reverse strand, counting down.
GCGATCTCTAGTCTGTGAACAGAGTAAAATCGTCGCGTGTCAACAGGGAGTCTGCCGAGGATGGTCCGAGGATTTGTACTTGGATCGCGGGGTTGGTTTCGCAGGAGTTTCTTGTACGATTGTAAAGTTTATCGGCGATCTTGTACGGGCATCGTTTTTTGATCGAAACGCGGCATAAAGGCTCCCCGAAGTGGCCCCCTGGAGGGTGTCTGTCGCGAGGCGGGGGTGGCATTCGGTTCGACTGGCATCCTAACGACGCGGGGGTGGCTCTTACTTTTTCGTTTGCCGGAGCTTCCTGCCATATTGCCACTCAAAAAGGCATCGTCGTCGTTCTGGAATGGGCGTCGCCCTCTGGATTCGCTCGATTCCTTAATGCGACGAAAGTCCTTCCCTCTCGGCGTCTTCCTCTCACCTTCTCCTTCTCCTACTCCTCCTTCTCCTACTATTCCACCCGTGCACCTATTTCCCTTCTCCTCCTTAGCGGCCCGTACCGAAGGGTTGAATCGGAGAGGAATAGGACATCGGTGGGGGGACTACGTTTCCGAAGACACTCGCCGATCTACGTTCTAGATAACCCTTACCACCCCCACCCCATCCATCCTACAGGATATTAGTCGATAAATTCTGCGAGAGGAATGTCTCTCGATAATTTAAAACGAATCGGGCGAGCTCGGGAAACTCCGAGGTGCGGACAGCAATAAGAATATTCTTGATCAACGCGGACGGTTTCTCACGTCTCAGCGCTTCTATGCGAATTCCTGTTTCTGTATTTTATTTTCTCGCGATTCGAATGACGGAGGTAATTCTGGAACTCGTAAGAACGATCAGGTTTTTCTGAAAACGTAGACAGAAATTCGAAGAGGGGTGTATAAACAAATTCGAAATCGGCAAGGTGATGACTTGACAGCGGATCTTTATGCAAAATCAACAATTTTCTACCTGAATTCCAACAAACTGGAACGGAACAGTACTTTATTTTCTTCCTTAACATTATATGTTTAATAGATTGAAAATAATATAACAGTATTTTCAAATTCTTCTATTGTTATTAGCAATAACTAGACTGCGGTTCTTTATGCAAAATAAAAATCGTTTGCATCGATTGCAAGAACCAGAAACTAAATCGAATGTTATTTCTTCCCTTAATGATTTTAATAGAGGAGAAATCATACATTGACATCTTCAATTTTTATAATTTTTCTACAATTACGGATTTTTTCATCTACTCAATTTTGCTGTAAATGCAATAATTACCTAATCTACTATGCTCTATGTACCATAATATTTTCTGCCTAAACCTCCGCATCGATGTCGCGGAGAATTATAAAACACAACAAAATGGTTCGGTGATCTTGCGAACCCAAGCACAAATTTAAACGCCTGTATCCCATAAACAAATTTCGAGTAACTGTGCGATTTCGTTTGAAACATCCTGTATATCCTTCGGCAAAATTCCTTCGCCTTCTATGTACAATAAAATGCAAGTCGCAGCATGCATCAGGCTCTCGAAGAAACCAGTCTTCGACAATCTCGCTTCCCGACTCGTTTCTCTGCCATGGTCCCAGGATTCATTTTCCGGAACAATCGTTCTCTGGGTTCGTTCGAGTTTGCGCTCGAAATAAATTATTTTTCCCCCGGCGTTCGCAGTTGGGGCAGGTTTGTAACCGGGTCGTCGAGCAGGTCGAGTCGAGCAAACCTCGTCCCGGTTCTTCGTTACCTTCAATTAAGCGGGATTCTTCGTTTCCGGTGCGCGCCTCGCGTTCGGTATTCATCGTCGCGAAGGAGATTCGCTCGGACAGGGGGTTGGCGTGGAGAGGAGGGGTGGTTGGATTACGGTGGTGTGCGTCCGAGGATGACTCCGTCGAGTCGTTGAACCCGTAAGGAGTTAATTCACCGTCTTCCTTTAATAATAAGCACACTTCCGGGGCACTGAATTCGTAAAGCGACAGGCGCACTCGAGCTTTCCGCCGTCACTGCTGCTACCTGGAGAAAAAGCTCGTCCGTAGGCAGAGAGACGGAGACAGAGAGAGGAAAAAGCCGAGATAGATAGAGAGAGAGAGAAAGAGAGAGAGAGAGAGGACTAAGGGAAGCGCGTATAAATTGTAGCCTGCCCCCACCCCGACCGCGTCCCGCCTCACCGACGGCGTTATCGAATCTGCAATTAAAAAGTTCCGCAACTAATTTCAATTTAATCGTACTGGCGCTCGCGCCCAGTCGTCCCGCTTACCCCCTTACCGTCTCCAGTCTCTGGCTCCACCCATTCCGCGTCTCGCCACTCTAGCAGCTCGTTTCCACGCTGAAAAAGGTATCGCGCTAGTTTAGGGATTTGTCCTGCTTAGTTTCTGAACAACTTCGCCATCCTCCACCACTTTTTCCCTCGTTTTCAGATGAAACGCACCGGGCTCTCCAACATCGACGACCAGGGAATAATGAAATTGAATTTTGAAACTGTCCTTCGCATCGATCCTTGGTTCCCTTTCCGAGAAATTCGTGATGCTCCTGACGAGTTTTCCTTATTTTAACTGCCCCTCTCGCGTCCTCGTTCGATTCGTTGTAGATTTCTTGACGGCTCTATATTACGTTAGGAGAAGCTTCAATGACTCCCTTTTAAAGAATAATTGCAGATGAAACGATTAAACTGCGTATGTTTCTCTGATTCATTCGTTTCTTCTTTAAAAAGTGATCGGTAGACTGCGGATTGGATGCATTTATTGAAAACTGAACAAATTAAGAAAGTTTAAGAACGTCGATGTGTTAGTTGCAGCTGAAGAACGTTATCGAAGAATGAAAGAAATTATTACGGGGCCCTTGTTTGTTGCAGTTGATGCAAACAATTTTCATTTTGTTCAGGTTCATTCTCGTCTACTTGTTTTCGAACCTGTTACTAAAGCTTCGACTGTACTAAATCCAGATAATTGCAGCGTTATTTTCGAACCCAGTATCTACCGACTGATTCGACAACAGCGATCGCCGGTTTTATTATTAACAATTGACCCGGGAAAGAAAGATTCATCGGAATTGAAATATCGACAGCAGGAAGAATAGTATTTCACGTCCGGAGAACAGAATAATAAATTCGGTCTGAACTCTTCATCGGGGATGGTATAAGGGGTTAACGCAGTGCGACGAGTTGATACGTCGTGACACGATGAGAAATCGATTTATCGCGTTCTGTAGCGGCGTTAGAATCATGTTTTACGCGATTGTTCGCGTAGGGTGTTTCGCGTCTCTCTCTCTCTCTCTCTCTCTCTCTCTCTCTCTCTCTCCATGTGTGTGTGAAGACTACGACATTAACGGACAAACCGCTGGTCATTACTGTAATTGCGCGACCAGGATTTTCCTTTCGCTAGCTGCACACGCACCACCAGTAACACTTTCCTTTTCTGTTTCAGGTAAGCGAGTCTGTTCTTCTGGATCGCACCGAGTGTCGAGGACCGTAAGTTTTGCCCACGCGAATTCCCTATTGAAAATGAAAGTATGTCTGCTATATCGCATTCTTTCTGAAACAAGCATAAAAACTCTTTCATCTTCCTCTCCGCAAAGATTTCTCCGGGACCCGGGTTTAAGCAGCAAATTAACGAGCCCCCGGGAGAACATTCAATGCTCTTATTTCCCGGGTATCGACTACTCGAAATCTTCCGTATATCGACGAACAGGAGTGCCTCCATTACCTACAAGATTACGAGAGACCTCTCGAAAGAATCCACATATCTCGAGGCTGGAGCCGTAGGTCTCGAACCTCTAGACGTTTTCCCGATAAAACAATTTACTTCTATGAACAGGGTACGTTATTAATAATAATGATACATCCTTATACGTCGCCCGAGTATAATGCTCCAATAACGACGATGCACAACGCTCTCTACTGTACTCGGCGCGACTCGGCACGACGCCATTATTAAATCGTCCGAAATAAACCAAGAAGAGAAAAATCGAACGGTAGAAGAATTATTCATAATTTTCGTTGACCAAAGACAGGAAAGTGCCGGACGTTCAAATGACCGGGTTAAATAATTTTTGGAGGAGAGAGAGAGAGAGAGAGAGAGAGAAAGAGAGAATGGCTCCGTTCCCGGTAGATCGGCAATAAAACGAGAGGAGGATCAATCGGTAGCGGCGGAAATATCCGGGATCCACTCAAGATAAACGAATCTATCTCGTTCAAAGAACACTCGTCCGCGTCCTCCGAGCGAATAATTAATACTCCATAAACATGGTGGGTCGCGGGACCGTTTTCCACCCTCTTCTCACCCCCACCCTTTCAACCTCCGGGGTTGGTTCCGAAGTACCCGGTCGGGGAAGCGTAATTAGATTTCTTGGATTATTTACGAGCGCCGGGCCGAAATCGACAGGAGTTTCTCTCCGTTCTTATTAGGGGTAATACGTTGAGCCAGATTTCCGGGCCTTTAGTAACTCGACCGTGTGGTCGCAGAGACTCTCCCGGCCAGTAATTGTGTAACACGCTTAAGGATGGATCCACACCGAATGGTTTCCAGCCTCGGTAATCTCCCCTCAATGGTCAAATCCTATCGTTACGAGAGGGTTGGCTAATCTTCCCTTAAGCTGTGAAACGCGTTCACGGCGTACCGCATCCCGACAGCCGTCCTAGATGAGCGTGCGAGAACTTTACCTTCGCGGCGTGGCGTGGCATGGCGTGGCTTGGTCTGGTTTGGTTTGGTTTGGCTTGTCATGGCGTGGCGTGGCGTTCCACGCCGTGGAAATACGCTGCGAAACGCCACGCCCTTGTCCTCGACGATTTTTATATGTTTCGAGGACTCTACGACTCTCGTCTTGTTTCTGCGTATTCAATTAACCCTTTATCTATCCTGGACGAGATAACCCGCGTCCACGATGTCGACGAAACGATGCTATAAACGAGATATCTCGTCGCCATGATTTGAAATATCTCGCGTGTCTTTATTATCGATGCGAAGTGATTTATTTGAAAATTTCACAGAAGTAATCGATTTGTAAGACATATCGCGTCGTCGGTGGAAGGTGCTTAAAGATGATAAATATAAAATATTCGTAGCAGATCTCGTCCAACAATACGTTGTAAAACGTGGAGGACATTTAACGAGGTTTTTATATTCTTTGGGGCTCAGTAGAATCTCTGATACGAGATTTTCGTTCCCGGAAACTGAGATATTTTGTTACGGTACGTGGTAAAATGTTCGAAAAGTTTTAATAGAGTTTCTTCTTTTGGACGAAGAAACAATTCATTCGTTGCGTAACTTGGTAATTTTTCTACGAGATTCCAACGAGAACTATATTATTACTAAATTTCAGATTTCATGCGTTCGCACTATTAACATTCCGTGGTAGGGTGCAGCAAAATGTTGTAAAAAATTTAACGAGGTTCCTATCTTCTCTACATTGAGTGCAGCAGGACCAACTGATAAAGAAAAAAAGAAGAATTTGTATCACAGCATCTAGTAATTTCACTGAGATTCCAGCTGCTACACGATTGCTGCAGATTTGATGCGTTTCCACTTCTCGTACTTTGTAGCAAGCTCAAGTAAAATTCAGGAAAAATTTTAACGAGGTTCTTATCTTCTCAGTAGCGTAACACAACATCCAAAAAATATAAAGTATATTTCTCGATTCGTATTTATAAAAATTAATTTGCGGATGTTCGTGTTCGTACACGATGCTGGAAAATTATCGAGAAAGTTTCTTCGTTTGGAAAGCAAAAATTGTCTTTGATATAAACTTTCCCGAGAGAATTCTCGCCGTATTAAATGCTAAAAATCGTTGTGGAACGTACTATTGGGTTGGCAAGAAAGTAATTCCGGTATTTTAAGGTGAAACGAAACCGAATTTCTTTATCGAAACGAACTTTAATCAATAAAATATTTTTTATTTATTCGTTTTTGCAAAAGATCATCGAACGAAAGGGAAAATAGCTTATTCGTTAAAGTTCATTGCAAGAAAGTAATTTCGGTATTTTAATGTGATATAGAAACCAATGCCAACCCAATACATATGTACATATATTTACTCATTTACTCGATTCAATTTGTTCTTCTGTGTAGAATGGACACTGTGGTTTTGGTGCGAATTCGCAAAGCGGAAAGGTGCTCAGAAATCACTTCTTTCTTTTTGGGAGACCCTGTAGAATCTGGCAGATGAACCTATCCAATGCGGCACAATAACGGACGTGTATATCGACTGATATGTAATGACGATCGCATATCGTCGGTCTCGTATAAAAACTGCCTAAGTCCATTTTTAATGAGAATTGGGTTTTCAGTTTCGCCTTGTTAGGTACTTCAATTTCTACGGTTTCAGAGTAATAGTTCAGCGACAACTTGTTAGGTACCGCCACATTATCTGAATTTGAAAACAGCGCTGTAAAGTAAAATAGTTTCGCTGTAAATGAGTTTTTTCGCTTCCTGTAAAATTTACATTTTTGGACACAGGCAATTTTCATATGAGGCCGACGATAAATACGATTGCGGCGACTGTGCGTTTCTTTGGGGAACTGCGGTAAATATTGAACGCAACATGGACGTGCGGCGTCGCAACCACGGTTCAAACAAATGTGCAGCGCCTAATTGGATCCATAGTATTTCGGACCGCGATTTCTATACCGCACGGTCGCCGCACGTTAGAAAAACGGATGTGTGTACCGGGCCTTAGGGAGGCGACGATCGTGACTGGGCCCGGGGGTTAATTGAATTACGTTCGCGCCAAGAATCGCGGGTCGGATGGCGCGACGCGACAACGACGGTCTGCTCGAGACGCCGCTGTTTTCATTCCTGGCCGAGTAAACCGATCATAAATTAATGCAGCCGGAAATCCCTGGGTGCAACCTGCTGCAACCTGGTGTGTGCAGGCTTTTGGTGTATGCGTATATATTTGGTGACTGGCGGAAGGAGGTAGAATGGGTCAGAGACTCAAACAGGCTGGCTCAACGAGAGGCAGCAGGAAGACAAAGCTCGGGGATGCTTTGCGATCCAGGAGCCTCTGGATAAATAAGAGCAGGCACTGGAATTTCCTGATGGGAAAGGGAGCATTGTGGGGGCCACCATGCTGCGAGATACTCGGCTACAGTGGGTCGCGCGTTGGCTTCGTAATACCGGTCGGATGAAGTGGATAAGCTGTCGGTCGGTTCGGCAATTTCGAGACCCCTCTCTCTATCCGTCTCTATCTCTCTCCTTCTCCGAATCTCTTGGTTTCGGCCTTCTCTATCACCCTCTCTCTCTCTCTCTCTCTCTCTCTCTCTACACCGCTCAGACACACATTCACCTCAGTACACCTCGGTACACAGCCGTCGATCCAACTTGATCTAACCTAATCATTTGGTAGCACGCGATTCACCGTCTACGTGGTATGCAGGCTACTGTACGGTGCACCCGCCGATTGATTCTTCGGGATTACACGTCGCCGTGCCATGCCGGTTAGAACCGAGTTCTTATCTTTTTAACGTCGATCTCGAACGTGCTATTCCTCTGGGCGACCACCTGGAGCTGCCGCACGCTCCTCGACTAGCAATTTATTGCGCTAAGCGATCGGCAGTGAGCGGAATTTTTCGTTCGAACGGTGATTGCTTCGCTGGTACTGCGTCTTGTTTAACGCCGTCGATCGTTCACCGAGTAATCACAATACTCTGCGGATTTTATGCGTCTACGGTGAAAATCAGTTAGCGCAATTTAACCGTCCGTCTGAATGTCACTCTTGAAGTCGCAGGTACATATACGACGTCCACCATTTTCGGAATTTACTTATGTAACTCGAGTCAACTGGATACACTTTGTTGTCTCGAGTTATATTAGGTCGTTCATTTTAAACATTTTAATAACGAGGTGTTAATGTAGTGGATAATACAGAAGCTTCACGTACTGCGGGTCTAATAATTTAATCACCCACTGTGCACTGATTCCAAACAGCGAAATCCCGATTTGGGGCAGCGCAGCGTGGCGGGTTCGCGAGCAGGTTTAGGTCCGTTTAGGCTATTTCGCGGCGTGTTCTGATTCGTTTCGGAATATTCCCAGGGAAGTCAGTCGCTTCCCCGACAATGGAATCCCATTTGTTCGAGCGCGACTGCTTATTTTCCCCGTTGTCGCGCGCAGACGGACGATCGAGCGGAAACGCGGACGGGCCGCAATAAACGCGAGAACCACTCGGCAATCAAGATTTCATTGTGGACGGGCAAACTGAACGCCACTGCTGCTGCTCTCTCTCTCTCTTTCTCTCTCTCTCTCTCTCTCTCTCTCTCGCCCTCTCTCTCTTTCGCTCTCAGCCTCGCCGGCGTTTATTCATAAATTAATAGAAACGAGGAAGCGGAGGGAGAAACGCGCACCGAGCCCGAGCCGCCCGATGGAAACTCCTTTCATCGGAGTGGAACAGTAGCCGACGTTTATCGATGTAATTTATTAACGAATGAAGTTATTAACGCGCTGGAGGAAATTAGAGGAAGCGAGATCGAAGAATTAAGCCCCGTCGCGTTTAATTGTACCCCGCTCGTCGCGAGAGATCGGAGACAGCGAACGCGTCGTCCATTTGCTTGATTATAATTCCGGATTCTGACGAATCGTTCCTGCTCGAACATGCCCGCTCATGGAAGATGTATCTTTGAGCCGCGAAGCTAATTTCGGAATCGCAACTTTTCGAACAGACACGCGCTGTAACGCGGAACAGGATGTAGCATGCGGCAGCGTGAAATCTGGATGAATGAGTAATGGACTGTGAAGGTAATCGTCGCGTACATTAGTTTTCGCGTGTTTCCCAGCGAAAAAGTTTTTCCAAACTGTCCGTTGTCGCGTCTCTTAATTCTCCTCGCTATAATAGGAATATCTCTCTACACGTTCAGTTCGCGTTTGTTGAAATGTATTTCGTACACGAGAAATAAAATCAATCTATATGTTATCCCACACAACGAACGATCCTAGAGGAACTCGCAAAATCTCCGGATTCTACAGAGAAAAAACGTTCGCGAACTTCTTAATTGCAGCCTCTTAATTGGACACGATTGTCTTGATCTTGGAAGTTGCAGTCACGTTCTCGCGACTATCGTTGCTACCTAATTTGCCTGATAAAACTTTTCAATCTGTTCTCTTGATCGCGCCAGTTTTTAAACGGTGATTTCCCGTGCGATCTCTACATTCTTATGCATCCTCTTAAGAATACAATTTTCTACATGAATTGCTTGAACGAATTTTGGGTGACTTGTACTGTCTCGTACAAACATTATTGTGTTTCAGAAATCATTTCATGATTTGTATTCGACAAATATGCTTCTTACCAGCATAATTCCCGTTGAAAAATCAACGGCTGTCTTATTTCTGGAGGTATGCCATTAATTAATGGTTACACGTATAGGAAAAAGTTGTTCAGAATTTTCACCCTGACAACATATTAACCCCTTGCCGTATTTTAACGAGTCACACTCGCGATGAAGATTTTAAACGAAGTCTGACAAGTATGAATTGTTGGAAATCTTTTGAATTGTGCGTTATTCTACGAACTACACTTTATACCGTATATACTTTGTTAGTATTATAAAGATGTTTCTCTAAATAACGACACAGTGTTTCCGCGTATCCTGTATTTAATCTTTGCGCGAATAAGTGAAAGCTCTGTACAAAGTTGTGACCTGCTCGGGCTAGCAGCTTCTACCAGACTGACTGAAGTCTTGATTTTATGACCCAGCCTGGGCTCTTCTGTCCTTCGGAAAAACCGCCCCTTACGCCTAAACCCTTATACCTAAGACGCTACGGTATCGTTGAATTCCAACATGAATGTTACGTCTTTCTTTTTAAATGAAATAAAACTTGATTCGTTTCTAATCAATATTTAACCATTAAAATAAATGTAGCTATACAAAAAATATAAATTTTCTTTTCTCTTCTACTTAGCAGAATTCTTATGTGTGGTATACTTGAACCAGTTCCCTAGAAATTCATCCGACGACGAGACTAATGGAGCCGCAAAGGGGGAGTACAGCAAAAGGAGCCGCAACAGAGGTGCCTCTCCATCTTGCCCAGCCTCCAGCAATCGTATTTCGGCCCTTCTTTCTCCCGTCAGCTCCGGTTCTCGTTTCCAGTAGTCATTTGCCGGGTAACGGTAGACAAGATTGGTAACTCGCTGTCTAGTCAGTCGTTCGGCTAAATACTAGCCGGTAACCGATACAGTGAACCGGTCGCCGGTAATAATAGAACCGGTGTAGGTTACCTTAGTGAAGCCATCGGCAACAGGACTCTCGTGTTTCAGTTCCCGTGGCCGTTTCGCGTGATTGATCGTTCCGGGGGTGGTTTAATGGAGAACCGAAAGTAACGGAAACAAGGGAGAGAAAGAGATCGAGAGAGAAAGAGAGAGAGTGTTATCGCCGCGGGTGGTGGCTGAGAGAGAACCAGAACCCTGACCCGTTTCAAAGTTATTCCGTTTTCGAGAGTAGGAAATTCAGCGTCTTGCAAAAAGTTGTTGCTCGGCTCTCTAGCTTGGGAGCGCACGACAAGCTGCTCTCAGGAAACGAGAGAGAGAGAGAGAGAGAGAGAGTGGGAGAGGGTCAGAGAGAGGGGTGAAGGAGGAGGAGGTTGGCGAAGCAGGGCAAGTTTGCAAGATCAACTAAAGTACCCTGGCGGTTGCTCGGAAGTCGGCCCGAGAATACGAAGCGTGGCAACAAAAATAAAATAAACGGAGCTTATCCGTACCCGGCCGGGTGTAAATTACACGAAGACCAAGCACACCGCCAGACCGGGGAGAAATGTGGCCACTCTGCCCTTCTATTTTCGCGCGTGTACATCGCATTACGCCGTGATAGCTGCCTGAATTACTATGCAGTTGTCGGGGACGCAGAAACGCGACACGTTTTTCTTTCCCGAAACCTTTCCCGTTCTGTGTCCACTCTTCAACCAATCCCCTCCACTACGTGATAAACTCGACTTCGTCTCCCGACAGAATGCGATTTTCCTTTTTCCGCGAATGCAGGCCAGAATTTTATTAAATTCAACGTTCCGGTCGCGAGAGAAATTGCCGAGCACTTTCTCTCTCTCTCTCTCTCTCTCTCTCTCTCTCTCTCTCTCTCTCACTGTTTCTCTTTGGACGGTTTACGGCGCATTCGCTCGGACAATTTTGCGAGCACTTTCCGCGAAAGATAGGAGGATAGTCCACGATCTGCTAAGAAGGATGGTTTGCGTTTCATTCTCTCCGGCCGAGAATCTTTAGTGTCCTTCCGTATCTACGGTGCTTAAATATTTGCCCGAATTTGCATTTTACCGTGGGCCCCTTACTATCCGGGAGATACCAAGAAAAAGCGTATTACTTTATTCCCGACTGCTCGGTACTTGTGTTATTGCTGGTAGAATGATTCTTTGCTGCTTTGTCTGGCCTGCTGACGAGCTAGAACGCCGAGTATTATGAGCGGACTTTGTGGAAAATATAAATTGTCCGCGTCGAATGCACCAAGCTGAACGCAAATTGACATTGCTCTCTTTCTTTAACCCTGCAGAAATTTTACGATGAAATTACGGATGTTTATACTTTTTTCGAATCGCAATGTTGACTTGGGGAATGGCCGAGTGCCTTTAATTTTTAGCTGAACGAATAAAAGATCGGCGATATCGTGTCTGTGACATGTTCAGTTCTTTAGTTTCAAAGGAATGCGATTATTATTCGTACGATCCGGTGCAGATTTAATCATTTGAATAATACGAAAATGATACATCGGCGCACATAAATTCTTTGAATATTTCCATTGTTTTAAATTTCACCTACCCGTTGTTCATCATAAAATTCGGGCATCGAAACGATATTTTGTAATTAAACGAATCCTGGCAGGGGAATATAGGTCATTCTGGAAAAAAAATAGATATTTTAAAGCTTCCTCACTGTTTTGATAATGTGTTGGAAATGTTGGAACATGAAAAATTGTAACTAGACTGCTATCCATTATGCAAAATAAATATTTTCTGCGTTGAAAGAAACTGTAACCAAGTAGAAATTTCTTTCCTTCGTTTACCTACTAATTTTTGTTATAAAAGCATAACATTCGCAGTCCGATTATACCGGAAATGAAAAATTAATGGAGTATGAGAGAGGAGGATGTGGATCATCCTGAAAAAATAATGTTCGTTCAACTTTGAATACGATGTATTTAAGGAATATAATTGTCTGAATTTCAGGTCGAGCTTAAAACGTTCCGTACGTTAACGAGGTCTTTATTTAATCTGCAATCTGTCGGAAACGCAAACAAATCTTACTTCGTTTCCAGCTCCTTTAACTCGAAGCTACGGAAGCCAAGAAACGTTTTCAGCACTACTGGCACATAAAGATAATTAAATCTAGCGTTCCATTCCCTCGTGTTTTATATTTTTAAAAGTAGTAACGTGGCAGCTACAAACGCTGCTTCTTAAGAGAATGTTTGTCTTTTAAATATTTGCAGGGGAGCGGTGCGCAATTTTTATACAATCGCGCAAAAGTCAGGTGAAATGTAGCTGATAGCAGGAAATTGTATCGTTACGTTTGAATGAGTTTGAAGTCTGCATCGTTCTGTTGCCAAGGAGAAAACAATTAAAAATGAATCGTATTACAACTGCGCCATATTTCGCACAATCATATATCCTGCGTAATTTCGCCACACCGAAACAATTAAAAAGGGATCGTATCAAAATTGCACCTACATAAGTATTTCGAAGAGTTATACGCATCGCAATTTTCTCATTATATTATTCAAGCTGTTAAAAATCGATTGTAAAAAGGTTAAATCCTGTAGAATTTAAAAAAAATTTTTTTTTTTACTGAAGCTCTTTAGGCCCTTAGTTGGGTCCATTTCGCTTTACAATTTAGTTTTACAAAGTTGCAAGTTGATGTTACAATAGTACAAGATTTATATAAATAGTTTACAATCTGTGAAAAAATTGTGAATACAAATACAAGCCTTAATATTAGGTTTTGCTATGAGCATGTCAACATTTAGAGGTAGTTGGAAACCCATTTTATATAGGGAATCCAGTAATTTGTCTCACCATATCGATACAGTTTAAAAATGGATTGTATCAAAATTGTACCACTATATTTGGAAAGACTTAAACCCAGTATAATTTTCCTATCACAATTGCATCAATTGAAAATTAATCGCGTGATAATTTTATCACTATATTTGAAAGGATTACTTAGATCCTTCGCTAATGTCTAGCCACTTTAAACCGATTAAAATTAGGAATCGTATTAAATTATTAAATTAAATTAAATTGAAAATTAAAATTATATTGTCATATTCGGAAGAGTTAAATCGAGCACACACAATGTTCTTGTCACAGTGCACGAACTAAAAATGGAATTACACAATAATTCTACCACCATACTCAATGGGATTAAAATCTGCAGATTTTTATGCAAGATCAGAATCTTTGGAACCGAATACAAATTCGTTTCCCATTCTGTTAATTTTACTAACAATAAGTTGCGGAGAACGAAACGATGCCCTTCGAAAGTCCGCAGTCTAAGAATGATAAATATTATCATTCTAGTTTTGCATTGATCAACCAAATTTGATATCGTTGGATTTTCTGATTGCATTGTGATAATACAATGAACGCGTTAAACTACAAACGCAAAATGTGAGAAAATTCTGAAACCATCTACCGCATCCAATTTTGAGAAACACAAGGGAATAAAATCGCGGAATCTCTCTAATCCGCTAAATCCTTTATCCACCTTGTTTTCGCACCTCCGCTATAACCAAAAGAGGATACCAGCGCATGGTCTCTAGAGTTTCGCGATCCGTGATATAAAATCGGGCGAATCGTCTAATTCGCGGGGAATCGATAGGGACGCAACAAACTCGACGTGCCTCCGCGATAAAGTTTCCCCGGAAAGGGTGGTTGCGGGGGTGTGCAAGGGGATCGTAATATCCCGCGTGGCGGCGGTGCAGCGCGCGGTGCAGCGTCGGGACGCAATCTCGAAATGCAGTCCGCGGATCCAATTTCCGAGGTCGCTGCTAAAATCGCGCCGAATTACGTGCACGTACACAAGCCAGTTCTGTCCGCATTTCTCGTCGCCCGCCGATATAGGAGGACCGGTCGCGCAAAAACTCGCCGTAACGGGACTCGAAGTATCCTTCTGTCCTAGTATACATACCAAGATACATCCTGCAGGCCCCGCGAAACTTTCCAGGATCGAGCCGGAGGTCCGATAAACGGCCGAAAGTGGATTGAACCTGAGGACTAACATACGAAGACGCGGATGCGACAGGATATTGCAACCGGATTACATATTAGTCCGCCGCTCCTCGCGAATCTTCCGAAACTTCAGCCATCTCGATCAAGTTTTACTTTGGAACCTATACTGTACTCTATATCTCTTGGTTCCCGTGACGATATCGTCGATTTCAATCTACGAGACGCCCTCTTCCGCATCGAAATTGTCCGAGCTGCGGGTAGTTTTTCGACTCACGAATTCTTTGAAAGATCACTTTCAGAACTGTTCTGAATTTCTGTTTTTATACATACCGTTACAGAGTGTTACGACGGATTGAAATTAAATTAAGTAATATCACAGAGGGAGGCGATATTCTGAAGATGCAAGAGTAACGTACGAACTTTAAGAAATTCGTTAGGCGCAACAAGCTGAAGAGCGATTCATAAAATATAGGGACGTTCTCCAATTTCCATTTCAATAGGAAAAATTTTCTCTGGACCAAAAATCGTCGAGGAGGCACATTTCCAACGTTGGCCAAACAAAAGATTAAAAATTGAAGTTTCATGCGTGGAGCATCGAAACAAATTTTCTACCACCGTTCTCCTCGATCTATATTAAAAAAGCAAAATTCTTCCCTCTTAAAACAAAGCCTGAAGAACATGCCTATAATTTTTTCATAGCGGTCCTTCGACTTGCTGCTCTTAAAAAAAATTCTCGAACTTAACGCTCTATTCGACGCTCCCCTCGAGGATAACAACGATCAACATTGAAGGGCCAGAAAAAACAACGACGTCCTTCGAAAGTTGTCACTTCTATGATTCAGCCGTAACCAATAAGGGGTTCGCCTCTCGTTTGATACAAACGAGAGAAAGTCACGAGGTTGTTTGTAAAGGCGTAACTTCCCGGCGAATAGCAACAACATCGTTACCAGCGAATTTCGTGGAGAAGATTTGATCGAACGTAGAAAGACGATCGATCGAGGGTTGGTAACGTGGTTCGAGGGTTGCATACCACGCTCAAGGGCATCGTCATCTCCCACGTGGACGTAATTTCTAGGTTTCCCGGTTCGTAGGAGAGTAATTCTGTCCGCGACACGGCCGTTCTGACCCTCGCATTAACCAGCCGTCTTATCAGCCGTGGGCTGTGCTCGGTATCGCGGATCGCTACGGGCACCGGTCACGGCTTGATTATTAAGGGTTTCTCTTAATTAAGAGAGCCCGACCGACCGGCTGGCGGTAGGAGATTGAGGGAGAAAGAGAGAGAAAGAGAGAAAGATTCGGTGCCATTTATCAGACACCCGAAGGACCAGCGTTATTTTTGTACGATCCACTCGGCCGTTACTCCTCTCCTCGAGGGGTGGCTCTGATGAGGTCGGTTTCTCAAGGGTAACCGTGACGAGGGTGGAAACGTTAACGAACCACCTGTAAGAACTCTCTCTCTCTCTCCGCCTCGTGTTCAAGGTCTATTAAGGTCGCGTAGCTCGCGACGAGACACCACACCGGATGGAACGAGATAAAGCGCAACGACCACGGACGTTTTTGCGAGTGTCTCGTATATGGACGCCGCCGCGCGTCGACGACGGCCAATTCCGCGACGGAATTACGTCGATATGTTTTTGCACCGGTTGCTGACCCGCTGGAATTGGGTCTCGCGGTTTGTATTCCAAAGCGCCGGTTCACCGGAGAGGTATTAATCCACGCGTTGTCGCGGATAATTGGCGCCTTCTGTCACGAAACTACCCCTTCAGCCTCGAGAAACCGTCAGACGCTCGTTGATTCGACGGTTTTGCCTGTTTCGGTTATTGCAGCGACGGGTGAACTTGCTACGATCGAAGTTGCACGGGTTTCTGGATGCCAATTCTAGTGCGAGAGTTGTTGGTTAGCTAATTTTCGTTATTAGATCGAGATGATTTCACAAAAGAACTCCGAATCTGCAACCCTGGATCTCCAAAGACCACTGTCCCATAAAGCAGAGGACCAAGCTTGCTCAGAAAAGTTTTCTCGCCGCAATAACGAGCCCCTCGCCTCTCCTACTACCTTATCCACCCTTACCAACCCCCCGACCAACCCGTTCTTAATCGAAGAAAAATACTGGCCGATGTATCAGCGTCCCAGGGAACCAAGTATCCGATGATCCCAGCGAAACCCTGGTAACCGTCGCATCCCTTATCGGGTGGCAACGCGAGCGAGGGTTTTGTTACGGGGGTTGGTCGTAGTTTTATTGCGCCCCATCGCGAGATACGAGCCACCGAAACGACTAAACAAGCGTCGGGGGCTTGTGCACGCTGTTGAAGGTGGAGAATGGGGTTGGAAAAGGTGGATGCAGGTTGAAAAAGGGGGTGGGTTTGTGTCTCGCAGAGTCTCAATATTCCGGTCCTACGTGTACACGCGGTAAAATTCTTCCAACGGGCCCTTCGTTCCGACTTTACGGTTCCCACACGTCGCCGCTTTTGTCCCCCCCCCCCCCAGAAAACCGTCCCTTCCCATCATATCCGCCCGGAGATAAGGCAGAGAGCTTTCATCCCCTGTCCCTACAGCGCTTTCAGCCGTCGCCGAGCCGGGAATACAGGACGTACACCCTACCTAACTCACGAATTACGCTTTCTTCTCGCCGTGAACGCGACGACGCGCTTTATTCCGCCATCCTAAACGCCAACGGGAACAAATTTTTTTGATAGAACGCTTCCGTGAATCGATATTCTACGCTACGATCGAATACCGTGCTCTTTTCTTGTTGGCGCGATTTTTGATCGATCTAGGGGTTACTGATCATTTTCCCGGGATTCGAGGCACTTTGTTTTACGTTAAATACCGGTTGTTTCATAATTCATGGTACTTATGACTGGAAATAAGATGAAAATCAAGAATATCGAGATCGCGTGGGAGGCTTCGTTTTCAAGAAAATTACTCTGAATATATTCAGTTTCTGAAACAATTTTTAGTGGTCCATCCATTCGAAATTCTAGATCGGTACCAATCTACGGGTTCCCCGAGTCAAAATTTCTCAGCGACGCTGCAGGAAAGACACTGGGAAAGTGTCACGTGCATCGAGTGCATTCTCCACCCGCTCAGGGGATGCATTTCCTCAACGTCGTCGCGTTCTCCCGGGGTTTTTAAATAATAGATCCGCAGCGGGTGTAAAACCATCCGCATTCTTCCCACGCGAGTCGCGTTACCGCGGAATTAGCACTGCTGTGTGCAGCCCTGGAGCATTTTTATCCACTTCTGGCGTTACAACACAATACCAGAGGTTCAAATTCGATACGATTATAATTAATTTACATATTCGGCAGCACGTAGCTGTCGCAGCATTATGAAAATAGTATACGGAAGCTGTATCCTTCTGAATAGCGCAAATTACGCAGCCAAATAATGGAAATTACGCCTCGTAAATGTAAAAATTGGAGTTTTGAGATCGCGGCCTAGATCGATCTTTTATGTAGCGCTTTTGAGAAATGAGAACGCGTATCCCGGACCCTTGCAATCCTGAAAAACGAGTCTACCCCCTTAAAAATAAATATTAGCGGTGTAATGTCTCGCACGCATAGGAACAAATTAATAGCGATTCGAAGTACATGTATGATTTCTTTAAGTAAAAATAATCAAAGACCGGATCGCGTACGTGGGTTAAGGAAAATTTCTTTAAAATAAGAAACCGAAATATCTGCTTAAATCGAATCTCCGTGGTAGAGCCGCACCAGCAGCGTAGCGGCCATCTGTCGGTTCTGCAGGATGCAAATTTCTTCGGGCGTTTGCGTATCGCCGACTCCACGCGTCCGTCGTAAGCTGGCGCGGCGTACCGAGGGCGATTATCGTTTACGGCGACGATTAGCGTTATTGTCGTTATTAATACGGCTTACGACGGTCGGCTGTGCCAGTATCCCGGCGAGAAAGTTTCCGCGCACGCGACCCTAATCTTCCGTACCCCCCTGCACGCTCTCTCGCCGTAGAAGCCCCATCCGCGGACGGCTTACGGTATTCCCCGTTAACTCGATCTCGCGGGTAATCGACGTCGGGCCCGGCTGCCAGTGTGCTTAAAAGACCGTTTCGATTAACGTTGACGCGGCTTCCGAGGGATTTCAACCGGCCGTTGAGGCTGCGACCGGACGACGCACCCTTCTATCTGAAATACCTTCAAAACTGCTGTCCCAGAATCGCTGGGATTTTTGTAGCGAGCTTAGGGACACCGCAAAATTTACCGTGAAATCCTCAAAATCTGCTCTCGGTGGCCCATAATGATTATTGCGGCGTATAATCGCGTTAAATGGTGCTTAAGTAGGTTTATAAGGGATTGGGATGGATCAACTATGGTTTTCATTAGCTTCAGCACATTGGGCGTTGTACGAGCTGCTTGAAAAGCCCTCCCAGAACCACCCTAAATTTTTGATTAAATTCATACTCGCCATAGAACTGGTCCACAGCATCGGGTTCCAGAATTCTGCTCTCAATGTTCACCAACGACTAGACTACGGATCTTTATGCAAGATAGCTATATACTGCCTCGATTGTGGAAGAAGCAGTTAAATAAAAATACATTTCACCCCTTACTCCGTTCACGTACCATTTTCTTTACAGTTACAGGAAAAATGTCGTAGAAGGGAACAGAAAATTTATATTTTTTCTATGGCTACATTTATTCGAATGCTCGAATATCGATTACAAACGAATCAAGTTTTATTTCATCTAAAAAGAAATATATAATTTTCCTATGTGTTAGGCTTTGTTGAAATCTTCATGTCGAGTCTGACTCGTTAAAATACGGCAAGGGGTTAATAGTCATTTTACGTTGAAAGCAACAGAACAATATTCTTAGATTTCTTATATTTTTCACTGTTTTATATTTCACCTATTTAATTTTTTCGTAAGCCCATACAAATCTGCAGTCTAACAATCACCATTTTCATGTTGAATCGCCTCGGAACAGATTTGCAAAGCTGAAGATTGACGACGACTTTCAGACAGCTTAAACAGCTGTCGTGGTTAGCACGTGTTGAAGAGGCTGGATCGATTCATCGAAATGGTATCGGTAATCGATAATTCGATTCGAAGCCGAGCTAATTAGGCAAACATCGCGGAAGACGAAACCGAGAGTCTGCTCGACGACGCTCTTAATCGATTCGTTCTGACGTTGTTTAGGTCTAACGATCTGTATTTGAGGAAGGGAGGGGATAACTGCCAATCATAATGACTTTCGAGTGGAATTCTCGTGACCCGACAGGCCGTGACAATAGCGAATCCGAAATGGGTTATATATAATATCGCATACATAATTATTAGGTTGCGGATATTTATGGAAAATAAAAAATGTTGGATCGATTGCAGGACGCAGGTGCGAAATAAAAATTCGATGCTTAATCTGAGCTGTTTATAGGATATCGCGTAAATAATGCGAGCCGAGGTCAATTCAGTTTCTCCTTGAATGTTGACAGGAACGTATCGTGTTTTGCAAATACAATATTGATGTAATCCTATTATGTTCTTGCAATCAAGAGCGCCCGAATATTAGCGGGAGTCACTGTATAGCAAGAACATTGATTGCGTTTGCCTGTTTGAATAATTTACCTCCCTCTGATTATTGTAGATCGCTGTTGAAACAATTAGAGTGACTTTTACTATTTTAGAATCTCTCTCTGACATCGACCACTGAACAATAACTGTGATTTATTTCCCTGCGTCGTGATTAATAAATTCCAATTTCAGACTGTCCGAAATTTTAGATAACATGCATAAATGATATAGCTACGCTACGCTTACCGCAAAGGAATTATTTGATAAATAGAACTTGATCCTCAAGCTGGCTTTTGTCAAATAAGTAGACAGCGAAATTTTCTGCATTTACGACAAAAATGAGTAGGTGTAATATGAAACATTAAGAAGATTAGAAGGATTTGAAAATACTGTCATGTTATTTTCAACCTACTAATCCTCCGAGTGCTGTGCCGGAGTCATTTTTCACCGGGAACATCCAAATTGTTATTAAAGTACTCAATTCGTTGCAATTAAACTAACTGAATCGCTGTTTTGTTGAGCATATCCGAAAGACTAATGTGTCTACACGAGATATCGTCAAAAATATATTTTTAAAAATAATTAACTCGAGCTGTGAACGGTCCTAAGCGTATTGCCAATTATATAGCTATAAAAATCATCCGTTGTCCGGGGGTTGAACACATTAAAGAAAATTTCCTACAAATAAGCCACGAAATCCCCGGTCTAGCGATCTAACTGTATATCGTTAACGATGCTAGAAGAGTTCCGAGGTTCCTGAATTACCTGTACATCCACGCGCGAAGCACATTCACCGAAAAATCCCGAAATCGCCGTCACATAAGACCTTGTTCGAACCGGTTGTGGCCGCGTGCGGAACGGTAATGGTCGTCGAAACGTCCTCGGCCCTACATCGAATCGCAACAACAAAGACCGTCATAGAATCGAACCCAGCTTTAAGAACCGTTCGCCGCAGTATCACGGAGGTTCATAAAAGACTCGGAAACGGTACAGACGATTTTTCCGTACGGTCGTTTCGCTCGATGCCGGTGCCGTCAGCGAAAGCTGCCGCGGTTACAGAATCCGTATCGATTCCGGTTGTTTCGTCGCGTCGCGTCGCGTCGGCTGCACGGAAATTACACGCGCGTTACACGCCGACAACGCCGGTCCGGCATTATTGCACCATAAGCGATATTTTTATTGCCGCAGAAACGGCTCGTGACACGTTCATTCCGCGGCGGTGCTTTATTGCCGCCGATTTCGGAGTCGTTTTCTATCGGGACCGATCGCCCCGAATGTCCAAACGGGAGAGGGAGAGAGAGAGCGAGAGAGACAGAGACAGAAAACGAAAGAGAGCCTGGGACAGAGGGAGGAGTGGAATAGGCGCGCGGCTAATTGAAACGTGCTTGTCACCGAACGGCCGTTCCGTTCGTATTTTAAAATACAGGGGAAAAACGTGCGTTTTCCGCGGCGTCGATTCGCGATCGGATCGGTTTGGCTTCGATTTTTTTTTTCCACCAGTCGCGCGTCAGGGGTCCGAAACGGTTCCGAAACCAGGAAATAACGAAGTCCTTGCCGCATTGCACGGAGCCTCCATGCTCGCTGACGGCTCGGAATAAATCGCGAGCCAACACGAAACGCGGGAAATGCATCCCCGATTATACGGCAGCTGGCGGCGGCTGCAGACAAATTTGCGCTTTGCGCGCGCGGAAACTCGCGAGCCTAGTTCTACTCGGTAAACAAAGTTCCCGTGTAATGACTTCGCTAAACAAGCTCCGCGCCGAAAGGCTATAAGCATGTGAAGTCGCGACCGGGGGCAAATGGGCTTTCAAGCATACCGGAACCACGTGAAAATCGCCCCCTCCCCACCCACCCATAATTTAATAACACCGCTGTACAGTACAGCGATCCTTACATTTCCACTTTCGATTACACCGTCCAACACCAAATTTGTTTCGCTATAACTGTTGGGTGTCCCTTATAGAGTTTTTTTGCGCTGATTCCGAATCTGTCCTTAATTTTTTCCCTACGCGCACAGTTTTTTAGAAACATTCCGGAAAGTCTGCAGAATCTTTTGCCGTAAAGAACAATTCAATATCTTCTATAGTAACATCACGATATTTATTTAAAGTTGAAAAATAGTTTTTTTTTCAAAGTCATGTTTCAGAAAAACTGTGCGTGTAGGGAAAAAATTAAGGACAGATTCGGAATCAGCGCAAAAAACTCTATAAGGGACACCCAACAGTTATAGCGAAACATAAAAAAAGTTGAAATATGTTGGACAGTGTTATTGATGTGTGAAAATGATTTGTGTCACATTTCAAAGCGATTCAACAATTTTTGCCACGTTCGCGTAAAAGTTTGAAAATCTGAATGATTTCATGAAAATTGGCGTTGTAAATTTGATGAAAAGACGCCAAATCATATACCGTACTGTCCAGGGTGTGCTGACTCAGCTTCTAAGAACATCCGAGTCGATCGACCGAACAGAAGTCTCCTATGAAACGAGTACTCGTTAGAATCAACCCTCCTGGTGTAATTAAGACCCGTATTGTATCCTTTCCACCGTGTTTCGTCGATTTGGCGAAGAAAATTGTCGAGGACGACCTTCGACTTTGAACGGACCCGTGGTTGCAGAGATTGAATCTTTGGGAATTGATTTGTGTGGTGGAAAAGGTCGTAGATTGTGGATAAATGGCACGAGAGAAAGAGAGGGATATTCTATTGGTAGAATCGAGTTGAAATTGTAGAAAGTTTCCTCCTAGATTGCTTCGTTTCCGAGATAATTCGGTTGGAATGCTCATTAAGAAGTCTGATTATTGGCTGTCGCTTCTACTTATTGAAAATCCGCAGTGTTTTACCGTAGAATCAGAGAATTCCTGAAATTCTGCTAATTATAGTGTAACTAAATTTTATCTCAGATTATTTCTCGTTTCTCCGATAATCGTTTTTCAGAGTTCATTACGAAGTTTGATCATCGATTGCCATTTCTACTTACTGTAGAGTAAAGATGTGCGAAATAGTATACCGACGTGCAAATGATTCTAATGTATCTTTACTTTTCCTTCAATTTCAAAACAGAGAGGACGTAATAATTGTACTACTTTCTTCGTTTACTTTTTTTAATTTCGTTTCATTTCAGTGGTATTTAACCGATTAAATTGATTAAATAATATTGTGAACTGTTTGACGTCGATAGAAGATGGCTGGAACATTATCGAGGATCATAATACATCTATTCTAGCTCTATTACTCGCACGAGCAGCCATCGTCAGTCTCTTCTCGCAGAGAACAGACTACGGTAAACGTTTTACCATTTTTAGGTGCAGTGGTATATACCATTCGACATTTTATCGACGTTGCTACGTTTTTTCGTCGAATTCAGACTGTGTCTGAATGAATTTCAATGCTTTGAACGTTATATTTGCTTACAATAAAATGTTCTATGTTGCAATTTACGACATTTCGGATCGATAGCACGCGCAGCCCGTGTACGGAGCAGAATCAAAAATCCGCGACAGAGCAAACAATTCGCCGCAGGCGAAGAAATTCACGGGCGAGGTAATTTCGCCGCTCGTAGGGCGAAATTATCGAGGCGCGGCGCGGCTCGAATCGGTGATTAATCGTCGCGATTAATTAAATGCCCGAGCATTATATTTCGATGACACTCGTTTCGATTGCACTTACGCCCCGGCGCCGGGTTGTTATGCAAATGCTACACGATAATTCCGGTAACCGGTGACGTTTCGCGGATAATTAGCGCTCTCTTGTCGCGAAAAATCCCCTGGATTCAGGACTTCCGGTGTATGCGAGGGGTTGAGTAATTCACGGGACTAGTTTCCGGTTTCGGGGCCCGATTTCTCGTTCCCGTACACACCCCACCAGTCGAGACAGGCTCGTTTTCGAATTTGATTTAGTGGCTGGCGGCGGCTGCGCGATACCGGACGATTCCACTGACGATTCCGAACAAACGAGTTTGTTCTCTCTGTGTTTCTGTATGTGTGTGTGTGTTTTTTTCAGCGTTCACGGTGATTTAGCGCGGTGTGGCGCAACCTGCGATCTATAGGCAAATCGTCTGTTTCCTTCCATCGATTATCCACGTCGAGCCCACGCGGTCCCATGGGCAGGACGATGGCGGCGATCCAGCTCGTTTTCGATCCCAATTTTACGCCAGAGATTTTCCGCCGATTTTACCACCGTTACCTTCCCCAACGAGGAAACTCGCAACCGTTCAGGACGAACCTTCTAATTCGGGCAACAAAATTTTTAAAGACTTTTCCTTACTTTTTGGTAGAATCGTCAAGCGTAGCGATTATTGTAGCTGAAGACTCAAAATATATCTAAAAAACGGTATTCGCGTGAATCGAACTTCTCGAAAAAATAAAAAGTAAATAGCCTCCCCACCGAAGTTGCCTCCGAAGAGCCTCTCTCGTACTCGGGGAAACCTGCAGCCGTGTTTTTCGCGAGTCGAGGCGTTCTTTGATTCGACTGCGTTTTTATCGCGAATCTATTTCCGAGGTATCGAACACCGTGGAAAATATCCGTCGGTGTCTCCTCGATGAAATCGGCTTCCGTTGGTCTAGAAACATCCTCGCTCGCTGCGTTGCTCCGGTTTTCTTCGTGATCGGCTCACTCAAATCGTATCTCTCTCTCTCTTTCATGCACTGGAACCTCAACTTAGACAATTTCTCTCTTCGCCTCTCTTCTCTCGCACAGAACTTTTCTCTCTGTCTCGTGCTGTGCACGTTACGCTTATAAACCACCGTTTTACCCTCCCGTACACTCTGTCTCCTCTCTCAAAGAGCGTCGGTTCACGGTCGCGAAATCTGCAGGTGCGTCGGAACGCCTCTTTTCTATGGAAGCGGATTCCCTTCGTCCCTTGCAACCCTGTCTTCACGGCTGTACCATGTTCTTCAGGGACCCCATATTCAAGGGGAATGGGGCACCACCGTTCCCTCGGTTGACGGTCTTTAAAAACTTTCAACTCGCAACTTCCTTGAAAAGACTCCGTCCCCGTAGCGGACCGTCCCGACGCGCCCTTTCTTTCACGTTCCACGAGCTTCCTGCTTCTTCCTCGGTTTTTCCTTCCTTCGGGGGAAAGCCGCGTCTCCCTTATTTCGCTACACGAGGGGTCCGCGACAATGCGTCGCTTTAAATTAGAGCGAGGCTATCGGGAGAGAGAGAGAGAGAGAGAGAGAGAGAGATAGAAAGAGAGAAGGAGAGAGACGCCCGGAGAGAATGGAGACCCGGATAGGGGAGAACGACGAGGGGACGAAATTGCGGGCTTTACCAGACCGCTGGAGAGACATGACTGAATGAGGAGTATGCTCGAGGAGTATGGTTGCCCACGGAGTGGGAAATTCGGTGCCATTTTTAGTCCTGATTGCGATTTTTACCCTGGGTTCGTTCGTCGAGCTGTTTTCTGGATTGTTGTTCTCGTAGTGGAGTTTTCATTCAGTGAAAACTAGTTTTATTTTTCCGGTTCAGAAATTTATTTGTGCAACAATATGGTTGCACATTTTTACGTTAACTAGGTTTTTTAGTTTGGGTTTAGTAACTCGCTTAATCCAGACGAAATTTTCAAAAAATGCTAGAATATAAAATTCGATTGAATTCAGTACTATTTTTATTTGTTTTGGATCTACAAAGAGATCTACAATTTCTTCAAATTTGTCTAATAAAATTGGAAATTGCGTAAACATCCGCAGTCCAGGGATAACATTCATGTAAACGAGGTTCCACAACAACTTATACATTATCACCTGTACAATGGTTGAAGATTTAGGGTTCTTCTGGCAAGTAGCAGTGGACGGAGAGACCGAATTATTGTTGACATTTTGTCAGCGGCGGTGGTTCTAAGTTCTCGGCGGACTCGTAAAACGGATGGAAAAATTCGTTCACCGCTCGATAACCTCGTTCGCCGAGTGGCTGTTCGAACCACGGTGGGAGTGAGAGTCTGGTCCGGGCATTTTGTCAGCGAGCGTTATAAGGCCTCGCACCGAGTTGCTTTCCATGCATAGGTTAGCAGAGCGACGATGGAGTAGGCGCGAGAAGGGTTGTTCCGTCGAGGAAGAGTGCACACAAGCGATTCGGACGAAGCTTCAAACTTGCTGGTGCGCTTCAAATATACAGCAGCGGACAAAAGTTCGAGACGACCATCTTTTCAGTAGATTCTCGATTGTTCTTAACATTTACACATATATTCGCACTCTATCTACGAACAACGTAGGCTCTTTCAAAACCTAATCAGTGTTTGGCAGAATGCGCACGAAACTTTCATTGCTGTATTTGCTGCGGACATTAATTTAAGACTTATTTATGAAAAAGGTCTTTATGTTGATGTAAGTAACAATAATTTCTTTAATAGTTACTATTTTGTGGGGTAACCGTTATTTTGAATGGCTGCACACATATACTGTGTGAATCAATTAGTTTTACACAGTGTTCTATTGAAATGTTGTTCGACTCTGTTTCAATTGCAGTGTAAACGTCACTCAAAATTTTTGATTTACATTTGTGTACGTTCGTTTTAACAATGTTCCATAAGTTCTCAATCGGATTGAGATCCGGTGATTGTGATGGTCATGGTAAAACATTAATATTTTCTTCTATAAAGTACTGCTTCACGATTTTAGAGGTATGTTTGGCATTATTATCCTGCTGGACGACGATACTGTCTCCCATATATTCGTGTGCACAAGGTATCATCGTTTCCTTCATAATGTCCAGATAATTAAACCTTTCAATAATACCATTCATTTTTCGAATTGGTCCCTTGCCACAATCAATACAGAACAATTTCATTTTGCATAAAGATCCACAGTGTAGTTAGCTGGTATACCGAAGCTCTCGTGAACACCAGCTAAACTTCTGTACACTAACTTCCGCTACAGTATTGTAAGATAATTGCAAATATCGAGCTTCTACAACCTGTTTAGAACATTTTGATTATTTAGTCCTGAATCACGTGCTAGAAGGTATCTCAGAAAATTTATTCAGAGTTTCAAAGAAGGGTCCACAAGTATGATACTTCGTAATCTAAACGCCGTGCCGTACCACTTAAGGGTTGGTATAAAAAGCAGCGGTCAGAAGTTTGACAAAGGTCTCGAGAACAACGGGAGGCAATTTCCAAAACAAACGAGCGCCCAGGGTGGACACTCGGGACCGTAGAAAAAATTAATATCGCTAAAACCATCCCCCTATCGCGTCCCCTCCACAACCCGTGGAAACAAGGAAAGTCCCACCCCGTTCGCGAATTACCATCGAAAACAAAACTCGTTCGGCGAAGAGCAGTTAGGCGAACAAAGGCGCGAGTGTCTACCATTGGAAGGTCCCTGAAAAGGGTGAGAAAAGTGGGCTGGGGAGTATGACGGCGAAGGGGGTAGAGGAAACGGGCGCAACAGTTTCGAAAGTTTCGCCGCAAATTTTTCATGGGCCGCATCCGGGACCCCATAAAAGCCCGTTCAACGTTTAGCTTCCGCGGTGGAAAATGGCGAGGATCATCCCCCTGGCTGCTTCTTCTTTTCTGCTGGTTCTCTTTTTTTACGATCGTATAGGCGGATGGTTGTTAGTGTATGGTCGGTGAACCGAACCGGTGGGAGGGTTGAAAGCATTACCGACGCACACGGTCGTTCCGCAGACAAGCGAGTAAGGGGTTAGGGGGGAGGGAGAGGGGTAATTTCGCAAAGAGTAGAAAGACTCGAGAATATTGCGAAAGTTACGATGTAGGGCTGCACCGGGTTCGGGGAGAGACGGTGGTCGATGCACGGGACGAAAGGAGGATCCTTTTCCCCTTCCGACAACAGGATGCATACTGAACAGGTTCGAGCACATTTTATTTGGAACACGAAAAGGAATAACGATCTTATACAATGAATTGTTCGAACCAATTCATTCTTTCCATCTAAATGACTTCGTTTTGTACGATGTCAAGATAGTATGTTCAAATAATTTCTTGTTCGAACG
Organism: Lasioglossum figueresi; assembly: GCA_028455805.1. Taxonomy (NCBI): domain Eukaryota; kingdom Metazoa; phylum Arthropoda; class Insecta; order Hymenoptera; family Halictidae; genus Lasioglossum; species Lasioglossum figueresi. The sequence continues at coordinate 6,316,332 of CM052192.1, read as the reverse complement.
AATCTCAATCTGAAATCGTTTATGCGTAGCTCAAATAAATCATTTCTCAATCGTTTCTTACACGAGCGAATGAAATCTTTAATTAACCCCTTGCCGTGTTTTAACGAGTCGGACTCGTCATGCAGATTTTAACAAAGTCTAATTCTTTTTAGGTGAAGTCGCACTTGATTCGTTTGTAATCAAAAAATCTGAATTTTCTTTTTTCGTCTGCTGTTTGAAAATGTTTCTTTTTATTGATGATTTTGAGTAGTGGTTCCAGTAAGACATGTTCGAACAGTTTCTCATTTAAAGCCAATTATATCATAGATTATGCATATGAAAGTCGAGTAAGCTATTCTTATTGCATCTAACGCACTTGATGGGACACTCTCGGCGATCAATTCGCTCCACCGCATTTCTGCAATGCACCCCCCGGTGCATATGTCTGTCGACCGCCGCGATTTCGAGCGCATTTCAGCATTCCTGGGATTTACAGAGATACACGGGTCCACGAACCGAAGTAGCACCGCCCCAAATACTCGTCATTCGCTTTCAACGTGCGACAAGTTTATTCAACCCCTTCAGCCACGAACCAGAGACTCGTCCATATCATTTACACACTCGTCCCCTCGTCCATGGCGCCGAAACGAGTATCGAGGGTGCCCTTTACATTACCTATCTCTCTCTCTCTCTCTTTTGCTCCCTCTTTCTCTCTCGTTCGTAACCTCGCGGCACGTACCGTCCGCTCGGACGTTTGTTCTCGTGTAATTAAGCAGCCCCATAAATAACCCTCGCAAGGAATCCCTTATCTCCACTGCACGAAACGTAGATGATAAGTGCGTGTCCGCGGTCGCCGTTTCCTGTCAGCGTGCGAAAAATTATCGTCGCTTCGGGGTTCGTTCCTGTGAACCCTTCCGTGATCCTCCAACAACCAGAATGTCAATGATTTAACGTAATTTCGGAGAAGGCGCCTATGGTTCCATATTATTCAATTTGTAAAACGTTTAGTACATATGTACGTTTCTATCGAATCGACACGGTTTATTAATTTAATAAAAAAGATTTTACTTTTAACCCTCGTCCGTCCCTCGTTTCACGAACTGAATCTGTCCCTAGATGCCTAACTGACACAGTGATAAAAGATCGATAAAATAACAAGGTAAACACTTATTTTTCGACGTTTCTTAATTCAAACTGATGAGTTAACATTTACATCTTAGGTTTGTCCGTTGTGTTTCGCATTAAAGGACTAAAAGTTACGAAGTTTCGGACAAAACCTAGATACACATACAACAGAACGGTATAACTTATTTCAGGAAAATTGTGTCAAATTGACACGAGGGACGGAAGAGTGTTAATCGCCTTAAGTTGATTAAGAAAACGACGATCTCGAGATCATACCTAAATATTGACCTGTACAAAAATAAATGATATCGCAGCAGAATCTTAATTCAATATCCAATAATCTAAATTTCCTCAAGTGCAGCCTCTTCTTCGAAAAATAGAAATGAACGGTAGCAAAATGAGGGTGGCAAAATGATAATACCCTCGTCCAATATCCAGGCAAACTAATTCATCACTTGCTCGCGGCTCAGGTCGTTCGAGTTGCGGGTGGAAGGAAATAGCTTCGAAAACAAAAGGAAAAAAACGAAAGGAGAGTGTCGTGGTAATCGAGCAGAGGGGTACGAGACGATCGCCGCGTTCCCTCTAATATTGTTTACTCGGCTTTTCTGCCGGCTAAGTAACGCCGCGCCCATTCTCGCCACCCCCGCTACGTAGAGGATCCATTAATCATAATCGCATTCCGATTCAACCGGCTGACTGGTCGTTACCTTGCAACAACGCCCGCTGCGACTAGAAAAAAAACTCGAAAGAAGATAGAAGAGAAGAAGAAGACAGAGACAATACTCGGAGAGAAGGAACACCGAGAGAGATAGTCGAGTTTGCTTCAAAAATGGTGCCAGTCGAAACGGTTAATCATGGGATAATGAGGAATTAAGTTCGAGGTCTGTAAAACACAATTGTATCGAAGGCTGTTACCTTGGACTAGCTCCTAGGTTCAGCATAATTCATAAACCATGACCAATTGGCACCACTCGTAACACGTAATATATTATTTGCAACCGTGTACAATTTTTAAAGGAGGGAAGATATTTGTATTTGGCTCCTGTTTCTTTCAATCGATGAAGAAAATGTGTGTGTTTGCATAAAAATCCGCAGCCTAGTTATACCAAACTGATCAATTTTGACTTATATTACTTTTGCATCGAATGCCTCTGGTAGAAGATGAAAGAAAAGACACGGGGCCGCACCGAGGAAAGAAGATAGAGAGAGAGATGGATAGAGTAAGGAAGAAACGGGAATAAGACCTCGTCGAGAGAGAAAGATTGGCAGAGGGGGTGGAACATTCAACGCCGCTGCAGTCGTAAGAGGGATTTGTCATCCGGACGTGACACGTCGCGGAGGAACCAGGGGGCCCTTTCGCCCTTCGTCTTTCACGGAACAAGAGACTGGAACCAAGAGACACTGATAACAGAGCCGGCTTGCATTCTGATCCCCACGGCTGCACCTCCATCTCCGCTTTTGCATTCTCGCTCTCTCCCGTCTCGACGTCCCGCGAATCTGTTTATCGTTCCGCGAGCGAATTGTAATTTTATAGCGAGACTTATGCCGGGAGTTTACTCGAAAATTTAAGTCTCCAAAGCGTTGCCGGTGCCGCCTCTTCCGGTGGCTAAGGTTTGCACGGTAAACTACTTAACCGTGCCACTTAAGGCTTTTCGAAATACCGAAGATTAGGAAGTTCGCGGTTTTATAGGTTTCTTTGCTACTCCGGGACGAAAGTACGACGGAATCTTTCCCGTAGAAAGTGCTTTTTTAATCGGGATGGGAAAAGTGTACGAGCGCACCTCCAATATTTAGAACGCTTCCGCGACCACCGGACTGCGGATGTTTCCGCGAAATGTTGATTTTTAGGATCGAACAGGGTAGTTTCTCCTCGATTATTTTATGTCTCATTAAAACCCGGTCGATCGAATTTGTGGGCCCCGAGAGATTGAAAAAGTAATCCCTCTAACCAATTTTTATAGACAAATTTGAAGAAAGCGCAACGAAATAAAATCCTACTGAATTCTATCGAATTTTATATTCTAGCATTTTTTGAAAATTTCCATAAGCCACGAATGCATAAAGATCCGCAGTCTGTTGATTAAATTTCGTGAGATTTCTAGTTCTGTACCAGAAACATCGCGTTCCGGGCTATAAGTCGCTCGTTAGTTGTCGAAGCGGTGTCATCGAGTAATCGGACTATCTATGACGCGATATTCAAATGCAGGCTGATTTTATCCCGCGGGGTGTGGCGTATATCTCTCGAATTCCATCGGTGGCGACAGGATATCGAGGTTATCAGCAATTCGAGCAGCAGCTTCTCGCGTAGCTGTCGAGGCTAATAAATGCGGCCTCGGGTCGGGGTAAAAATGCTCGGGACGTCGATTATTTGGTTGTTAAGGGACGCGGTCCGGTTGACGGGGCGTTAGGAAGCACGATGGACGAAATAAGGGTCGTTTGACACTCGAGGGGCCTTTGTTACGTCGGGAAAATGGGAACCGTTGAAGTGGCGAGGGACACGCGTTCCCGTCGTCCGTCGTGATATACATACAAGGACCGCAAATATTTGTTCGCAGGCACAGACCCGTGCGTGTACTCTGACTCCATACATTCTTGCGCACTTGTACGCGTTTGCATTCGTTCGTGTGCGTTCGTTCGCGTTTGTTGGTGTTTGCACAGGTTTCTACGCGCGTGTGTTTGTACGAGCAACCCCCGAGGAAACGATACACCCGGCTACCTGTCGTTTGTAATTCGACGTGCCGGCTAAATCGCTTTTATCCTTATCCTTACATCACCTTAAACCCACCGCTTTATGCGCCACCAGTGGATATCCCCCTCGGAGCGCCGACAATGTGCAGGACAGATATAAAAATTTCAGTTTTCTATTTCGGCACCGGTTAACATGTTCCTCTATCTCTTCGGGAGATAGTCCGACTGACCGACTACTGAAATTCATGGGCATTGATGGCCATTCCCGATGAAATTCAAATTTCAAGATTATATACCGTCTTACGACACGAACCATACGAAGTGTCTTTCTCCAAGACTGTACTATTCAAATTCCCGTAACTCCGTCAGTTTTGGAAATTCAGGATTCTAGCTTGTAGGGTATATTCTTGAAACTATATTCTCGAAGACAGAGATAAGAAACATTTAGGTTACCGGATCTCTATAAACTGCTCTCTGAAACGCGTTCGCAGTAGTACGATCGAACGATTAGTCAGCTAAGACGAAAAACGCTATCGGAATCGCCCCGCTCGAAATTATCAACATCATCCAAAGGCGGTACCTTGCGAAGATTGTTGTGCCACGGTATCTAGTTCAAATCCGAGGGCGAGGTTCGTCAGAATTCCTCGAATTTTCGACGGGATTCCCGAGGGAGATCGGAGCCGGTAATTTACGGCGGTGCTTTACCGTCCATGTCTCTTTGCTGTGCGCGCGTACGTTCTCCTTGTATCCTTGATTAAGTTCCGCATGGCCGGTAACCGGTAACGTTTCGCTCTTTATTTCTTGTTTTTTGAAGGAAGAGGACGAGGCGGAATCAACGTGTGTCTGACCACGAACGGTGGTTTCTACCCGTTATCCTAGGTCCGAGGTCTGTCGATCGAGCCGATCGAGCGCGAGCCACCGTCTTTTCTTTGTTCACCGATACTCTGTGCTCTCGGCCGGAGGGAATTTATGCTGTGGCTGCGATCCGGCGAACGATGGCTCCAGGGGCCACACGAGCCCAGTTTCGAGGGTTGTTTTACTTACCGACCTACGCCAATTTGTTTGGACGACCGACCGGAGAGCTAAGCTGGCGTCGAAGGGGTGGCTATTTTTAACTGTCTCTCTCCACCCTCAATTCTCGGAACCACCCTCCCGCAGTCTTGCTGTTCCCAGAGCTTTTTCACGGCGGTAACCTCCGGCATTATCCCTCTAAACTATTTGAAAAATAATCGGGGTTGGTGTTGAGACGCTCTTAGCGTGTGGCCGACTCGTATGACAATTCGTGGAGTAGACAGTAGAGACTACTCCGTTATTAGCAAGACGATCGAAAATGTTTTTGTCGGATATAGCATGGTTTCAAGAGCGCTTCCACGCGATTATAGCAAATTTTTTGTCAACTCTTTTTTCATGATTTCACCTGTAACTCTTTTACGCCTATCTGTTAGAGGATTTTGAGACAAACTCGGTAAGCATAATAACGTGAAGAAACCATGCTATATATCTGATAAAAACATATTCGATCGGACTGCTGATAACAGAGTGATCTCTGCTGTTCACTATTCGTGGTTCACCCTGTATATTAGGATCATCCCTTAAGACTTTGAGCGTCGAATCTCTAAAAAATGGGAGACAATCTTTTGGTCCCTGACTGCTGTCTTCTAGACCTATTTTCCTTCTCTGTCTCTCTGTCTCTCTCTCTCTCTCTCTCTCTCTCTCTCTCTCTCTCTCTCTCTCTCTCTCTCTCTCTCTCTCTCTTTCTGGCATGTACACAGACGCCAGTGCGCAGCGTGTCAGTGACCGGCCAGGACCGAGATATTTCAGAGGTCAGGGAAGAAAAGCGCATTTCCTGTCGCGGTCCACGGTCCCCACCCCCTCGCCGCGACGCTCTGACAGTTTCGGACACGCGGTGCCACTTACCCCCACCCTCTACCAACGTACGCCGAAGAAATCGGTGGTTGAACTCCTTGGAATTCGGGGGAATGCCTCCGCGAGCACCTCGGTCTGCGGTCCTCGTCCTATCGATCGTTATCTGGGACGTTGCTCTTGCCCACGGTGGCGTCGTCCTCGAAAATGTCGATCGCTTTTTAATCGGTGAACTTGATTGAAAATTGTCGGGTCACTCAGACGGGCACTCTCCTTCTCTCAATTTCCGATTTGAGTAACTTGTTTTTCCTTTGGCGCTCTCCGTTAACATCGGTTTACATTTGAAACGTTTTCGATTTAGTTGAACTGTTGCAAACTACGGCTGCGGACGTCTATACATTTATGTGCACATATCTTTCACTGTGGAAGTTTCGTGAGCTTATTGTCAGTAACTGTGGATATGTTCAGTAATTGTGAGCTGTTTGAATCTGTTTAACGCTATGTTTACGAAGACTGCGGATTTTTTTGTATTTATAGGAAGGTTGAACGGATGAAATACAAAATTGATTAAATTTATAAAAATCCACTGTCCAGCGACGAATAACGACCGGAAAAATAAGCGCGACATCGAAGTAATTTAAGTAATTACTTTACGCGAAACCGAAAATGAAAAAATAGAACTTGTATTCTGAACGTTGGAATGAAATACGATTCATTCGAATGCATTGCAATGTAAATTCATTTTTAGACCCGGCACCTGGTGTCGCCGGCAATTAGTGTCACTTTTATTTTATCTACGATCTAAGTTAGCGATTATAAATGGATTCGCGAAGGTAAAATATTTTATTTATGAGGCACGACAGACTCGCGTTCCGACGAACGCGGTGAAAGATATGTTAAGGGAAGCAAAGCTATTGGCACCTTGATCAATTTTATAAATATAGTTCGTACGATTATTGACCCAATACAATTCGTGGTTGCACAACAACGGTACGTGACTATTGATACACGGTGGGCTATCGGATACACTGTCTTCGTGTAATATATTTTTATGCTTAAACAGATATGTGCACCGTTGTAATCGATAATAAACGATCCTCTCGGACGATTCATTATTTAGTACCGCTGACCGAGCAGCCACAAAAATTTTTCGTGGAATCGAAGCAATTTATTTAAGTGTGAATTTATTGCAGCAATCTTTTATCACGATCTGTCAACTCTGCATGTCGCGGATCTTGATCAAAGTTGATACTGTTGTCATTATATTGCGGAGTTTATGCGTTTGTAGTAAAGATGACCAGGTGAAAAATTTTATACAGGAGAAAGATTTAAAGCGGCGACTTTATCAAGAATTTAGCACGGGAAATAAAATGTCCAAATGGCTCTTGTCTTCCACAAAAACACAAGAAAACTGTAATTTCCCCACAATGATCCACAGTCTATCCTCAATCGCATCGTTTATCCAGCGAGTAAAGGCTACCGAAACCAAATAATTGATGGATAGTCCCCGTCAATGGGGAAGGAGAAGCGCAGAGCTGTCTTTTCCCCTGGCGATTGCGAGGAGCAGTCGTTTCCCCGATGTCCGGATGGAAAAATGTTAAAATCGCCGCGTCGTTTCCGGCTATTTAGCCTTCCATCGATTGCCGCGACAGAAAGAGAGACTCTCCCGACCCTCGGAGTAGGTACCATCCGTTCCCGAAAATGATTTTAGAGCTTGGCCTGTCGGCTCTCCTCCCATTCCTCGAGTCGTACGTGATCCACGTGCGAAAACAGTCGATTCGCCGAAGGTGGCGAGATAAAACCGTAAGGGACAGGACCAGGCCGGAGCAACCGCAGAATGGCAACAGAAATATTGGGATTCCTGGACGGCAGTCAAACTCGTATTGCCAGTCGCGATATGGAGCCTGAACTGTGAAACCCTTACACCGAAAATCCGAAGGACCCTTCCGCGAAATCCTGGGGATTTCGAAAAGACGAGCATGGGGACCGTGATCGTCGCGATGATACTACTGGATCTTTGATAATCGCTCGACTGGATCAGGATTAGGTGATTAGACTCCTCAAACTTCAAGGACTTTAACGCTACGTATACCCGACATCGCTGAATGCGACTATTTTACATTAGTTTATAAAAATGACAAAAGTGTATCTATCCAAATTTGTAGCCGTTTTTTAAAAATAATATTATATTAGGTCGTTCGAAAAGTCATTTCGTTTTCTCACGGGAAAATTACAGCGTTAGTTATTAGCAAGAAATTGAGTTATATGACTTTTTACGATTTTTTATTTGAAATGAGATTTGCACCGCATAAAATTGTTGATAAAAGCGAAAAAAATGGTAATCCGTTGATACATACTCTGCTTAAACAGCACACAGCTTTTTCTTTCGTGCGCTAAATGTTTACCCTTGCGGTAATAGACAAGCAAAAGGTAATGGAAATGCGTACTTTAATTTTGTTCGAAAATGTCAGCTGTCAAGATATACATTGGTTCGATTTTGCCGCGATGTTCTCCGTTCCACTGTATCTGTAACCTTAGCCAGATCTTTGACATTCTTTCTCTGCTTGAATCGAGATCACAGCTTCCCAGACCGTCTACCAACGTCAACTAACCATCTCACTGTCGAGCCCAGTAAAAAATAACGCCGTTCAAACTAATTGTCAATCAGCTCTCGGGCATTATCGATTTCCCAGTGGTCGTAACGTCGCGAACCTAAAACACCGACCGCGCGACCATTCCCCGAACAATTTCGACCGCAATATTCCTAAACTCCAACCCATTTTCCGGTCCCGTTTCCCCACGAGCGAGCCTGAAACCGGGGGCGGAACGGGGCTCTTGTAAATTGCGCTCGACGGCACAACAGTTTCATAGAGAACGCGGGGATAAATCGAATCGAGCGGCTTCGGGTCCAAACAGAGACGTATGGTCGTTTATCGACATTAAGGCGACCCACCCCTGTTTCCGTTTTTCTCTCCCTATCTTTTTTCCCCCTATAGATCTGCCATTCCGTATTCCCTGGATCCTCCTGCTGCTATCAAATTTATTGCGACCCTATGCCTTGACCCTCGGGGATCCTAAGCTTATTATAATATACTCTTGTTCGTAAAGATGTTCAGCGAACACTCGCAGAATCGATCAATCGATACGCACGGTGGCTGGAATTAGGAAGCTTGCACTTCGAGTTCCTGTCATTTCAATTCTCGGACTTTAGTCATATCGTTCAAGGATTTCGATACCTATCGTTGAAGGCAATAGGTTTAAAAACAATTGGTTTGTTGATCCCATACGTCTTCGAAGCAAAATGGAAGTAAAGAATCTGCACAAGTACCTCCTAAAATTCCATTGATTTTTAAAAGACAAGTATGCGATACAAAAAATAGTTGAAACATTTCGCAGATAGGATTTCTAGAAAATTTTTCTAAATTTTCCTCGGACAAACGGCGCTAAATGGTTTCGTAGAATTTTTGCACACGAAAGAAACACTGTAGGATACAATGGTCTTACAGCTCGATTCGCGTTCGTGGCCAGAGAGCGATTGCCGCAAAAACAGTGGACACTCGGTCTTTTCGTCCTCGCACGCATTCGCATATTTTACACACGTTCACACTCAAACGTGTCGCGATTAAACAAACGTCGATCGCGGGATCTTCGGGTGTACAATCCGTATACCCACAACACTGCATGTTTTTTTGACGTCCATCCGGCGGGCTTCGGAGGCTTCTTCCAAGGTGGTTTTAGGGTTAAGCTTTGCGGGGGTGGAAGGCTCTGTCCGCCTGCGATCCCTTTCCCCGGTCGGTTCCTCCTCGAGGGACCCACGGTCCATTACTCTCGCCGTCCGCGGTGGGATAAATATTATGAAGACAAAAGATTCCGGCCGGTCCCGGTAAAATATGGCTGGATCCCGTGGCCTCGTCGACGAATAACAGAGGGAGAGAGACAGATAGAGAGAGAGAGAGAGGAAGAGAGAGAGGAGCCCTGGCACGCTGTGCCGGAGCCACGTGATAAATTCACGGCCAGCCCCGACAATCTCGCTTTCCAGTGTGCCAGCGATAATGTCCCTTCTTAATTATTTACGGCGATCCCTGGCCCGGCGTCATCATCCGGGAAAATGACCCCGGAAGCTGCTCGGGGGCAACGCGACCCGCCTATCGATTCTCAGCCGTCTCGTCGACTTTTCTGCTGAAGATAGAAACTTGATCGTTCTGTAGCTTAATGCTCGTCGGCTTAATCCAACGTTGCATTTTCATGGGATAACACGAAAATGATCGTTCAACGCTAAGCTTACCGAGCTCTAAAAGCGATTAAAATGTTTCAGCTTATAAAAATGACAAGGCTCTATTTATTTAGACCTCGTACAATTTTCATTACAATATGTGCTTGGATGGAAAAATTTATCGAATCAATTTTCATGCATGCAGCTTCATAATTTCAATAATTATAAAATGAAAAATATAAAACCGGCAGTGTGATAGATTCGGTGTTAACGCGTTCGCTACTTGTGTCACGCGTATACTCGTACATACATATGCGACGACCACAATTTTGTATTTTATGTAAAACTTTAGGGAGCACCGAAAATGTCAATTATTGGATGGTTCGTTAACAATTCCCCCTGAACATTCAAATTATTAAAAGAAGAAACACATATTTTTAAAATCTTTACCTGGGATAAGAATCCGTAGTCTGTCTGTAATGATACAAAACGATGAGCATTCTGGTTTTCTTGTGAGTCGCCTGTAGAAGTTTATAATGAGGGTACATCTTCAGATTTGTAAGAATCCACGAAAGTCTCATTTGCTTTGCTTGGCAGTGGGAGCGTTCTATAAATTCTCTAAACAAAAGTTTCCGTTTTACTAACAAGCTTACGACGAAATATAAATGTGAAAGAGTGTGCCGAGCACCGAGATTCCATGTAGAGGTGAACATCAAAAATTTATTTAACAGTCTCCAGAGGAAGGTAGCATACGTTCCTGGCCGGATTCTCTTACAGGAAAAACTAGTTACTCCAGCGGATGCTGTGATGCAAATCGAGCTGGTCCCATCTCCTGTCGATGTCGCGGCTTCCGGTTTGGATCTCCATCGTTCATCCATTATCCGTCATCCGTCATCCTTCGTCTCCTCTCTCTCTCTCTCTTCCCGAGGACACGATAAACCTGTTTTGCCCGAACTATCCCTCGACTATAACGTCGGGCAATGTAGCTTATGGTCTGCGACCAGGAAATTCAACTATGATCGTCGCTAATAGAGAAACGCGAAAATTCCTCGACTCGAAACAGCTGCTTGTTGATCAAAATGATCTATGATTGTTACATTTTGTACAGTCACTTTTTCATTGAAAGCGATAGTCGCATACGATTTATAAATAAACAGCGAGAAACAGCAAGAAACGCTAGGAACAAAATATTGATTCTAGACCCAAAGAAGTTTCTTAACGAAACTAGCATATTATTTTCAGTTGACTACGGATCTTTATGCAAAGTAAAAATGCTTCGCAAATGAAAATTGATATCATCCCTTAACGACTTTGTTACATTAAAACCAACGTTGCCGCATTCTCGCATTTTGTACAATCTTTTACTGTTTTATATTTATAAATACATAAAGATCCGCAGTCTAATTTTCACATTTCGCAAGTGTGTTTCTAATTCCTACGAAACCACATCCTTTTGAGCCAAAACAATCTCGTTGAAGAATTAACACGAGCCTGTAAGATCGTCGCCGATTTCTCCAAACAAGAAAATCCCTCTTCTTGTTCTCGACCACCGCAAACGCAAATCTCTCAGACCAGAGAACTAAATTACCAACAAAAGCATGAAAACCACGAGTAAAATCAGGCTCTTCCACACGCATCAAGTATACTACTCCGGCGATACACCTGACGATCTTGAAGCTTCTCCGAGGTAGAAGAACGCGCGTAAGAAGCGAGCTCGATCCGGCGACTTCGAAAGTTTAATGTTTAAAGTCGTTTCCAGGAGGCTCGGCCGGATTTCTCGCGAGCCCGTGGAGCGGAAAGACGACGAGGACGAGGAGGACGTTTCTCCGTCGACGTCGACGTCGACGTCGGCTGGTGGGTTTGCGAGCTTGCACCCGGCCGCGGGGTTAATTGGGACCCCCGAAGCTCGCAAACTCGGTGCCGAAGTCGAGTCAGGAATTACTATCGGGCGAACTTTCCCTCCTCGCTCCCTCCTTTTTTCCCGGGTTTTCTTCTTATTCGTTCTCTTTCCGCGCGAGAATCGGAGCAGAATCCGGCAAGAAAGTCAAAGGGGGTGAGCGAAAGGAGTGGTTCGAAGGGGGTGGTTCTCGCCCGGTAATAATTTCGGACGGCGAATCAGAGCCGGGTGCGCGACGGTTGATTCGAAGCAGCCGGGATCCACGATTGGAATAATAAGCTGTATAATTCACGATTCGTTAGAGACCCGGTCCCGAATTACCTACCCCGGAGTTCAGCGTCTTCGAGCAAGCCCCACACCTCTTCGCGAACACGGAGAATTTTTGTACAGGCGTTTAGGATCGAGACAGCCCCAGGCTCGACCATGCTCGAAAATCGCGTTCTCGAGATGGTCGCGTACGTAGACGGTGGATTCTCGTACTTTGGAGAACTTGCACAGGGACACGGCCGATTAAACAATTATTAGGAGATTGCGGAGGGTTGATGCTAATGCTTTGCGAGGGTGCTGGTTGGTTTCGGGCTTGGCGGCTTCTGCGGGAAAGGGATGATTGTTAAATATGGATATCGAGGGGTGATTTCGGTTGTTGCACGGTCGGCGAAGCGTAGGTATATTCAGGTTTCTAGCTATTCGTAAATTACCAATTCGTACCGTGTTATAAAGACCTCGAAATTACTGCCGATCAAATATGTTATATCTTAATGTATCTTAATAATAAAAGATTAAGTATATTTTCCTTTTAACAAAAGTGTATGCAGAAGCTAACAGGAGAACGTCTCATCGGTTGCATGGTTAGAGCTCGAACGGACTATCGGTGGCATCGCAAAAGAAAGAACTGCGAAGAAGAGGTGCAGTCGATTTTGAATTCGAACAAATTTAAAATTGCTGTATCTGTCGTGCGAAAATGATTGTACGAAAATTAGCTGCAAGTAATTCATCCCTACAGCAAGCACAGCGAAGCAACTTAACCAACGTCTCAACCAAGACACCCTCATCCCCCAGCACTCGAGTCTCCCAGTCACCAGCCAGCTCGTTCGCGTTAATATTCCAGCAACCCTTTTATCTTCCTCTCGTCAGCGTCGCACTAACGCAGAATCCTGGCCGGTCGAAATAAATCACTGCCATCTTCTTTCTCGTCGCGAAGAGGGTACGTCGCGCGGTGTTGAGTGTTCGGGTCAGGCCATTCCGTGTGCCTGGGAATGAAGATTCATGGCCCAGGTTCTGTTGTAATTCTTTTTGCTATGTTTCGAGTGGGGAAATAAGTAAATTTCGTCAGGCCGAGAGCGAAAGAAAAACTGGGCAGATGAAGAGAAGAGGAAGGAGAGGAAGGAGAAGAAGAAGAAGAAGAGAGAAGTGGAAGCTGCCGCGTCTCTTAGGCAAATGAGAATTTACCGCTGGGGGCTTTTCCGCAGCCTCTGGCGTGTTCTGCTGCCTGGTTTCGTCACTCCTGAGAACGAAGATGGACGATACGGGAACCAAATTCCGCGCCTTTCGTGCCTCCAGCTCGCGTTTTTCGCGTCACGCGACATCCTACGGAATTAACAACTATAAACCAGTCATAAGCGCAAGCACCATCGCGCGTTAACCGTCTCCAGGAATTCCTGCTCGCATACTATACCTCGTACCGGTTGTTTAAGCTGTCGGTTATGAATCGTCTGAAACAGGTATTCCAGGCCAGGTATCTTTAATAACCAAGCTCTACTTGTCACGCGATGCTTCTTCTTCATCGAACAAAAACTGTTTCGGAGACAACTGCTTGAACGATGGACCCCGCTGAGGGATACACACCAAACGAAGAGAGCTGATGGACTTTTTCCGCTTTCTTTCGCTCCCGTTTACGGATCCTCGAAAGATCCTACGCGTCCGCCAGGTACCAGGATAGCTGACGCTTTTTGCCCCCGGGTCACGGTAATAGCCTTCGATCCTGACACACACGTGCCCGAAGTTCAGCGTATTTCTATTCCCACCCCCGTACAGGGGAAAGAGACTCGATGGTAGTTGGGTGTGTCGTAATGGCTAGAAGCTCCCTCAAGAGCTTTAGGATCCTATTTAAGGCTGATGGCTCTGACGTGACTCGATTCTTTTTGCGAAACAATGCTCTATGATTAAACGACGATAATTAGCGGACGGCCGGGCTAATAGGGATTTCTGAATAACAGTGCAATTTAGTACGATTTTCATTTATTCCGGAACTACAAAGAGCTACTGCTACTGAAAATAAGATTCGCATGATTCCACTTTCTTATTAAATATGGCCACAAAAATTGAAAATTGCGTAAACATCCGAAAAAACGAAATTATTTTCCAGACGACTTAATATTTAGCTCGTGTTTCTCGAAATTAGTGTTGAGGATTTTTATTTCGCACGAAGATACTCATTCTAATCGTAAGAGAAGCCCTTGCAGATATGCGATTCCACAAAAATTTACTCGATAAATTCTGAATTAGGATACTTCATGTCAGTGCCACCATAAAAGCAATGACATCGTTAAAGAGAGCCTGACAAAAGCAGTTGAGAACTATCTTTATATCCATAGCGAACCTGCGATAGTAGTATCATTTCAGGCGTTTAAAGGCCCCGCAAGCACAAGTGATTCTCAAGAACAATTACTATTATCTCCTAGTTTAACCGTATAGTTGCAGTATAGCATCAGGAAAAGTTAACGCGCTGCTCCACTAGCTGTTTCAGCATAAACACATATTTAAAACAATAGAATCTATTTGGTCGTTTCGCTGTTATCGCTCCGCGCACGTTTATAGCAGCCCGAACATAAACGCATCCTTATGGAGACGGTATAGACGCGAACGAGCAGTAAAATTCAGATTTTTCTGGAAGTAACGGCGAGACATTGTAGCGAGACGAGTTTCTTGAAATTCTGCTTGAAATTAGCGCGTCATCGCACCGCCTATTAGCAGAGTTAACCTGATGACGCGGTTGCACGTGGACGGGGCTTAACGAGAGTCTGGTGATTCGTGCCGAAGGACGTGTCGCGAAATTTTGGTCAGCATTACGCTCTCGAAGCAGAATTATGCGATTTCGAGACGCGCTTTGGAGGAAAAATTGCTAGATGAAATTCGAAGCGCGAAAGAAATGAAAAGTATTCAGATTCATTCCAGCCTCGTTGTTCTGTGATTAATCCATTAGAGACGACGTTTTCTGGTCTGACTCTCTCTAATATTGTCCCTGATTTTTCTGGTAGTTACGTATCAAAGCCAGTCATCCGAACTCGGTTTGCGTAGATTCACGCAGGAACGGGGACGCAAAGTCGCCTTCTTCCCGCTTCCTTCCCGTATTTAGTCTTCCGAGAGGAAATACGTCGTGTAAGTAATATTGCACCGCACCGTCGAAAAGTCCCTTCGCCGAACGCAATATTCGGGAGAATGTTGTCTTAATAATGTCTACCAGCGGGCGGGCAAAGTGAAATTACATATGTCTAGCTTCACGGAAGAGTTGCCCGTGAAACCAGACCGACTGCCGACGTCCCCTACCATCATCCTCGTCATCCGAGTTCATTAGATTCTTTGCGAGCTGTATCGATGGCCTGGTAAAACGTTCATTCGATCCTCTTGTCTCCCGATGGCTTCTGTTTCAACGGAGGAACACCGACCGGGGGGATCGGTTTCATTGTACCTCGAGAGAGGGAGAGAGAGAGAGAAAATGAAAAAGAAACCAGGCGAAGACCATGATCGTTCTTGTCGAACTCAATCGTTATTAGGTGTGTGCAAAAGTTTCAGTCTTTTCCTCCTGATTAATACCTTTTACAATACTTTCGGTAGTTTATTAAAACATTAAATTCGTTTAGTAATTTATTGAACACTTCAATAGTGCAACAAATATTTTGAATAACGGTATAAGAATTATTAGTGGCGCCTCTCCGAGTCACCATTCGAGTGCAAAGGGTTAAAAATGTAAAAATTGTATGAATTACAAAGCATAGAAAACAAAGTCATTTCTCCCTTTAACGACTTTAAAATCTTGTAATGTATTTCCTGCTTGACACTAGGTTTACGGAGTTGTAGAAATAACTATTTCGCATTACTTTATAAACATAACAAGGATGTGTCTATCCAAATTTTTGTGACTATTTTTCCAATAATATATATCCAAAGAAATAAATTTGGTCAATAATTCCTCAGCAAATCACTTGTACAATCTTAATAATCGCAAATTAAGAATATTAGAACCCGTCATTTTAACGGGTCCCGTAAATCTAGCGTTAAGTAGGCTAGATATCATTTTGTTATCTTCATATCTTTTCCCATACTTTTATAAATTGATTTAATTTTCTGTCGGTTACGATCGTGTCCGCGGTAATGTACTGTCGTTACACACGAAGAAAAGACTGTGTCAGAGCATTCCGTTAGGTAACAATGTTATACAGTCATGTTAGCATGACGGATCATTACGATCTACCAGTGCAGGTGGTGGGTATGTTCGTTCTAGTATCGCGTGGTGATTTTCGCATGGTCCGAGGGGTGACGGACAATTGCCTGATAAATTTCGCGATTTCCAGCGATAAATCCAGCACCCGCGGCCTCGGAAGGAGTTGCTCTCGGCTTAAGGAGCCCAGCATTAAGCACTGATAAGAGCAATACGCCTGGACACGCTCGGCCCCCGCAAGGAAATATCGTCGAGCAGCATTCTTCCCTCGAGATAAAAGATTTGCGGC
This sequence comes from Lasioglossum figueresi, assembly GCA_028455805.1. NCBI lineage: Eukaryota > Metazoa > Arthropoda > Insecta > Hymenoptera > Halictidae > Lasioglossum > Lasioglossum figueresi. Next base: position 6,299,840 of record CM052192.1, on the reverse strand, counting down.
AACGTAGAATATCGCGTTGCGTCCGCTTCCCCGTCCCCGGGACAGTTTAGATCGAAGATAGCGCGGGACAGTGGACGCAATCATCGTGAAATCGGCGAATCTTTCCCTAAACACCGCCATTAAGACCGCTATCTGTTAACACATGACTTGACGCACCCCGGGAATCGATGTCGCCCATCGTTCGCGAACGTTTTCGTTGTTCGCGGGTCGTTCCTTTCGCCGCGATAAGCAGCGTAGAGGCTTTCAGGCTCGAAACGCTCCATCCTCTTGTTCGGGAAAAACAGCTAAAAAACCTTTAACGTTGATCCTCGGAATTATGAAGACAGCTCTCGGTGGGGTCTCCCCCTTTTGATGAAAATTCTGCTGGGGACTTTCGATGCGGCGGGAGCATTGCTAGAAGTGACTCTTAGATGGGAAAGATTGTTTCTCTCGAGGAAAAGTATGTGACAATTTTATGGGATGGTTCTTGGTATTACAAAGAAAGCTATCGATCCTTTGTAGAAAGTATAAATCTTAATCAGGAGATCTTTAAGCGAAATATATACATCTCACACATGTTCCGATCTATCAAAAGATTTTCTCCCGAGGCTGTTCGAGCTAGCTTCTGGATTCACCAATTTCACACGAATAAAAAACATTTAAACGTCCGGAATCCGAGCGGACTGCTCTCGTTTCACGTACCTGCACGGACCTGCGTTCCGTTTCACAGAGATTTATGAAATTTCCGAATCAGCCGATAGTAGGGATCGTCTAACAAACACCCGATCAACTAGCCTTTAATTCGCCTCGGATGGCTGTGTAAACTCTTTTTCCCCGGAGACAAATCGGTCTCCCTTGATCGTTCGTCGGGGATGAATGCGGATCGAAGGATCGCCGGGGTCGCCGGTTAATGGAAAGTAAGATGGTACAAGCTCGCGTTCGAAGGTCTTCCCGAAATCGTGGTCTCTTTAATCGTGGCTTTTCCTCGTCTTTCTTTCTCCCTGTCTCTTCCGGTTGGCTCAATCGCCACCTCGACACCGTCCCATCCCCCTCGACCTCGAGACCAGCTATTTCAATTCCCTTCGTTTTACTTTTGTTCCTGCTCTTTCGCTCTTCCTCTGTTTCTGGTTCTTCGCCCCTTTCTCTTTCTCTCGTTTCCCACTAAATCACCGGCGGCTTGATATCCACCGGCAGCCGATATCAGTCCAAGATACCAGCCGGTTACCTTCACCCTCGCCAAACCTCCCTTCTCCACCTACGCCACCCTCGATACTTAACACTTTCCTCCTTTCAACCCCACTCCCACCCCGCTTCAGACTCGCCTTGAATCTTCTCTCGCTGATTCGATACTTCGATTAGAGGGATTGAGATTGTTGCGCGGTTCCTGATTCCTTCGCACCGGTTCTCGGTCGTCCGAGCACTCTCAGCTGTAATTCTGCGAGCTACGTTCACAGTCCGGACTCGTTTCCTGTTATCCGTCAGGATTCCATCGTGTTCTCTGCGATACTTCTACCGATACTCTTGGACTATATTTTTATTCTCGTTGATACTCATCCGATGCGATTTACATGCGCAAAGAAGCATGTTTTATTCAGGTAATTATTTAGACGGTAACAGTGCACAAAGGTCCATGCACTCATAGAAAACACAGCACATCGAAAAATTACAAGTTGACAGCTGCAGTGGATTCTGAAAAAAGGGAGCACAAAGTTGAATGTTCTGTGAATGTTCTGTGCACACACAACACGGCCCCTTAACCTCTTAACTGCGGAATTTAGTTTTAAAAATCCCCGACCGAGTGCGGAATTATAATCAAGCAATGACAAGTATACACGTCGAACGCAATTTTACGAAAAACGAGGAAGGATTACATTTTTATTTGATAAAAAATTAACAATTCGTTCTTGAAAAGGTTATCGTTATTGCACCGCAATAGAGTTCTGGATTGACGTGTAGACACGTCGAACGCAGTTAACTGGTTAAGCTGATGGATTAAAAACCCTCAAATAAAAAAGAAACGGGTGATTATAATAAAACTTCGATTACGATCGCATCGAATGGATCATACGCGTGATGCGTTAACTCGATCTATAGGAAAAATTGCGATTGCTCGGTCATAAACGGCGGGTCGCGCCTGCCATCGGAGAAAACAGCCGGTCAGACGGAATCTCCGATACAATTCCCTTAATCCAACGAGGGAGAACCGGCGCGGTTCTTTCAGTGTACGCGTGCCGGCCACGTCCGCGTCGTTTACGATCATCGTAACGACGCTATTAAAGTGTCGACTGGTCTGTATACCAGGTTGATCATTACTCGAATAGCCGGCCAACAACATAATGCTGTCGCGCGTCCGAGCGACATTACATTAACCCAGTTCGAATTGATCTCACGTGGCCGCGGTGTTATTAGGTAATTTAAGGCGAGATAATTACCAAGCTGGCATCATCCTCTGCCATTCAGATCTCGCGATCCGACACAGAGAACACGATCACGGGAAATGACCGATTATGTTGTAACTCGACGCACCTATTCGCGTCAAAATACAAAGTTACAAATCAAAGCCGGATCAACACGGGTGAAAATTATAATACTATCGGGGATCGTTACAAATCGATATACGAGGGTTTAGCTTTCGCTTTGACAACCAAATCGATCAGGAATTTAAACACCGAACCTACCGGTGCCAGTCGAATCACCGGTCTCAAATGTTTTATTTTACTTTGGTGTGTCCGGGTATCTCTAGTCGAGCACGTCGAACAGTAAACGCGCGTGTATCGGAAAGTATCCTCATTAAATCGTACATTAGAGTATGCAGATAGATTATTTCAGACCAAAGCTCCCACAAGTTTCATTATAAAGGAATGATAGTAAATGTAGATTGCTATGGACGTGGAGAAAAAATCAGAAACAATTTCGGCGCCGGTTCGAGTCTGCTTTAACAGCGGTCGGACTCTCTTTTTTCCTGGTCGTCGTATTAATTCTGGAACAATACTTCCAGCCTGTTTCACCACCGGACAGATACAGTGTTTTTTCGTTTTTCTGTCCTGGCTGGCGCGCGAGCGATTCGACACGAACACACGGACACACAAGGACAGACAGCTAGCCAGACAGACAGACAGACAGATAGACGGACAGACACAGAGACAGGAATCGCGCGCGCATCACGCGCTCCGCACGGATGCTTGCCAAAAAGCCCTCGGCATCCTCTTTTTCTCGTTATCTGGCCCGCTAGATCCAGAGTGTTCCGCGAAAATGGCATTCCAGCCACTCGACCGTGTCCCTCCAACCCCCCTCTGGAACTCACCCCCCGTCTGCAACCCGGTCGCTCTTTCGCAGGGGAGAAGGCCGGGCACATTAATTTTTATTACGACCTTTTTTTCATTTGCTGGTGTGCCCAGTCCACTCCGCGCCCGCCACCGTGCACCGGACAACAATAATTACTCCCCCGTGCAATTATAATGATATCTAATGAAACGGCGCCGACGTACTTTGGCGCGCGTGGCGCGAATGGGACGCGATGCGTCGCGACGCGCAAGCGAATGCCACCCCCGCCTTTTCAACGACGCGCTTTTAGTTGGGCGACCATACTACCCCCCCCTGGATCGGGAGAGAGAGAGAGAGAGTCTTCGAGGGTTAACGCCCTGCAGAATCCAGCTGCGAGGGCTTCAAACTTGGAGTAAGGCGAGTCTCGGCAGCTGCGGATTTTTAAAGCCGAGAGTCCTAGAAGAACTACCCCCGACACTGCCATCTTCGATTTGGAACGTTGTCGAGAGTTTGTGGCCGTTGGCTTCGGGTTTCCGAGACAATTATAATAGTTAGGGTAACCTGTCCAGTGATCGAACATGAAAAAAATATTTATTTGAGGCGGTCTTCTAAAACGCCAAATAAGATTACTCGTGCACACTTTATTCGTACTCGTAGCTTTTTTATCCGTCAGCCGTCAGATTTCAACGATACTCTGTACATGTATATAACTTACCTAGATTTACGAAATATGTAAGTACATGCTTCAAATTTTCATTAGCGATTATATATACAGTAGCGAAGAAAAGTTTAAGACGCTCTAAAAAAGAGGATAACTATTTTAGTATTGTACTATACGATTTGAACTTTTTTGGGAAGCCAGAGCAATTAGTTTACTACAGGTTGTGAAAAGAAATTGTTTAAAAAATTGTAATTGATCGGAATTGTTGAAAAAATACTAAAAATCGCATTTTCAACTGTTTTATGTGGGTCTATATTGAAAATTTAGGAAGATCGAAAGGTAGGATGTATTAAATAGTACGTGGTGGTGTTATGCGTAAAGTTTAATATGAGAAAACGCTTCGGTAAGCGATAACCCGGAGAGTTTACAATCTTGGGTACATACGCGCGATCGAACGAAGTGCACTCGTCGATGTCCGCAAGCTTTCTGCCTCCTCTGGCAAGGGACCTTTTTGGGGGCGGTTTGGTGGCGTCCCAAAAACGGTTAGAAAACGGGAAAAGGAATTTTCCGTTACGCACCATCGGTGGAGAAAGTTTCTTCGCCAAAACAATGTGCTTGTCGTCGTAAACCCGAGGACATAGCAACGGTCGGGTCCGAGGTTCTGGCAATCGTTATTCTTAAGAAAGATGGAATTTCCACATCCGGAAAGTCCCTTTCCCAAGCATTATGTTCACTACAAAAATTTAAAAAATACGTTTTGTCAATACGTTTTGTCAAACAATTGTAATTGTTGTGTCAATTAAACATATTCTGAAAATTTCGTCAAAATCGGTCGACGTTGCAACGAGCTACAAACGTTTAAAGACGGTAAAAATTCCAGATTTTCACGATTTTCGACCTCTAACTGCAATAAATCTAAGGATTCTTACATCTTTCGATGCCAGTCGTTTTTTCCCGAATCAACTGATTTCGATGAAACTTTCACAGTGCATATAAATGACACAGATCGACAAAACGTATTCTTTAAATTTCCAATATAGACCCTCATAAAAAAGTTGAAAATGCAACTTCTACTATTTTTTCTACTATTTCGATCAATTGCAATTTTTGAAAAAATTGTTTTCACATCCTGCAGTAAACTAATTGCTCTAGCTTCCCAAAAAAAGTTCAAATCGTATAGTACAATATTAAAACAGTTATCGTCTTTTTTAGAGCGTCTGTTTACCGCTACTGTATAACGATTTCGGAGTTCATAATTTCCTATAGAAGGAGAAGAAAGATCTCCGCGGACCAGACTGCGGATGTTTGTGCAATTTTCAATTCTTGTAAGGAAATTTGAAGAAAGTGGAATTAAATGGAATCGTACTTTCAGCGGTGGCAGTCTTCGTAGATCCGGAACAAATAAAAATCGTAGCAAATTCTATCGAGCTTTACGTTGCCGAATTTGTTGAAAATGTTCAGATGCCATAGATGCATAAAGATTCTCAATCTACCGCGGACAGAAGATCCCATAGCGTTCTCCGAAAAATCCTAATAATTGAATCGCCGCATGTCTGGGGCCCGCAGAAGTCAGAAGTGCTTCCTAACACGGGCTCCGAATTAGCGAGGATGCAGTTGGCGGAAGTTTGCCGGCGAAACAGATTCGCCTGGCAGAAGAAGAGTCGCGGGTATAAATACATCCAAGGTAGCATCCTCATTCTTCATTATCCTTCCATCTATCAGTGTTGCAAGTTGAAACGAACAGCCGCTCGAGTGGCTTCCGTGAAACTTTTCCGCCAGCGTCTCTCTATAATTCATACCACCGCAGCATCTAGGCTGTTTCCAGGAGGACCGCGGTTCCTCCTTCCTGGCGATCAAAGATCATCGGAGTATCTTTGGAAAGGACAAGATCTTCTAGGAATCCAGGAGCGAGAGTCTTTCGAGCGAATTCCACGAGAGTTCGTCTCTGCCCAGAGCGACGGCACGACGCTCTATCACCTGGTCTATCCAGTGGAAAGGAACAGAGAGAGACAGAGGTTTTAAAGAGAAGGACAAAGTCGTGAAGGAAGGAAGAGTGCTATCCATCGATCAAATTTTTTTCCCGACAGAGTCTTCCGCTTGGCGACTCCTTTCGGATGAGTGTCACGGCCCGGCGATAAGATATTTTTAAAAGAGCACTCCGGCTCGCCGCTCTAAAACACCTCCACGCAATTATAGCGTGGTCTGGGTATTTGCGGTGGAAAGAGGGATTCTCTAGGCTCTTCGAAGTGGAACTCTCAGGATCTTCGAGCTGTTCCGAGAGGATAGAGCAACGGTGATTATGGAGCGATCGGCTAATTACGTGCTGCGTGATCGTTGAAAATGTTTTCCTATGATAGTAGAGTCTGCTGGCTGCTAGCGATGGGATAACGTGTCTTACAAATTGATCCGAACGTTATCGAGGTTTAAACGAGCAAATATAATAGTGTTTGGACTCGTTTCAATCAGAAAAACTTGAATGAAAATAGTTTCATAGAAAAATAACGAAGAACGAGAAGGTTCTGCGATTGCTGTCAGCATCAGAAAGTAGATCCAGAATGAAACGTTTTCTTGCTGCGTTTGTGGTGTCGTTTTAGAAGTTTCTAGATTCCGAGCACATCTCAAGGGTCCTCTTTAGAACAGTTGATATCGTTCAAGTGCTGATACCGATCCCAAAAGAGATCGCTGAACATCCAACTCTATCTATAAGGCAATAGTAAACGCATTTCACGCGAGACACTCGAATGGACGTTGCTTGCAAACAAGATTACGTCGACTAAGATGCATACCATAGCAGTCGAACGATTTCTACTGTTAACAGGATGAAGACTCGACTATCGCTGGATATTAATCTCGTTGGAATGATGGCCCTTGAAACGAGGAATCATCGTGGGGAATTACTCTTACTTGTTGCGTATCGTCATCTTCGTTGCACATGTGGGATTTAAAAATCGGTTAGGAAGTAAAATCAATTTATTTCAACTGAGATTACACGCGTTAAATTACAGCGTATAATAGTGGCAACTTCTGCTCGCTACAACACGCACCGCTCGCTTTGACGTCGACACAACAACCGACTGCGCTCCCGACCTTCTCCGAACACTGCCTACTTTCGCCAAACGGCCCAAACGCTTTCAATTTTATGGCCCTCGCGGGCCCCACGCTCGGTTCCCAAAATTACGCGTCCTAGGCAAAGAACTAAAACTATAAAACCCTAAACCATAAATCATTAAAATGTACTTTTAATCCGGGAAGATGGATGTTTTGACAAGTGAATTGCCGACGCGGGGCCTTGTCAATATCTTGGGCAATGAGTGGAAGGAAGAGGCTCCTCGGCCTCGGACCGGCGGTTTTTGTTTGGTTACTCTTACTTTTCCGCATGTCTATAAAGAAGAAAAAAAAGGGTAAATGGTAAAGGGTAATATTACTACTAAATTCGTACAATTCAATGAGAATGTATTCGCCGAATTTTGCACAAGTTCGAATTTCCGAACTTTTTGTATTTTATGATAGGTTGATTTAGGTCCGCATGAAAATCCGAGATCAGATCGACCATTCGTAAATCGCTTGTTCGAGAATAAAATTCTACCAAAGTGCTCGAGAGTCGAACAACTGCAAACAGAACCTTCGAAAATTAATGAAAAGTTCATTTCTGACGATTTTGTTCCTTAACCCTTTGCACTTCTGACCTACAATATTTCCATTCTGTATGATTTTTTAAATTTGATAAACATGAAATTGATGGGATACCTCGTACAAAACTTAACTGTTTAGTAATTGGCCAGATAACCGTCATATCTAATAACGTAAACAATATTTTAAATAATAGTAAAGCAATTTTTAGTGACGCCTCAGAGTTGTGGCGAGTGCTAACGGTTAAAATATAACTTCGAGGTACAGGACCCAACTCATCCACTTGGTAAAAGCCATATCCAATTACAGAAAAGATCAACTAAGTCAGATGCAACAACTTTTACGGCCCCAACGATGTTACAGGTGATTTTCACGTAGAGTGACTTGACCGAGAGATTGTTTTGCGATATTTTCGCTGAAGTGAGACTGTCGCCAGGTCTGGGTCAAGTTGCTCGAGGACATCAGCTCGTAATAGCGTGAACGACCGGTCATAAATAGCCGTTGGCATAGTATACGTTTCGCGAGAGCGGTTCGGTGCCGACCATCGCTCCCGGTTGATCGAACCCGATGTGTGGCCAGGTATTGTACGCTGCTAATTGACGGATGGGCCGCACCAATCAGTTCCACCGCCAATTATTGTAAGTGGGCAGACAGCTTTGGTTGAAGGGCCATTCGCGTGGACCGGGCCGGGGCGGGCTCGCGATAACGCGAGTCGCGTGGTCACGCTCATCGTTTACGGGCTAATGAACGATCCGTTCGAACGGAGTCGAGAGTTTTATCGTTGCGGCGTTACGCAGCCCGATGGAAAAGCTGCATGGGATCGGCCGATTGAATCCCGTGGATTTGGCGAACGTTGACTACTTCGCCTTTTTGCGAAACCCTTCTCGCGGGCGAACAAAACACGAGTACGGGAGAACTTGTTAGCGTCGCCGTGCAGCAGGTAATTAAATTATTAAAGCCACCTTATGAAAAATGTATTTATTAGCTATTTACGCAGGATGACGTTGTCCACGGTGGTGCTCAATGTATTTTCGCAATTTGCAGCTGTCAGTAGTTTTTCGAAGAACCGTGCTGATTGCGAAGCGCATCTTGTGGTATAATCGAGTACAGTAAAGGTGGGACCTTTCAAGCGTGTCTGGACGCAACGTTTTGCGATTCCGGGGTTTCTTATACCTCATTCGTCGCGAACGCAAACTTGTGCGCTCAGATGCGCTTAGGAGATCCCACCTTTGGACAGCTGTTGTCCGAGACGTCGCGAAATTCTTGCAACGACGAAGAAGCGTCCGGGGTGAAGGTGTCGACGTTTATGCGTTTCGGTTTCCGCGAGAATTTTCCGGAAACGTTTTACTAGCCGTTCGTTGGAGGATCGATTCAAATTTCCCGGGGACTCGCATAACACCCGGACGTCGATTCGGAAAATTGAATGATGCGCGCGCAACGGAACGCGCAAAACCGGGGTTCGCCGTCCTTCCAGGCAATTTGCAACTTTATGCTGGAGGATCCGCGGAGGTACGGAGTCGTAAATACAAATGGAAAGGAAATAGGGACTCCTGTTGGCTGACGGCGAGTTTTCCCGCGCGTTTTTTTACGTTTGCTCGCAACGAGAGTCGCTCTCTTTCCTTTCGAATCTCTGTGCCTCGGGGATTTACGCGTCCCTGTACAAGCCGTTCCAAAAATTGGCTACTAAACCAGCTCTCTCGAAGTAACCCCATCTCGCCATAGGGGATGCTGCACACAGCTTACCCCCGCAGTTATCCCACGCCCTTATTAAAGTAAGTGAAACGCAACGATGCGCCGTTGCATAAGTAACGCGGCTTGCGAACTTCCGGCGACAGGCGACTGCCAACGTTCAGACTGTAGCACACCCCGAGAATGTCAATCCCGGCTTACGCTAAATTTCAAATTGGCTGTAACCAGGCGACTCGCGAGACGATTAAATCTCGAGCTGTCGCTTTCGCTGGAAAAACCGTTTGCTTAAATCTTCTGTCCACGCGATGCAATTCTCGGATCGAGTGTCGAGTCGGAAAAATCCTATATTTGAGTGCACACTGTAATTTACAAGAATATACCATAGCATACTAAAATTATACTAAAATATACTGATGCAATTTTGTGATCAAGCGAGTAAGCTGATATCTCCTTCGGAAGAACGTTTCCATAAATCTTGCACAAAATCGTGGCTCATTGTTGGTATGTGGCGTTCCATTAGGTTGGCAATTAAGTTCGCGACCTCCACATTTTCTCAAACAAAATCATTTATATATATATTTTAAGCACGAGTATTTTATATCAAATTAATCGCAAAATTCAGAGCTTTCCAATGATATACAGATCAAAAGGAATGGTCACCGAATGAGGTTGTAACGATACAATAAAAGAAAGACGAAACAAAAGGTCGCGAATTTAGTTACCAACCTAATAATTTTACAGAGACAATTTCATCAAGAGGACATTAAAACTACTTTCTTCGTGACGGAAACGATTTCATTTACAGCAAATTGTGTGATTCATCGGGACACGTTTCGTTCGGACAGCGTACGAGAATTATTTCGCGATTTTAGCATATATGATGTCACGAATTTGTAAAGATGATTCAATTTGGAAACTCAGTTGTCCAGTCTTCCGGGAGCCCGTTTGCCCCGAAGCTGCATATGAAAATTATCTCATAATTTAAGTAGATGTTACAAATTTTGTGTCCTCTTATTCGGCAAAAATAGTTGCGCAAAACAACTGTCCCGGTCGTATTTCACCAATTCCGGATTCACAGTTCCATTTAACAAATTGTATTTTATTCAGAATTTCATGTTTCGTGCAGATATAAATTACATTACGGTACAATTAAGCAGAAATGAAGCATCCTATGGAATTAAAAGAGACAAAATTAATAAATTTTCAACTGAACGTTCCGGGACGAAGAAAATAAAGTCAAGTGCGACTTTATTGTCTACATATACATATAAACTCTGTGTTTTAATATCAGATTAGAAAATGCACTCGAAATATAGGAGCGAGAAGACTGTAATTTAATTAAACTTTGTACGGTTTTCATTCTAATATGTGCACTGAAATAAATAAGCGAATTCAGTGATTTCAGTGATTACGAATTTCAATAATTGAGAAATAGAAAACCGATCCTCTTTGACCGTGATAGTTTTATTATAAACCCTTAGCACTCGAAGGTTCCTCTTAAAATCGAGTCAATCTTGTTTAAATTAATCGTCGGTTTGATAAATTTTTCATTTTTCACTACGCTTTTGCAAATCTGTTTAAATTGCTTGAAACAATCTAAAATTCCCACAGGAATACATTATCGGAATACTTAGCACTCGAAACATTTAGGTACTGTATGAGCTGTTATATCAATTTCACATATCCATAAAATTAGAAAGAAAACTATAGGGAATGGAAATATTGTAGGTCGGGAGAAATGTTTAATTTTCAAATTAAAATTGCTCCGAGTACGAAGGGTGAAAGTCGAGAAGGGAGTACGTGAAATTATTCGAAAGGAAAAGAAGGGTATGCAGAGAGAATGTAGAGGTTTTCCTATGGACTGTACTGCGTTCAGTCGGAGGGATCGATTGCTGCCAGTTATCCTGATCGCTTCGACGTATGTACGTTCCTCCCGCGAAACGATGGCCATTCTGGCGCGAGCTCGAGTTTACTTTCCGTTTAGCGAGCATGAAACGAACATTACAAAATGAATGGGCCGCGGCTGCGCAATCCGGCCACGCACGTCCCTGCGTGACCATGTAATGAAAAACAAACATTCGGCTACGGTAAATAGAGCCCCGGCACGGCGTTATGGGGGTGAATGTGCGCCCCGCGCAATAATCCCAAGCGCTATCAGCTGAAAGGCTAACATAGGACCGACGATTACGCGATGGAACGCGGCGGGCACCGCACTAAGAATTTCATAAAACACGAACCCTCTCCAACCCCCACGTAGTCCAACCATATGGCGAATAAACTCTTAAAAACATTAGGTCCGGCTACTGCTAACTGCACCTACTCGAAACTTCAATTTACCCTCTGATAACCTCCTTAGAGACCTAACTCAGATCTTTTCAACGATTATTAAGTTCACGACATTTCTGTTAAGTGTTCTGCTGCACCTCTATTCATTTTGGCGTACTTTTCTCATCTTTGTAAACCGTGCTTTTTAACGCATTCATTCGAGACAAGTCGGTTTTTCTATCGAAACGGATGACCATTCGATTTAATCGGTATACAATAGACCGGGGGGAAAAAATATTTTTTTAAACGACAGAATCAAAATCCCAAAGTTTTAGCATTCAGCCGAAAGTTTGATCATTTACATGTAAAATATGTGTTCAATCGTGTTTAATCATGCTTTTTGGTTGTCCTTACCGCATCTACAATAGAATATACTTCGATACACCTTCTATACACCTTCGCGTGTAAGAACCTAACCCAGGCCAAATAAAGTTATTGCCACATGTTAAGCAATAGTATAATTCCAGTAGAATATACACTTTCACGTTCGTGCAAGTAAAGTACATTGATACTAAACCTACCACCACCGGTCGAAATGACCGGTTCCAGATTTTTTATTTTACAATTATTGAAACAATAAAATTGATTTTGTATGAAATGTACAGATATCTTTAGTAGAGCAAGTATTACAACAGAGGTCGCGCAAAGTCTAAATAAAATCAATCTTGTCATTTTAATAAGGGAACATGTACCAGTTACTTTTAAGGCTCGGTAGATTTAGTGTTAAAAACATTAGAATGTCCTGGAAACAAACGCGTTCTTAAAACTTCACACGCCGCGCCGCCTCTACAGCACGGAACAACAGAAAGTACATGCTTAAAACATAATCTAAAGAGTGGAACAGATATTAAAACAAACATTAGCACATTATACCACGCCAGATGTAATGCGACAATGAAAACGCGCAAATTGGCAAATAAACGACCCGAACAAGATACTACAACAAGAATAAACGAGCATAAGTACATTGTAGCACAACAGTTGTAGAAAGAGAAGTACACAGACAGAAATCAGCAAATAAACACGACAGCATAGCAGTTTCGAAAAGCCAACTTCGCAGCCATTAAATGAACGAGTCAAAGAAAATACTAAATCAAAACTCAAACAAACGAAAGCGCATTACAAGATAAAAGCATCAAAGTGAGAGCTGAAAAACGCGAATCGGTAAATAAGCGAGTCGAACGGAACACTAAAACAAAGTTCGCGAGCAAGGGCAGAGCCCCAGCTTATAAGCAAGTTATAAAGCCTAATCCATCCTATACGAACGGCGTAAAACGGGGCCAATATCGCCTTGATTAAATACAGCTCGGCTTCGAGCATAGAGAGAGAGTGAGAGAGAGAGAGAGAGAGAATCGCTCGGTAGATTCTCCGGTGCCGAAAAATCCAGTGTTGTCGAGACGGAAATTCGGAGCAGAAAAAAAAATCGAAGCTGTTATCGGTCTCGCTTGGAAATCGACGTTTTGCGAACGTTCGCAAGCGTTTTCGCGAATTCGCGCGGCCGCGCACTATAATTTCCGCGGGGCTACACGAAATTCGAAATAACAATTCAAACCGTCGCGGAACGATAACGAAAACGCTGCGGCCCCCGTCGTCGTTCCTGCGTAGAGGTCGATATTCAATTATCGTCGGTTTTCGAGCCGGGTAACGAGAAGTGGCGACCTGCTCGCCTGCGTTTCCGCTTCTCGGGAGTAACTTCCGTACTCCCCCCCCCCCCCTTCCCCCCGTCCCTCGTGTGCATTACATAAATTTCAACTAGGGGTCGCCCAAGGGTTCTTTGGTTTATTTTTCCAATTTTTTTTGTACAGCCCACCCAGTCGGGAACGCGACCGAAACGCGAAAACGTCGACCGACCCCCGCAATATGCGGAAATAATTCTCTGGCCCTTAGCGTCCTCCGACTGTCCACCGACCAAACGACACTCCGGAGAATTAAAAAGCTTTCGCAAGTACCGGAAACGGAGGATTTTTTTTATTAATGGGATACTTTCCGCGATGTCCACTTCCCCCCGCCAGCTTGCGTTTGGACACCTACTTCGAGCAAAGTTTAATGCTTGATCATTATTATGCCCAGGAAAGCTGCAATACGGTGGCTGTTACTTTCATGTTCGACAAGATACGTTTCGTCAAATCATCAAAAATAAAAGAGATATTCAGGTGGCTACATTTAGGTGAACCACCCTGTATAACCGTGCTGGGGCAAATCTGATTTCACCGTGTACAACCGAAAAAGGTTGAAATCGGACAAAATATTTCCGTGCGGTATGGGAAGATACGTGCATCGATCACGGATCTCATTGCGCGGCCGTCCGCAATTATGGCAAGTCCCAGTCGCATCGATCCGTCAATTTCCAGCGGTACGCGGTGTACACATGAGGGGAGGGGGGTAGGGTGTAAAAGGGGGAAAGGTTCCGTAGATGCGTTTCATCGGAGTGCATTATGCTGCGCGTACCCGATCTATATCCGGCGTAGCCGGTTCGGTTTGCACGCGCGCGTGCACAAGTACACAGAGGGTGGTCCCGTACAAATAGCACACCGTTTGACGTGAAGGTTCGAGTGTGTGCGGGCGGGGGTCGGTGCAGAAAACGGGGGTACAGGGGCTGGGTGCAGCAACAGCAGCACACGGGGACGGGATACGACACCGGTGCGGAATAATGCAGGCCCGTCTATGTTTGCCGGTGGAGGCCGATGCGTTCGCGGACGCTGAACGAGGCCATTTCGAACGACTGTGAATCTGCGGGCAGATACCACCCCCAATCCTCCCATCCGGGTGGAGAAGCAGGGGGTGGTTAGGTTTAGTCCTGGGACAACGGGGGTGGAACAGAGAGAGGGACCAGAGGGGTTTGTGCGCGATTCAAGGAAACGGGAACAAGCAAAGAGACCGAAAGAGAATGGTTGCTCCGAGATCGGTGCACTAGGAGAAAGAGGGACGATAGAGAGGAGAATAGAGAACAGGGTGTAGAGTGCAACGCGGAGAGAGGAACAGAGCGGGAGAAGTAGAATGAAACACGTAGAGAGGAAAAAGAGAAGGACACGCGGAGAAAAATAGAAAGAAAAACACCGAGAGACGGGTACGAAGAATGACAAGAAAAATATAGAAAGAAAAACTTGGAGAGACAAATGGGAGGAATACGTTGCTGCGCGTGAAACGTCAGATTCTTGACAGCGTCGTTAAACAAAACGTAACTTGTTCCCAAATAATTGTCAGCGACTTACAAATTTCGTGATCACGATAGAAATTGAAGATTTTGATCATTCATCTGCCTCGTTTAGTAGTCTGTCGTCTCCAGACTGCCGATCTTTATGGAAATTCCGACTTTCGTGGAATATTTTTGTAAAAATCAGGATGCGGAACGATCTGAATTTATCAATTAAAATATGTCTTACCAATATCTATTCGATTACCAAGCATATAGGTATTGTATAGGGGGAAGGGAATGGAAATATTCTAGGTCGGAAGAAATGTATAATTTTCCAGGTGAAATTGTTTCGAGTGCAAAGGGTTAATATTTGTTACCGTACGTGCGTAGCGTAGCGAATAGAAACAGTGATACCGAGGAATGCAGAGGGTGACAGAGAGCGAAATAGAGAAAGAATTAGAGAGATGAATAAAGAGGGCGGTATCGAGAGAAATAGAGGGAACGCGGAGGGGGAACAGGCAGAGAGGAGACAGTGGAAGAGAAAACAAATAAACCAGCAGGAAAAAGAAGAGCGCCGGTAGAATAGAAACAATGGAGAACGAGAAGCGAGGCGGAAGGGAACCGTAGCAAGTGACAAATGGAGAAAGCAACGGTGGGGAGAGGTTGGAGAATAGGGGTTGGAGAGGGCGGGAAAGAGAGCACGGGCACTCTCCTCTTCCCGGGACCGTTTCGAATGCACGCGTCGAACAAATAGTGCGAAAGGAAATTAACGGAGAAACAACCGACCCGTATTTCGCAGTCAGACGAGGTCTGACCGGTTCTCCATCGACGTTCCCAACGACCAAACATACCTGTTTCCTGAAGCGACACGACGTGTCCGTCGCACGACACCGGCGATCAATCGATACCTCGAGGAACAACCTCCCTCACCGGTGCGGTGGTCACTCCACTTACAACTCACTTCGGGATCCGGGAAATTAGAACTTCGTAGGAGTACGTTTCGCTGGAAGTAACGCGTCAGGTATGGACCTAGACTTCTAGGAGATGAAGTTGGCAGAGTTCTCTATCTCTTGGAACGTGTTAAGTTGTACGGTCCTCCGTAATTCGGACACCGTACGATAATGTCGGAGATTTTGCACGGAGGATCTTATAATACACGAGAATAATCTCCTTAATAATAATAGGGAATAATAATACAGAGAATTTGACAATAGATGCATGTTTATGCTTGAATCGCTAAGTTTAAAGTTTTGAGATTGTAAATACTATATGCGAGTAATTAAAAGTGAATACGGACAACGTTTATTTCGCATAAAAATCAGTCTAACAATCAGAAATGAATTTCCAGTCTATTCGGCCGCGGCAATTCTGCAGTTCGACTGAACGCAGAGTTCAGGATTCGCTGGACAGACGGTTTCGCGTAGTTTAATTCCATCGCGACGATAAATCAACATCACGTCGCGGGCAAATTCTCGGCAGCCGCGCGGGGAATATTGCGTTATTGTTTCGCAAAGAAAAAGGGGTGTCTGTCATTTACTCGTAATTCGTCGTGGATTCGACCCCACGCCGCGCGCGCGGAGCAACTCGATGCCCGGGCCCCGGAAACAAAACGCGGCGGTCCGCGACGGAAACTCGCGTAATTCGCTTAAACTTCGAGGGATTCGAAATTATGCGAAACGCTGAGCAAGCAGAGGGGGTCTGGCCGGCGATAATTGGAAGCGCCCCACCTCCCCGCCCTCTCACCGCTCCAAGTAAAATGTTATTGTCTAATTCGTGCAAACGGAATTCCGCGACGTTAATCAAATTGGTTCCCTCCCGACGACCCTCGTGTCCGGCGAGCCCGAAAATTCGGCGCAATTATGTGGGATCTGCATCGAAATCCTATATTCTCTTTCGATTTTCCTATTTTCTTGGAAAGACAAAATTCTCTCGAAAAACTGAATTCTCTTTTCTGGATACCGCGATGTTCTTGGAAAAACGAAATTCTCGAAAAACTGAATTTTCTTCCGTGGAATGAAATGAGATTGGCTTTCTTTCGAGATTCCCGCCGTTCTCCAGATTTTTCCAATTTTGGAGGTACTACATTTATCTTATTATGAAAATCTGATTTATATCTGTAATATATAATAACTTCAAATTTTCAATTCTCGAAGAGTTTATTACTTCGAATGAATCGTTCATAGTTTGACGGAGGTTTAGAATGGGCAATTAATCATTCAAGAATTATCGAAATGATTTCGATCGGCAGGTACCAGTGTTTCCTTTCCACTCAGCACTTATCTATCCTCGATTCCGTTCAGACAAGGCCGTGGCCGCGTTTATCGCGGCGTTGAACGGTCATCGCGTCAATTTGCGACTGTAATTAACATTGTTGTTGCGCGCGTGCGTAGACTCGAACGGACAGAGCCTCGTTGGACCGCGAATTACGATGGACGGGCTCTCAAGCCGCCTAGACAGGATGCTCAATCGAGCACAGGAAACTGTATTTAAAACGCACTCGTTGATAATCGTCGTAACACTGTTCTACGTCTCGTAAACCACAACAACATTTTCCAGCAGCTTTCAAATCTCATCTGACCGCGAGAGAATTTGTCCGTGAACTATATGCACTCTAAATTACAAACATATTCATCGAATCGTCCTCTCCACCGACTACACATACACTGCTGTACCATCTCCAGAAAAATACTCTTGTGCAGATATTCTCTAAAAACATTTAAAAATTGATGACAAAGATGAGTAGGTGTAATTGAAAATATTAAAAACATTAAACATGTTGAACGTATTGAATGTATTAAGAGAGAAAATCAATTTCTACGTCACTCCGGTTTGTCGTAATTCAGGTAGATTAATTTTATTTTGTATAAAGATATTTTACTGGTAGACCTTGCTGCATGCAGAAATCGGTTACATTAACGGAACGTCGAAGAGAGGGTCACTCGATCGAGAGGGAATCGGAAGGAAAATTGGTCGTGGGAACTCGCCTCGACCGCAACGATTCGTCGTCCCCCTTTCCCCGGGGATCGCCTCATTAATTCCTAACACGGAAAAGCGAGATTTCAGGCTCGATCTTAACGAAATTGCATCAGGAATTAAGGAAGCGTCGTCTCCCAGTGGGAGGCACTATAGGGGATCGTACGCCCGAGCGAAGGGAGAAACAGGATGTACGCGATCGAAAGTAACCTTTCCTCTGGGCCCATTGCAACCTTCTCCAACCCTCTGCAATCCTCGTCTAGGTTGATCCGGCACCGGGTGGCGCGTTCCTTCGGAATATCGGGGGAAACCTCTGTGTGTTCTGACAGGCCGAGTTTCATCCTCGCTCTCTCCCGCGATCGGTTTTAATGCATCCACGTCGACGGCGACGTCCCCGTCACTTTCAGTACTTGACGCGTGTCGATTCGCCGGTGTCGAAAGTCCCGTCGCAATTACTGCTAAGTGACGATCACGGCCGCTGGGAAGAATCGACTCTGGGGATCGCCGGGGACGCGACTCGAATCCGATCCTCGATCGCTGATCCGACGTCGAAAAGCCCGCCATCGATGAATCGGAGACTTTTTCGAACGCAGAGATTCAAGCTTCGTTTTCCTTGGACAATGCCGATTTTTAAATTCTTCGTTCGCGATGCCGATTCGAGAGAATGTTTGGATATTCGTTGATCAGGCTCCAGGATTTTTCCGATTTCGGATAACGTTTTCTCAGCCGGCAGATAGAAAATTTTATTTCATCCAAAAAGAAACGCATATCATTCATATTTGTTGGACTTTGTTAAAGTCTTTGTGACAAGTCTGACTCGTTAAAATACGGCAAGGGGTTAAAAGTCGTTTTACCGGTCTTTTCATATTGCAAACGAACAAGCGGCCATGCAACGCGCACGGATCGTTTTGGATCGAATTGAAAGCTCGGCGGTGAATAATAAATGGAGATGAATTACAGGTCGAAGGATCTCGCAGGTTGAGTTATGGTTCCGGCTGGGCTTGAAACGTGATCGGTCCGTTTCGCTAATTTTTCAGTTGCTGTCTCTCTTCCTATACTGTCGATGTTCGATCGGTCTCGGCCAATCCGTCGATTTGCTGTAATAGCGCCGATCGACGGGGTTAATGAGACGAAGGTTTCGCTTCTGGGGTTGGATTACCCTGTCTTCTGTGGCGTCCATAGGTAGCCGCGGTCCGATGAAAGCGTCCTGGAACCTCGTTTGATAAAGTCTGATGGGAAACTGATCGAATATCGGTTTCGTTGGCTCCCCGGTGCGCAGAAATAGCCAGAGGATCCATCCTGCATGTGAAATTCTGCGGGTTCCGCCTCGTGTATGGGAGATTTCTGCTCGCTTCCGGAATATCAGACGTTTCGAGGGCTTACTGGAACGTTTCTCCATCTTCCAAATGAATTTTTGGAACATCGATGTATAAAGATACAGCTTAGGTCCTACGATTTTATATAATACCAATCCTGTATCGTATAATTTTCATTTGCCAACGATTTTATTGTGGTACACTTTATTCAGTTGCCCGAAAAGTTTGTTTCGCATTCGATCGACGCGCACGATATGAATTTCACGCTGCTAACTACCTCAGGATTATGCTCTTCACTTTCTAATAAGAAGGTACAATAGCAAGCCGCGACAAAGGGTGACCAAGTTACGAGTAGATAAATTGCACCGTCACCTCTTAATCGGATCACGCTGCTAAGATGTTTAACGAAGACCTCCATTCTTTTTGTTTACACCTGCTCATTCTCGAGTTCTCTTCGACCCATAAACAAAACTAAAACCCATCTTCTTCCTCGACACCTCCTACAGCAAACCACCTCCAGTATACAAATTTTCAAGCTTGGCACAGTTATCATTGGACTGCGGATTTTGATGCATTCACGAAGAAATTGACAAAAATCTAAGAAGATTGTTACGATGTATTCGATGGAAAAAATTTACGAAGGGATGAAACAAAATTTAATTCTACTCCTGGTGTCCGCAATCGGTGCAAAACATTTTTATTTTGCATAAAGATTCGTAGTCTAGTTGTCGTAAACCATCTCTGTAATCAACATTTTCAAGCTTGGGGCAATTATTAGGATTTTTGGAGAAGCGAAATCGACGATAAGGAAAACAAACTAGCCAGAGACTAAAATTTTAACGCATCGGAGGACCTCTGCAGCCCCCTGCACCGGTGGTGAATTATGCTCCCCGCGTACAATAAAGAATCATTAACGTCTTCGATCGTCCCGCCGCAGAAATTCCAAGAGGAGAACCCCGAAGAGCAGCGTCTTCCGGCGATCTCCCGTCACCGTATAATTGGAGATTCGAGGCGTCTCGGCCCCGAGGCTCTTGGCTCCGGACACGGCGTAATTATTGCATCCGTTTCAGGCGTCGCGTCGAAATTTCTGAATCACGATCCTCTAACTTGGCCGTTCCACCTCGCTGCCGACCTCTTGCCGCTGGCCTCGCCGCCCTGGTCCTCTCATCCCCGGAATTTCAACCCCCGTTTTGCTCGGCAGGTCTCGGTCTCTCGATAATTGCAAGCGTCGCGCGAGCAGCAGCCGGGAAAATGACGACGGCCCGCCGCGGAAAGCCCGAATCCAATCGCTGAGCGCGGGATCAGCCTGTCCTCTCGGAAAACCATAATTACAGGGACTACAGGGACGATCGTCGCGCGAGGTTTTGCCTTTCGCGAACCCCTTCGCGAGAGCAGATTCGGTTTTGCAGACGGGACGGTTTTCTTTGGTAGATTCGTCGACGTTCGGGCTTTTCGGGATAAAGATGATTCGGGGCGGTTCTTCCTCTCCGGGTATTGGGGTTGCTGGATCTTCTGCTTCTGGAAATTGGTAATTTAGTTTCTGTCAAGTCTTCTGATCAATCGCTGGACTTTAGTTTAAGAACCGTTCGGGTAAGTGATCGGTTTAATCGAAGTTCTTAGGGGATGAAAGAAACTGTCGGGCCAAAACGACAAAGTATTCTACAATTTTTTAAAAATAATTCGCGTAAGTGGGTATCGCGACGAACTTAATAAGAAGCTGGTCGATCGAAACATTGGCGAATTTTTCAAAACGTTACTAGCTTAATAAGAAGCTGGTCGATCGAAGCATTGGCGAATTTTTCAAAACGTTACCAGCGAAACGACATTGTCCAAAAATTTAGAACTTCTGCATTCAAAAAATTGTAGTCAAAACCATCCGTCACAAGGATGCGAAACAAAGAAATCTTCATTGTCATTCATGAACGTAAAAATGTACAATGGTATGGAAAATCCTGTTCTCGCGGTTTGCGGTAAAGGAGCGCAAGTTCTCTGGCGAACAATTCGCCAGTGGCCCAAGTTATTCTGTGTTTAAGAAACCGCGCGGGTCTCGAAGGCACAAGAGAGTAATCCTAGCGGGAGACACGCGAGAATTTGTATTTCGAGGGCGGCACGAGCGTCTGGTCAAAGGAGAGAGCGGCTTGTATCGCGGCTCCCTCATTGTACACTTGTCCTCGGCAGCCCATTGTCTTATTGTCTGCACCCCTTCCGGGCCGACGCGTAACTTCCAAGGGGGTGTGGGACGAAGTTTCGGCCGCGAGCGAACTTGCACAGGACACGCCAGGACACGCCAGGTCTCGCAGGACTCGCGTTTACTTGCCGCGCGTTCGACCCTTCGCCGCTAATTCCTGCGGGTCTATTATCCTGGCTTCCCTTGAAGCGCTTCCTGCACCCAACTCGCGAATCCTTCGCGGGACGTCTCGGCGTGCCTCGCGATCCTTTATTTCCTCGTCAACGACACCCTAAACTTTGACAAGATTTGTATTACAACGTAACTGTGTGTTTCCATGCGGATTAGAAACTTCGCTGATTTTATGCATTCGTGAAACGGAAATCAATAGGAGAAAGCATACGCGGTCAAAATTCTTATGTGCTATTTTAAAGAAAACATTTGCATGAATTTATATAGAAAATTATATGTTTAATATTATTGTTGCCATCTTTCGGATAACCTGTCAATTCCTGTTTCCCAATCGCTCACTAGCAACACGTGTTTTTCATTCACAAGCAAAATTACTTGCTTATTTCAAATATTACGGAACTTTCCCTCCAACCTAATATTTCGATTCTATTGGGTCCATTAAGAAAGGAAATCAATGTTTACGCTACTTTTCTTTGTTGCAATTGACAATTTTTATTCTCGACGGGAAGAGTGTATTTGAAAAGAATGGTGCCGGTGATCTTCGCGAATAAATGCAGAATTATTGCACATGTACGTCCCGATCGGATTTCTGTGCGAGAACCAGTAGCATTTGGCGAATTCAATTTTCGCGGGTCCGCGAAGATTCACGAGTAGGTTCGCGATAATAGCGACCGAAACGAATTCTCTTGGGGACAGAGAGGCTGCCGCCCCCGCGATCCATTAAGATCACCGGTCTATCGTTAACCCCGGATAGATATTAACCGAGGTCTTTCTATATCGGTAGTAGTCGGGGGTGGAAAATCGCGGCGAGCATGGGGTCGTTTCGCTCGATTAACCGTCGAATTATCTCGACGAAGTCGAAGGTCGAAGGAGAAGGACGTTGGAGAGAAAAAGGAGGCGCGCCGGTGAGAAACGATCCCCTCGATTTCAGGAACGTTAATGCACGGTGATTGGGCGAGAGCCAACTTCGAGGCGGGGATCGGTGGCTACCGAGTGTCTCCCGGACCCTATTTATCTATTTATCAGACCTCGGCCATTCTCCTGTTACCCTTGAACCCTTTATTTTCAATTCCGGCGAAATCACCGATTCGATTCTCTTCCGTAGCTGAAAAAGGATCCTGAACTGTTCGATTTTCATTTTAGCTTGCTTTTTGTTCGTTGATGGCGCAAGGGAAACTATTGCATAACAAACCTGTACCAAAGCTGATTAAACTTCGAGCTGGAGAATTAGCATTCTTCCTTTTCGGAAGAAGAAGGAGGGCCTGAGGGCCTGGAGAAATTGTTAGAAGAAGAAGGAGAGCTTGAGAAAGAGAAAGAGCTTGCGAGAGACAAGAATTGTCAGAGAAGAGAGACCGAGAAAGAGAGGTTTTCAGAAAGTGAGAAGGAGGAGAGCAAATGACGGGGTTGCGATAGGGTCGCGAAAGGTAACCTTCGATTTCATTAACTCCTGTTTCAGCCGAACGGGAATCGTATCGCAATCTGCCGAGTCGATCTCCATTAGTTGCTTACCCCCTCTCTCTCTCTCTCGCTCTGTTTCTCTCGTCTGGTTCCCTCCGAAGGGAGAGGGGCCGGGCGGATCTCTGTGGCATGAGGAAATAAGCGTGGTTCGAAGGCTGCGAGCCGGAATCGATCAATATGGCCCCGTCTACCTGCCACGTCATCGAATAAAGATCACTCTCGGGCGTCTTTGAGCGGCCGACGACTCTTAATTTACAAGCGCTCGGTTCGCACGCTTCGAATATTCGCGGACCGACCGCGGAGCCCTTCCGCCAACCAACACTCTAGCCCTTCATCCCTTACGAATCCTTTACGCTAGCAACCCGATCGCTTCGAATGAAGGACCGTCCCTTGCCGTCGACGCAGCTGAATATCGTATCCCCCGAGGCTTCGTCGTTTGTCTGCGGAAAGGAGGGGTCGCGAAAGGGTTGGAAAGGCTGGAAGAGGAGAATGGAGGAGGAGAGAGGTGCCGAGAGATTGGGAGAGACTTGGGGAGAGAGACAAGGATGATGGGGAATTAGGGAAAGAAGAGTAGACAAGTTATGATGAGATCTAGGGGAGGGAAAGGAGGATCTAGAACAAGAATAAGAACCAAATAAAAATAATCACGAGAAAGTTGGCGACAGTCGAACAACGAATACGGCGAACAGAGGGATTAGTAATGCAACGAAAAGAGAGAACGCGGAAAGTGCAGAGAGCTAGAGCAAGGGGACAGATGATGGAGGACGAGGGAATAGATCAGACGAGACCGACGTAAAAGAGCGAAAGAGCGAGAATAGCGCCTCGTTATAAATAAATCGCGAGCAAACGGCCCGTCCCGTCGAGCGATCGATTAACTTGTTCCCCGACGCGAATAAATTAACGCTTTAATGGGTCGCGAAACGGCCGACGCTATTTTTCGTTCGCGGCCGGGAACCGCCGCGGAATTTCGTTTATATTCCGCGGGGGATTAATTGAAAATTTAGGGCCGACGCCGAAACGTAGCCCCATCGCGTCCTATCCGCTTTCCATCGGTCTATTCTGACGGTGAAGCCTGGCTGGAGCTGTTGCGCGAAAGCATCCCCGCGTCACGTTCAAATAAATGTAAACGATCGGATACGGGGTACCTGGATTCTTCCGTTTTATTCTATCATCTATTTTCGGTGCCATTGTAGTCGAATCATGCCGGGATCTACGGAGTAATCGAATTTTGTTTAGTAGGGTGCAAAACCAATTTTTCGACGATTATACGGAATCCGGTTAGCAATATTCACCTCTGTTTTCGATTTACCGACGGATATCGTTCGACGGGAGATGTTTATGCAAGTTCAAAAATGTTCGCGTCACTCGCAGGAAATAATTTTTTGTTGAGCAGAATTATGACTGTAACAAGATTAACCTTTTGCATAAATATTTCCATTTTATATGATTTTCTTAATTCTATCTGTAATTTATTAACGTATTAATTACAAATTTAATAATGCAACAAATATTTTGAATAACGGTGTAAGAATTATTAGCGACGCCTCTCCGAGTCACCGCTCGAGTGCGAATGGCTGAGAAGCAACTTGTAGACTTTCTAATGAAAAAGTCGTCTTCGATAATAAAAAGAATCGACAGCTCGATGCGAGCTTTTCTCGTGGCTCTTATTTATTACGGTTTGATGTGCAACATTTTCATTGTACCGTAGTTGCTAAAATTGTTTGGCGTTGGAAACAGTTAAGAATATCCAGGAATAGCTAGGAATAGTCGAACGGTTTGAAAATGATGAATTGCAGAAGACAGAGGATTGTCTGGAGGAGTAGCAGGATCGAGGGAGGGTATAACGAGCCAGCGTAAATCGTAGCCTGGGCTGGTGCGCGATTTTTCAACGGCGTATCTATCCGAGCGAGTTGATCATTAATTATCTGGCGCGTTGTTTCGCGGTCGAAACGTAAGTCACGATATCACGTTTCTCCGAGTGCCTATTACACGCTCCGCCGCGATTTATACCCTCGGCTAGAGGCTGCTAGATACCGTCCGCGTTATATTTTTACTTTCACCCGTCCGCCTCTTCGTGTCTTTCTTCCACGCTGACGATATTAAATGCGCGACCAGCTTTCCTTGGTATTCGTATCTAACGCGCGGGACCGAATCGTCCGAATGGGAAACGAGACGGCGAACCTATCGATCGCAGACGAACCCCGAGCACCCATCCGATACACACCGATCACCTCCCCCTTTCCCCTTCGTTAAATATAAATGCGCGCCGGCTCGTTCAATTTCAATTAATATAATCTTCTTTCTGTTTCAGGTAAGTCTCCCGCTGGCAGCTAGATCTCGATCGTACTCCGGCTCGAGAGAGCGAAAAATAAACAGTCGGCTCGTTCGGAACTTCCGATCAGGTATTTTTTATTTCATAACTCTTCGTTCTTATCGTAGTTGTTATTCCATTTGTACGAATCGACGATTTTTTTTTAACACTAAACTTACCGTGCACTTAAAGTGTCTAAAATGTTTTCGTTCGGTCTCTAAACCGACTGAACGTGAGATTTATATGTATTCGTTTAGAAACGGTCGGCTCTAAGAGCTGGAGACACTCGACGCGACGCGACGGTCACAGAACAATTTGGGTGTCATCGAACACCACTTCGAGATCTCCTCATGAGCGTAGCCATTGTTAGGGCAATCTTATGCAAACAAATAGTTTTAGTTCCACATCGCTTTTCCGTATCGTCAAAGCTAATTTATTGCATTCCCTAAACACAGTTTTACTAGAATGCCCCTACTCCGACGATCAAAACGCACCACCCATTCGCCAATAGAAAGTCACTTTGTTTATCCCATACAGTTTTAGACAGCCAATAAGGATAGACCCGAGTTGACCTTGTGCACGACGCCACCCCGAAAATCAGTTCTAAGAAATCGCTCGAACTCGAGAGATCTAGAAAATCGCTTGTAACGATAGTTCTTTACCTCGGACATCGTTAATACTGTATCTTGTTAAGTTTTTGAAATACATATCGAGTGTGTTAATTCCTGAACGCGAATTTTATTTTCAACTAGACGCGGTTACCTACATAACCGCGTCAGAGCTCCGAATACCGTCGCGTGCAAGCGGAACGGGAGTTACGCCCCGCGAAGTTCGGCATACGAATTATGGTATTTGGACGCTTCAGTTTTACTTTGTAAAAACGTCAAGGTGGTAATTTAACTAGAAAAGAATGTGGAAGAGGTTGTTTGAAAATTAAAGAAAATAAAGTTTAAATCATCCTAGCTGGAAAATAAATCATAGGACAAGGGGTTAAGGGTATCAATCAATTATGAATTATGATGTCGGTCTAATTTATCTGTATATCTTGCAGGGGAAAATTATTTATAGCGTTATTACCGGTACTAATTGACTATACATTCTAGATTAGTTTCAACCTAGCCACTGGTTCAAATTTAACTACTCTTCCGTATTTAACATTGTATGCAACATTATCTATCACGGAGGCAGAGAATTCCTTTTTTAAATACTGCGATTCTAAGAATTTCATTTTCATCTAACTTATTTCAAAGAAAAGTATTATTTCCGATAGAACCTTTTGCCGATTAAAAGTAGAATCGCGAGATTATTTCTCTTTTAAAAAATAGGTCGCACAGCTCACCTCCATTTGTGAAATAACTCGTCGATTAAAAGAGTCAACGAGAGAAAAATAGAAAGTTCAAAAAACGGGAGGGAAAACGTCGAAAAACCGCAGCTCAAAATCGCAAAGCCTGTTTGACTGGTTCCGAAAGTATTGATCAACTTTTTGGTAGAGGTGAATACTGTTCACTGTTCCATGATACTGTTGAAAAATGTACGTCGTGAGCCGTCAATGTTTTAGTATTAGTCGAATGTAAAAATGAAAACATTTCGGTGTCGAAAATATCGAACGGCACCGTATTGCAGGAAAACTTTGCAAGGTGTATTCTTTAAAATTTAACCATTCAATTTTATTTTCAAATCGGCCACGAACTTGTACAATCATCTAATATTTTCATTCACTGTATAATGGATATAGAAAATTTCTATTTCCCATAGGGATTCGAAATACATCGATCACCGCCCGGTCGCATATAAATATAATTGATTAATAAAGCTGTATTTTCTTTAAAATTTAACCATTGAATTTTATTTTCGAATAGGGCACGAACTTGTACAATCATCTAGTATTTTGATTCACTGTATAATTGACATCGAAAATTTCTATTTCGCATAAGAATTCGAAATTCATCGATTACCGCCCGGTCACATATAAATATAATTGATTAATAAAGCTGTATTTTCTTTAAAATTTAACCATTGAATTTTATTTTTGAATCGGCCACGAACTTGTACAATCATCTAATATTTTCATTCACTGTATAATGGATATAGAATATTTCTAATTGCCATAAGGATTCGAAATTCATCGATCACCGCCCGGTTAGATATAAAAATAATTGATTAATAAAGCTGTATTCTTTAAAATTTAACCATTGAATTTTATTTTCGAATAGGGCACGAACTTGTACAATCATCTAGTATTTTGATTCACTGTATAATTGACATCGAAAATTTCTATTTCGCATAAGGATTCGAAATTCATCGATTACCGCCCGGTCACATATAAATATAATTGATTAATAAAGCTGTATTCTTTAAAATTTAACCATTGAATTTTATTTTCGAATCGGCCACGAACTTGTACAATCATCTAATATTTTCATTCACTGTATAATGGATATAGAAAATTTCTATTTCGCATAGGGATTTGAAATTCATCGATCACCGCCCGGTCACATATAAATATAATAGATTAATCTAGCTGTATTCTTTAAAATTTAACCATTGAATTTTACTTTCGAATCGGCCACGAACTTGTACATCATCTAATATTTTCATTCACTGTATAATGGATATAGAAAATTTCTATTTCCCATAAGGATTCGAAATTCATCGATCACCGTCCGGTTAGATGTATCAAAAGCCAAAGTCTCGAGCGTCGAGCACTCGACGCCGCACCGAGCCGAGCGTGTCCGGTTGCCGATGCATCGCGAATCGAAGCACCGGAGCATCATATTTTCGCCAGAACTGTGCGGTGCTCGAAACAGTAGCCACGGTTTCGAGGTATCGAGAGCGTGCGCGCGATTCGAATCGAAACCGTGCCCTCGATGTCAGGGGTTAAGAGGCTCTCGAAAAATTCCAATAGTTAGTGTCTCAAAGTGTGAATTTCCCTTTCGACAGCAGTCGGCCGAGCTGCGTTGTTCGTTGCGGAGGGTGGAACTGGAAAAAAGGGTTCTGTAGAGACAAAAAGAGAGAGAGTGAGTGAGGGTTCAAAGGGCCTCGGGAATCTGGTCGGATTTCAATGGCGGGCTTTTCAAAGACTTGCCCGGTTTGTATCGCGCCGGTTGAAACGACCGTTTCCGAATGTTCGGCCGAACGAAGCCGCGGTTGCGGTCAGTCTCGCGAATAGCCGACACTCATAAAAGGCTTTTCAAAATGTTCGCAAAAAAAGCGAGCGCACGCGGACAGTACTGCCGCGGGAGAGAAGGGGCAAGCTGGAAATTCACGGTTCGGCGTGCACGCGCCCCCGGGACCCGGTTAAATCGGCAACGAAAAAATTCCCGTGCAACTGCGAACCTGACACGGTTAAGTGAACGTATGACAAAACGAAGAATCCAAGGGGTTGACAAATGGAACGCCCCGATAGATCGACAATATTCTGTCGACGGTGTTTATCAAACTTCCTGGGACGCCGCCTCCCGCAATTTCGCGCACCGTGCTTTTTTGTCCATTGGCTTCCGAGCTTTTGAAATTGGCTGTCGACTAGTGCGCCTTTGTAGCTCTTGATTTAAACCATTGATCTGTGATTTATCGCACGGTTGCTTTAATGAAAACCTTTTTCTAAGTTTTTGTTACAAAAAGATTTTGCTAGAAACTAGACTTTTGTCCGATGTTTTGCATGTTCGAACAACGTCGGATCTTGTTAGGTAATAATTTTCTTGGAGAATTTGGAGAATGTTTTGGGAAAGTGAAGCAGGTGTTTAATGTTTAAAAAGTTCCCCCGTGAAGTTTCAACTACGCTTTTGAATTATTTGGACGCACTGTACTGTGTCGGGGGGATGTTACAAAGTTAGTATAAAGTGGAGAAGATAGAGGTCCTATGGGCGAAGAAAAAATTTCAAGAATTCTATTTTATGGAGTTTAAACAGCGCCCCTATTTGCATTATTTTGATGAAATATGCTGTGTGGGGTAACATTAAAAAAGTTTGTTACGTAGATAGGAGCGGTGTACAAGGGAAGAAAAAAAATCCAAAGAATTATCTCTTGCAGTCTAAACTACCCTTATTTGCATTATTTCGATAAAATGTCGGACGGACGTTAAAAAGTTAGTACAAATTGGTGGAACGAGGGTTGTAAAGGTTGAAGTATTGCTGGGCGAAGAGAAAATTCAAGGAATTTCGTTTGACGAAGTTTGTGCAACCTTTAATTGCACTATTTTCATGGAATTTGTATTGTTCGAACAATATCGAAGATGTCAACGCAATCAGAGGGTTGTTTTTCCAAGATACAAATTATTGAACATTTATTGACAGCAATTCCGCTACGGTAATTGTGCCAATCTTCGAAATGAAACTTTTATATTAAATTTTAACACACATATATTGTCTGATATAATTCGGACTCATGCTACTTCGAGTATTAGTTCAAAGACCCTTATATTACTTTGATGCCCGTAACGTAAGAAGAAATATTGACGTCATTGGTAGCATTAATCAGACGTAAGTTCTAAATTTCGTCTACGATTATTGATTGTTTCTTACGAAATGGGAGATCCATCGTCAATATTTCAAACATTCTCGGTCCAATATCATTATAGCTTTCCACTATCAGTCTGACGTAGCACTGATCGATGTTACATTAAAAATTCAATCTCCTATTAAATTATTCCAGATAATCGATTACTTTAAATTGACACAAGAACCGAAGGCAAATTATTGAACCTTCTCTGCATAATTATCAGACAATTTCTTTAGATAACGGAATTATTCAAATTCCAGTTAACAAGCTTCCGATTGCCAAAAATAATCATTCATACCGCTCCAGTAATTTACTTCAATCCTTCATCAAACTACAACCAATAATTCGCTTCAAGACAAAACGAACTATCTTCGTAGAGGATTACGTTTCGTTCCCAAGGCTTCAATCGACCCGATGAAACGAGAAGAAACAGCTTCCCGGATAAAATTCGCGGAATCATCGACTGCAAAGTCGAGTTCCGGGTTACGCGTACAATTTTTCGCGACTAGCAGCAAAGCAGCTAGCGTAGTATCCATCTATTGGCTTTACAGTCCGCGGTATCGAATACTTTCAGCATCGTTCTCCATCTGTGTATTTTCCCCGAGGGTTCGTACGAGGGGCTGGAGGTGGAGAGAGCTCTGCTCGACCGTCTTTCGTTCATCGTTTCGCCCCGTGTACTTTAATAACGATATTTGCGGATCGCATATTGTATCCGACGAGGGGGCGTGTGCACACCGGGGCGAAATTGCAGTCCCAGGACCGGGTTTGATCCCTTTGTACGATGAATCTTCGCGGTTCCTGCGAGCTGCCCGCAAGGATTCTCCTCTCTTCCAACGCGTTTATTACGCGTCCTTTTGTTTTTCTGGAGAAGCGATTCGTCGCTGAATTGGCTCCATCATTTCATTCAGAACATTCTCGTATTTGTACAAAGAGCTTGGCAACTTGTAATTTCATTCTTAAATCGACTATCGTGTTTTTCGAAGGAACTTTTCACCTTCTTTGAACATCTCTGCGACATCAGCGTTTATTTTAAAACGAATCATTTATTAATTATTTATCTATATACATGGGTCAATCACTTTTCCATACGGAACGACCAGCTGCATCGAAAAGCGAATGGGAAACTATGTTTCTATTTATTAGGTCGTTCGGAAAGTAATTTCGTTTTTCGCGTGGAAACGACATTGTTTCCATTTGTTGTTACCAGACCGCGGATGTTTATGCAATTTTCGGGCACGAACGTATGCAATCGTCTGATATTTTTACACACAGCCGAGTATAGCCGAAGAAAGTCCGCTGAACACGGAACCAGGTTTTCAGAAATTTGCAGAGTAGAGAACGCGGGCGATCGATCGCCCTTTAAAATTTAATTATACCACGCAAGGGGAATGGGTGGGAGGGAGGGGCACTTCTTTGCCAATGAGAGGCGAGCTAAAAATGAAATTATTTCCCCGGTGTAAACGTCGGCGGCCGCGGGGGATGAAGCCAACAACGACGCGAAAATTGCTTCAACGAAATCTGACCGCGATACACTTCACGCTCGTCCGAGCAGGCTTCTATCTCGGCTGGCCGGTCCAGTGGCCACGAGAACCGGAAGGAGAGCTGAACAGAAAATGCTGGGAAGTAAGAGAGACAACTTGGTCGACGGAAAAGATAGGAGGAGAGGGAGGCGGAAGAAAGTACAAGAAATAATTACTCGGGTTCCCTGGCCAAAGTTTCGGGAATGAAGACGTTGCACGAGCAGCTAAACTGCCGGCGGGCCCGGTGCATGCGGCTTCTCCTATCTCTTTCAACTTTTGTGCCCTAGAAAGTTAATTACTCGAGGCTGCTGATAAGGATCGCGGCCGGTCGATGGAAGTGTCGAAGCCAGTGAGTGCGTAAAGAGAAAGAGAGAGAGAGAGAGAGAGAGAGAGGAGAAGGATGAAATTGAGAGAGGAGCTTGTGAACCTCTTCAAGCTACTCGCTAGTTAGGGGCTAAAGATAGAGACGGGGTCGAGAGCAAACCTCCAGCGTATTCTGCCCTCGTGTGTGTGGAGAACGAGCCGGTTACAATCTTGGGAATCGCAAGATTATCTCGAGGAGCTGTACAATCGTTTTATCTGTGCTTGAATGTGGGCCAAAATCGCTACAAATCGCAGGAAATTAGGATCTTTACTAAATGTAGATCAACCGACGACTAAAAGTGTCTATTCTTCGTTGCTCGACTAATATAATGGGAATATATCCATTCAGATGTGTAGCCAGTTTGATTATTTTCATCTGCTACTTCCTATTGTTGCGAATTATACGATTGCCTAGTAAGATTGTGTGATGGAGCGGGTGGAGTGAATGCAGCCCACTTCGTGAAATGCCAATCTGGAAACGGAACTAAACCCGTGCGTGCGGGAAACGCGAGGCCGTACGTAAACGTAAACGTACGTACGTTAACGTAAACGAGGCAAGAACGCGTCGCGAACACGTGCAACGCGATGGCGAGCACAGAACGAAGTCGAACGAGACGGTACAACCGAGAAACGGAAATCCTCTTATCTGCGAGAAGATATGAGAGTGGGGAGCGGATGACGATGCGCGACACCAAGCGCGAATACATTACACCTGCCAATTATCGACAATTACTTGGTGTTCGATCGCGTAGATCGTCCACAAGGTTGGTATCATTTACCTCCCGCCTTTTGTCTATCTCCTTCCACTCGAAGGCTGTTCGAGGAAGCAGTGGAGGATGGCGAAGTCATCAAGGGTGTGTTGAATGGGAAAAGCAGCGTTCGGCGATACCCAATCAACACATCGCCTTGCATATATCAATGAACATCGTTCATTTCTCGCCTTCTGTCTCTCTCCTTCCACCCGAAGGCTGCTCGAGGAAGCAGTGGAGGATGGCGAGTCATCAAGGGTGTGTTGAATGGGAAAAGTAGCGTTCGGCGATACCCAATCAACACATCGCCTTGCGTATATCGATGAACGTCATTGAAATCAGTCCATAGTTTGATGAGGAGCCTCCTTCACGATGAAGAAGGTTCCCCCACGCAAACGAAAAAACAAAGATCTCTCGAAAACAGATGTTCCCCCCAAAAAACAATTACGACCAACATCGAAAACAATTTCATTCGCAAGTACGTCATCGTATTGAAACGAACTCGCTTGCGTTTTGACTGATTGTTCGTACTGGGGAACGTCGCGCTATTCTCACGCGTATAAGGCAGAGTCTGCCACAGCCTTACCGAAGAGTCCTGTTGGCAGACTCAGGACGAAACGCGGTTTCTTTTTATATAACCGATCACCCAAGATTGATTTGGCGGGTGATCAGTTCTGCAACTCAAGGTGATCCGTTCAGCAACTCAACATAGCAATTCGCGACGCCGTCGAACATTTGAGTTTTCGGTTACGAACAATTTGAGTCACCCACTGTCCTGCCGGAATTCTTTCAGAATCCGGAACACCTATTAATGTATTTTTACTGTTCTTTATCGAATGTAAGTTTATATTTAAAAAATTCAATGAGGAATAACACCTTCGTTGGATCTGGGCGCCAAGACGAAGTTCGAATCTCGCTGTTCAGCGAAAAGACCGGCATCCGAACGAACACCAAAATGCCGGAAGAACTCGAAGAGACCGTCGAAGATGCACAAGAACCGTTCATTCCGCCGTCCAAGACTTCCTTATCCCCTCGGAGACCTTTCAGCTACGGTTATACGGGATCGACGTCGCGGATCAATCTCGGGAGGATTAAATTCCGACACCGGCTTAAAATCGATAATCTCGGAGGACGGTGGACCGTCGTGGAGGGACGAGACGTCAGCCGAGGATAAGACGGGGATGGATATCCTATTTGAGGCGCTAATGGATGATCGGTCACGAAAGCACTTTTCCCGTAAGCGAACTGACTGCGGTGTGCATCCGGCTGACCGGTGGCAATCTCTATTTACCCTCGTTACTGAACAATCTCCACAGAATAGGAAACTAGTTTAAAAATGGTCGAGTCACCAAATCAGTTCGAATTAGCTTCGTTCGTATGTTTGTACCCGATGAACATGCGTTGAACAGGCACGTAGACTATTATACAGGGTGAGTCGGGAGAAATTAACCAAACTTCAGGAGTGGATTGTACACAGCAAAACAATGTAAAAATACTCATACGTTGTTATCCGATTTTCATTTGTTTTCATTTTATAGCGTGATTACAATTAAACAAAATTAATACATTAACATTTCGATTATCGTAGTATTATTTTAATAAGTGTTCGAAAATACCGCCACCGAAGGGCGGCTGTTGCTCTCCTGATTGAATAAAAAATAAAAAAAAAATAAAATGAAAATCGGATACGAACACATGAGTTCTTTTTACATTATTTTCCTGTGTAGAATCCACTCCTGGAGTTTGGTCCGTTCCTCCCGACTCACCTTGTATATTTTCTTTTTAATTGTAGGCTTAGAATAACGTGTTCGTTACAGCGACTGTGTGTAGTTGGGTCTTAAATTCGTCACAAGGTTTGTAAACGTAAAAATAGGACTTTTTAAGGACGACCGCGGGCTAGATTGATCTTTTATCTAGCGCTTTCGTTTACTGAAAAACCCCATCTTTACATTATCGAGAAATGAGGTTGAAGGACACACCGTAGCCGTTTTTCGAACGATTTCATGGTGGCTGTGCGGAGCGGGCGTGGGCGGCCAGCAACGTATGCGCCTGTCGTCCATTATCGAACGCTTAATCGGATAACTTCGATCGGTTTGTTGAATACAGTTCCCGTTGTAATAAGCTTACCGGAACAGTTCCTAAACTTGCGGCCTCTCCCCTGTGCCAGCGAGCTTCGGCTATTTGATTACACGCCGCCTCGTATACATTTAAAGCTACTTAGGGAGTCCGCGGAGTAGCCGGTGTGTCCCGGTCAAAGGAAATGCGATCTACGACCTTTCTGCAGCTTCAGCTTTTCTGCCCCCTCCGGAGCCACGGCACAAAGCCGAGCCGAACCCATGATTCAGTTACGCTGAAAGGTACTTATTTATTTCCTGCCGAATGAAAAATGGACCGGAACACCGATCGACGAGAAACTGAAACGGATACGCTGTACCTATTCAACCAGCTGTATCGACAACAAATCGATCATCGTTTCTTTGCCTTTTATTCGATCGCCTGGCCCCCTATCTGCTGTCCGTTACACTTAATTACACCCACCGATCAAAAATAACGGACGAGTCGGACCGCGTTACGATTCAGACTCGAATGTAATTTACCATTAGATTTTTTATTTTATTATTAACGAGATTCGATGGACACCGACGCTGTCTGTTGGAATGTAAGCATTTCATGCTCTCCGCCACAACAATGGCCAACGAGGAGGCGCCCATCGATTTGCAAAATCGACTGCGCTCACTTCTTTGCAGTTTTTTCTCGATGCCACCGATAGTCAGTTTGAGATCTGACCAGGCAACCGACGCGAAGCGTAAAGCGGAAAATAAACTGTATCTTTTATTATTCAAATGTAGGCGCGTTATGTTCGATACTGTTCTTTAGAATTACTCTTGATGTTGTGTCTCGTCGGTGCTCAGCTGCGATTATCGAGTAAACTCGGCAAAGAGCTACACGAAAAGTACTTTGAAGAATGGCATCGTTTAAAATCGAACACAGCGTAGACCCAGAGCGACGCTATAGAGTCGTACACACACCGAACACGTCTCAACACTCGATATATAGATCAACGAGGAATGTTCCAGACTAAGATCCAGAATCTATGGATTACCGCGAGATAGACACGGGCACTTGCAGTTCGCACGCGAGCCATCGAAGAAGCAAACATCGGATGAGAAAGTTCGGTATCGAGCTATTTAAAAAATCCTTCCGGGGACAGGGATATCCTCTTAGCGGGCGGCCGACGGGCTCCGGAAAGCCGAGAAAGCGACACTTTAAGCGCGGCGAAACTCGGCTCTCCGTAAAACCGAGAAAACGTCCCGGGAACTTTCGTAAATCAAGCGGAGCGTGGCGCTGGGAATGAGAGCGGGTGAAGCTGAGAGATCAGCGGCGAGGAAGAAGAAAAGAGCGCGAGCGAGCGAGCAAACGCGCGCGCGCGCGCACGAGTTTCGTCGAAACAGCGAGTGGGTATCAAGTCGTCGAGGCGATGTCCTTTCAGAAACTTTGACCAGGAGTTTCGTCTCTCTGGCCTGGCAGAGAGAGAAAGAAAGAGAGAGAGAGAAAGAAAGAGAGAGAGAGAGAGAGAGAGAGCTTCTTCCTGGAGAACACTGGTTTCTCGCTCGTGGGTGTTCTAAAGCTGCGTTTACATTACCGAATGCTCCATCTCGGCGAAGAAAAAATCCTACGCTTCCTAATTTTCCACTACTTCCACCACCGTGTAAAACACACTATCCACCAATCATACATATTGTATACATCAAATCATGTATACAATTTTCCAAGACCACACCTACCGTCGAGCTTTCCTAATTTCTATGCGATCACAACAAGGCCAGAACTGTCTCGAGACTACCGAGCCACTACCAACTTCAAGCACTGTCTTGCATCTTGTACAATAAAGAAACGTGTTCTCCGGTGTTCGACTATACACACATTCGGGATCGACACGACATCACAGGGCCAACGTAAAGCCAGCTTCAGGTTCTGCCTTGGCCGTCGATTTTTAAAGACTACAATCCTTTAAGTATCATATTTGCAATGGTGAATTCGACGGGACAAGGAACCTAGGTAAAGGAAGATTGTCGTCGTTCGGATATGAACTAATGGAAATTCACGCCGGAGATAGACCAAGGACTCCGGGGTGATGAATTCGATCCAGCCCGAGCTAATTGATGGTGAGGAATTAGCCGGTGAGAGCCGGCTAATTGACCAAAGGACTCTCTCGGGCCGCGGGACGATGAGTTTTTCGATAGTTTCGTGAAACGAGACGAGGAAGTTCGGCGTCTCCTGTCGAAGGATTTCGTGTCACGGATTGTTCGGAAGTTTCGGGCACTAAGAACGACTCGGCAGGCGAACGATATCTTCTTTACACAAATTACAGACAACTTCCATAACGCTGCTCGACACCGATCGCGGATGAATCCGTCAATACATCATTTCTGTCCCCTCTAAATCAGTTCACAATTCAAATTATTTCATTCGCAATATCATACTGAACGGGTAATCAATATTTTGCAACATCGTACGGTTTACGGTACATAATTTATTCCTTACGATATCCCATACAGTACTTCATCAATTTGTTATAGTCGTTGTTATAGTAATATAACTCGGTATAAGTCAGTTTGTTATAGTAATATACGATGCGTATATTACTAATTAAGGTGACTCCGCAGAGTAGAAAGAGGCTTTTCCCTACGACACCTTTAAAATCTTCCGCAAATGATAAAGTAACGTTCGATGCCTCTCGACGTTTCCTTGAAGCTTTCCTTAAATATATTCCCTCGAAGCCAAAGGTGTGGCGAAGGAGGAGAGAGAGCAAGAGATGAGGGGGATGGTGGCGAAGAAAAAGCCGATCCTACCGAAGGCATCGAGGTGACGGGGCGGATATAGCCAGGCTGGGTCAATTGGATTGCAGCAACTTTGTTTGGTCCGTGGCGAAGGAGACGAGAGCTTCTTACCGGCACGGCACGGCGGAAGCTGGCTCGCGAAAACGTCGAATTAACGACATTATACTCCCTAACCCCCCGGTAATGGGTGTAAGAAGGTTAGCTCGCCTTTTTGCCCTCTCCTGTGCGCCCTTCGTCCTTACCCGGGATCCTCGCCGACTTTCCTGTCTCTTTCTCCTGGCAGCTACTACTCCGTGATCGCAACTGGCCTTCAAACTCAACGACCAACGAACTGGACTCTCGTCCATCCGAAAAATTTCGCGGAAATTTTGTCCAACACTTTATCCACCGGTAGCCTGTTAACAGGATTATTCAATAATTCTGCCGTGTCAAAAGGAGGCTTGAAAATCTTTAGCGAGTTGTCTTACGATTTGGAAGTTTCGATTTGAAACTTCTTAGCCACGAACCGCAGACTTTCAAAAATTCATTACCAGACCGAGGATCTTCGTGGAGAATAAAAAATTGCCTGCATCGATCGTAACAAGCGGGAATCAAACTAAATTTTGATTGAACTAGGTTATCAATCTTCCTACCAATCGTATTTCTTTACGAACCGTCACCAATGTCCTCTCGAAATGAACAAAAATTCGAATCATCTGCACCGTGTAAAGCTTCTATAAAGCTGTCGTCTGTGTCTTAAGGAGATCTAACAGGTGCCAGCGTGGTTACCGAACGGAATCCACATCGCATGCGACAGCGAAGCTAGCTCAAAGGCTAAGCAACTTAACCAGCCGGCTGTCAATGTTCACTATCTCTTGAGAGATAAACGGATGTTTATAGTAGCAGATGCCAGTCCACGCAGTGGCTAATTGGATCGGCATCGTCTGCAGGCCGGTCATTAATCCGCCGGTATCCTGCCAATCATTTTCACAAAGGACACTCTTCCCTTTCTCCAGCTCAGCCGGCAATTCCCATTAAAACGAGGCTGACTCTCTCCGAGTGCTCGTCTTAGCAGGACAGTTTCCGACCCGCGTCAATTTAATGACGAGCCTCTCTCTCTCTATACTAACTTTCGGGTCTTGGGTTCCCATCAGTCCAGGATCAAACTTCCCGGCAGAAGTTCTGACGGACTCGTGTCGCGTAAGGATCCGACGTCTCGCCGGCGACCAAGTTGAACGTTATCGGGGTGACCCGTTTCGGTCGGCACCCTTTCGAGGACTGTAAAGATCCCTGGCACCGGGCGTTCATGGTCCAAGGATCAAAACTGATCCCGGTTTGGCGATGGGGTCTCGTGAAAGAAATCCTGCGGTGAGCATTACGGCCAACGATCCGCGCGGATATCTTACGGTTAGGTCTCGGCGCACCTTTCGCAAACTGCTCGGTCCCCGTGTGATCCTAACCTCTCCGAATCGATTCACAGCGAACCGGAAGAGCACCCGGCTTGTGTACCAAATTTATATCTTTGTTAGGTTTCCAGAATTCATCCAACGCTATGGTTAAACGCTTGCTATCGCCAACAACAACCGAGTTATTCGGATGGCTCCCGTTTTAGGTGTCTCACCCTGTATAGCACATGTTGAGACGTGCTTATACGTGTATACCGTTGTTCACTCCTTTTATTAAAATTATTGTTATCCGAAAATTCGACTGTTCCTTCATTTCTTTCATTGCCTCTCCAAGACGCAACAGTACACATACGCTATATTACGATCATTCAGTTGAACAGGACATTGATGCTGGCTTAAAGAGGTCCTTCTGCCAGCCAGATTAAATCGGAACAATTTCCAAAAACCTCGGACCTAACTGGTATCCTTCAAATTGAAACGTTCCACCTGTTAAGGGAATAGACTCGATGAGTTGTGTGGTGCATCACACACCGCTAGACGCATGTACGTACACGAGAATTGCAAGGGTCCGGGATAAGGAAAATAGCGTCTCCCTAATGCATATTGGGGACCTCTCCATAGTCGCAATCGCTAGATAAAAATGCATCTAGCGCGCTTACTATCCCAGAAAGTCTAATTTTGCGTTTTTCAGGCGATATTTGCATTATTCGACAGAATTTAGCGGAGCCGCAGGAGAAGAAATGCTGGCATTTCAGAAGAAGTGCTGCATTTTCATTTGTTCCAGTGGAAGGAGGTTGAATAACTAACGGCAATAATCAAATGTCCAGTTTATTAAACTTAAGGATAACTTATTTGAACTAAGGAAACCCGACACCACTTAACACTAACTTAGAAAATAGAACAAGAAAGAAAAGAGCTCGAAGCACAGGGCTCTTTTTAGTGGTTTGAGAAGGAGCACAGTTTTAGCCGCTCAAGCAAAGCGGGAGTTAGTACCCAGCAAGGAGGATTGTAACGTAACTGATTTTTCGGGCAATCAGCTGTGCCCGAGGAGTCAGAACGATGGGGGGGGGGGGGGCTGACAAAGAGCCGCTATTGTCGCGAGTCATTGTTTTCTTTTCGGCAACCTCGTCGCCTCTCTTTCCCCTGTCCCAAGCCAACTCGCGCGATCCGCAACACCACCGAATTCCCTGAACTGGTCTGACCATCGTCGACCATTTCCACTTACTTGTTATTCGAAAATTCGATTGTTCCTTTATTTCTTTCATTACCTCTCCAAGACGCAACAGCGCACATACGCTATATTACGATGATTACGTTGAACAGGAGATTGATGCCGGCTTAAAAAGTTCCTTCTGCCAGCCAGATTAAATCGAATCTAACTGGTATCCTTCAAATTGAAACGTTCCACCGAATTCTCTAAACTGTTCTGACCATCGTCGATCATTTCCACTTACTCTCCGCTGGACTTTCAACTCTTTTCCAAAAGCCATGTCTTCCCGGTCTCCAGCACCAGTTACAGGACATCCAGTGTACAGGCTAGTATCCAAACACGGACTCGATGTCCGTGGAATATTTTAGCCGAGCTAATTGGCCAATCCCCGCAATGTAATGAAACATCAGCGCGCCCGAGGAAGACTAATGGAACGCGGAGCTCGCGAGTTTCGTCGGGTGTATCGCTCTCGACATCCTCGCAATATTGTATGGATTCGCTAGCCTAGGAAGGATCCCGGGGGGGGGGGGGGGGGGATCGTAGAGCGTAAACTCGCGCATCGAATAACCCGAGGAAGCTGTAAGGCCATCAAGCCCGTTACGTTCATTGATAGCGTTTAATTAGCGCCGGCGCCAACACGACTCCCAGACCCGTCCACCACGGGCAGCTCCGTTCGACCGACAAATTCCAACTAATTTTCACAGTCGGGATCCTTTAATTAGAATCCCGACCCGGCAGATTTCCCTTTACGGGGAAGCCTTCCCTTCCACCACCCTTTGATCCGAACACACACCGAAACCAATACGCGCGTATACCCGTTGTGTTGCCTCTGCGACTGTTATGGGATTGCAATCACGCCGAACCGGATCTCCTCTCAGTCGTTCTCCACAGACTTACGCGGAATTCGACCGAGCGCGTAATTCTCGCCCATGGCCCGCTCCGTTTACGCTCCTGATCACCGACGATGTTCCACGGCTTCTGTTTCCGTGGTTGAAGTCAGGTCCCTGATATATGATCGTATCGTGCCCTGCGATCGTCTCCGGTTTCAACAGAGATTGTTGTTCCCTGCGCATCCCAATAATCGTCTACAGCTTTTCTCATTTTTTAATGAGGCAGTGCCCACGGATAGATACGCTATCTATCTCTCGTATTCCTTTTGATACCGTTTTGCGATACAATGTAGCTTCCTAGAAGCCGGTACCGCTTGTATCGATGCAATAAAAACATCGAAAAGGAAGAAAAAATGTGAAAAATGTTTTGATCCGGATATGAATGCGAATGCGGCAGGAAGCACAGATGACTGGCCTGACAATTACTTTGTCTATGGCGTGTATGGATTTGATACTGTTATTTTAACAAAAATGTAATAAATAGATGTTACGATAAACATAAAACATTACGTACAAGTGTTACTTGTAATTTTTCCACAAAATATTTTCGGTATCGACCTACACGTAGAAAAATTTTGTTCATCGCTGTAGTCGTGATTGAACGTTAATAACCTTTTTCGCAGCCTCGCCCATATTATTTTTTTCCATTTTTTTTATAGAATGGCATCAACATCCAATCGCATGTAAAACAATTTTCAATCAAATCCTTCCGTTAAAAACATTTTAAAAATCATTTAATTCGTTCATGCTTTAGGACCATTACATTTTTACTATACCAATCGTGAATGCAATCATTTTCGTCAACAGTGGGTAGTTCGAATGTTTTTTCACTGTAACGAGCAATCATTGCCGGCAGGAAACAGATTTAAAAAATATGTGTTAACGACACCAAACTTTCTATCACAGTTTAAATCGGAAAATTCCCCGACTACTCTTAAAACACATCAAATAAACATTGTGTCGAATCAAATAAATGAAATTACGTTTCATTCGAGTCTGAAAGTGGACGCGATTAAATCAACACAAGCATTCAATTTCCTCAAAACCACGGTTCGGTGCATCGGGAAACACCGAATTAGCGAAGTCTACAATTTTCTCTCGCATTTCTGCGTCGTAGAGCATCGATAATATCAGTTCCGTATGATCGTTGATAAATCTAGAAATGCAGTCGGGGTCGGCAGCTCGGGAGGACGGGGATGGAAACAACATCGCGACATTCTGTTCTACCTTAAAAACGACACAAGCATTTGACATCCTTGGAAACGCAATCGGTAGCATCGAAAGACACCGAGTTAGTGTACTCTACAAATTTCTCTCGCATCCCCCCGTCAAGGGTGGTCGGAAAAGCAGTTTCTCAAGATCGTTGATAAATCTAGAAAAGCAATCGGTGTCGGAGGCTGTAACAGAATGGGGGTGGAAACAATATCGCAACAGGGCTCGCTCGATATTCCATAAACCGGTATCCGTGGCCGTTGTTGCCGCAAGCCCGTTGTCCAAACAGGCGAGGAATCCAGCACCCCGGACGGATGCTAGGTGAAAAATTCGCCGGGCGCGTCGCCGATCGAGAGTTATAGACCGTGTCAAAAGTGCGGCGGTCCGATCCTTCCGAGGAATAAAAGAGCCTCGTCGAAACGACGGGTTAGGTACCGTGGGTAGGGGTTTGGGGGAAGGTAGAGGAGGAGCAGGAGAGGACGCCGTGCAAAATCGTCGCCGTTCGCCCTCTTTCGGGGCCAGGTTTTTCCGCGGCAATAATTCACTTCCCAGCCATTTCGCCGGGGATATAACGCCACTTGACAGCGTATATCTAGCTGTGTTTTTCAGCCGACGCGACGCGCCACGCGGGCCGATCGATTGCCACGAGCCGGCCGCGGACCTCTGCCCCTACCCCACCCCGTCAACCCCGTGAAATTGTGATTCTATTGTGGCCGGGAGATCATCTTCCATCTTGGTAAAAAGATCGAAACCCCTATGTGCACGGTAAGCCCAAAAATCCTCCGGTTATTTGTCGGGCCGACGCGACGCCCCGCTGTTTGCTTTCCGTCGTGTCGACTCTGGTCACCGACTGCCGGATCCGCTATACTTATTGGACGGTGTAAAACGATTTGGGAAGCTCGTTCTGCGAGCCCAATTGAAATTGTTCGCGTTCGAGCCTCGCGAAATGTTTCCGCTTTCGTTATCGCACCGCGGATTTCTACGGATAATTGTCTGCATTCCGTGTTAGAAGATGCAGGACTATTCTCTTCCTGCTTCCATCTTCCGAGTTTCGTATCTAAACGCACAAAGATAAATCATAGATAAAATCAGTGATGATTTTGATTTTATATTCTATTCGATAATTTGGTAATTGAATTTTTTCAGTGAAAGATTTTTCACGTTTTCAAGCATTCTTTGTCTCCGAAGGATTGACCCAGTTGATCCTGGAAACGATTGAAATGTGATTAAGAACGTTCGAAAACGCGATGAACTATTTTTATACTGTTGTTTATACCTACCACAGACGTGTCAGGTAATTTTTTCGTTAAATACGGAACAAACACGCTAATAATATTCACAGTAATTTATTTGACGAAGCTGTACGCGAAGGATTAAGATTTATCGCAGCGATTACTTTGTTGAAACTTTCAGTTTTCGATATGGCAACATTCAGCTTACGCGAGAATATCGTGACTGAAACGAATTTCGTGAGCTGAATAGAAAATTGTGTCACTTAATTCAACTGTTAACTGTGGAAGAACGGAAATATGAAATCCAGTTTAAATCGCCTTTTCAAACATCAAAGTGTCGTGTGTCAGATAAATTTCAGATTCAGTTGAATACCTTGGCTATCGAGTCATAAAATGAAAGGATCAAAAGATTGCACATCATTAAAGTACTCTGGTTAATGAAATATAAAATTCGTCACAGTAATAAACTCTTCGATCCTTTCGCACGCTGTAGCTCTTAATAAAATTTAATTTATTCGATTATGAACGTGTATCGCCATGATAATTAATTCTTAAGCTTGTTCAAAGTGGGGACTCATTTTCATTGTATATACGATATTATCAGAAGCAATACGACACTTTTTCATTCGATCAGCATTTATTAACAGTATTTTTCAATTGCGTCTAATAATATCGGTACTAATTTTTCTTTTAGTGTCGCGAGCTATAAGACCAGCAATTTTACACGGTATTTCATGAGAGAGAAAATTAGGTAGTGTTTTATCTACTGCACTAAAGGTTTCATTGCAG
This sequence comes from Lasioglossum figueresi, assembly GCA_028455805.1. Taxonomy (NCBI): domain Eukaryota; kingdom Metazoa; phylum Arthropoda; class Insecta; order Hymenoptera; family Halictidae; genus Lasioglossum; species Lasioglossum figueresi. Next base: position 6,256,051 of record CM052192.1, on the reverse strand, counting down.
TCTTGATAACATACGTGCAGTTCAACGTTTTATTAACCTCTCAAGTCGTAAGGTCTGCCCTTTCTCTGGGCTACCATGAAACTTTTAAAAAGAATAATATTTTATATCGCTTCGATGAAATTAACAAAAAAACTACTTCCCATAAAGAAATTACTGTGTCCATTACTCGCTCTACTAAAGTGAGGAGCAATCATTCTGGAAACATCATTTTAAGTTGTCGCGTCGGCGTTTCTATTTGGGGGATGAAAATTTCCTAAATCAATTTCTTCTTAGAATACAAGATTCATTCGTACAAAGACCATTGTCACCGATAATAAAATTCTATTCGAATCCACTTTGTTCAAATTTATCTACAAAAATTAAAAATTCCATAAACATCCGCGGTCTAGTTATAATCAATTGTAAACCATGTGGTCGCTAATAACCTCGCCGTGAATGCGACCACATTAAAATAAACTAAAAATAAATAAATAAATAATAATAATTCTCACAAAAATCTTAGAAGAACCGCGTGACGATAATATTTTCGTGATTCTCTTCTTTTACAGATCGACCGCGAAACATGATTTTGAGTATGTTAGTGACGCAGTGCGGTGTTCCGTCGATGATCAAACGTCCGGATGGCAGATTGCCGATCGCGGATCATCGTCTGCGAAAGAAATGCATCCGCGCTGCGATCGATATTCCGCAGGGGGTGGTTTGTGTGGGGCGGTTGCAAAACGGGATGGGGTGCGCAGCGTGCAGCGCGTTAATCACAGTTAATCTTCGTTGAGCAGAGGAGCTAGAACGCTGTCAAACGTAAGCCAGAAGCCGCAAACTAGCGGCGCAGTAGTGACGGTCCGTGAATGGTCGGACGTCCAGCGGTGCATTCAGGCTGCACCGGTGCACCGATGGAGACAGCCTCGGTCATCGAACGCAACTGACGCGAATGCCCGAGCCCGAAAGAAGTTCATTTCGCGGTTGCCTCGCTGATCCAGGATCCAGAGATAGATAGAGAGCGAGACTCGTACAGCATCCCCGTATCGACTTATTTTTTCCCCGGCGGGTTAAATGGCGACGCGGTTTACGATCTTACTATGATTAAACATCCGACGGGATAAAGCTTGCCGGTATCAACGTTGCTACCGAACGGACACGCGTTCACGCGTCCAATCGATCCGCCTGTCTGGCATACCGATACCCGAGGAACTGATTTTCACCGAATAATTAGCGACCGCGCGTAAACGAAACGCTGTCTGCGCTTCCAAAGGTCTTTGCAGCTCGACGCAACAGCTGCCGACAGATATTCAATAGTCTAAACAAATCTATCGTTCAACGGGAAAGGTTGCTTAATCGATTTTTCACCTGTCGCAATTATACTCGCGAATTCACGCGGTCTAATCGGTAGACCGCGGATCTTCGTGCAAACCGTACATTATCTATTGTTCCCTCTATTGTTCGCACAGTTTTCCCGGGATAAGTGATGCCGAATAGAAGACGTCGAATTTTCATCACTGCGTCAACTTGACATCGAGGGACAGATTTAGTTGGTGACACGAGGGATTCGACTCGAAAATTAAGCATTTCTTTCTACCTATAATAATTCCACTTTACATCATTTTCTTCATTTTGTGGATATGAAATTGATCAATAACACCTCATAGAATACTTAAATGTTTAGTAATCGTTTAGATATCAACGTATTTAATATTGAACAATAACACCTCATAGAATACTTAAATGTTTAGTAATCGTTTAGATATCAACGTATTTAATAATCTATTTAATAACTTCAAAAAGCTGAACACATTCATGTTCTTGTAAGCTTTCAACGTACCCATTTTTTTTTATAAATGCATCAAATCCGCACTCTACTAATCAGCTTTCTCCAGGCTATTACTTAAATGAACATTTTTAAGCTCCTACCGCGTGTGACATTGTCATTGGAAATCCTGTTTATAGGCTTCCCATAGCTTAAAGATTGATTGTCATTTTTATGCTTATACTGGCGTTAACCACAGGATGTTAATGTTGTTGCGGTTAATATGGTAATACTGTTAATGCGGTGTTCAATCGAGTCAACGCAACAAAAATTGCACTGGAATTACATTTCATTCCGTCTCTGCTGCAACGAATTGTTGAATGGTTAAGAAATTGAATATCTACTTAGCTCCGGTCTCTCTGAATCTGTTTAGAGAAACATATTAAATTTGCATTGTAGAGAGGAACATTTGTAAACCAGTGATAATGGAGAACAAAGTGTGCTGCATCCGTGCTCTCTGGTTTTATTGGATTTTCATAATTCGCACAGTGCCGAGACATATTTAGAAGCATTGCCTTCCTGATCAAACGTATGAAATGGATGTAATAAATGTCAAGAACCTTTGCTGTTTCCACCCGTATTTTTCAAAAGGATAAATTACAATAAGTAAGTTCTTCTTTCATTTTGCACACTCTGTACACGGTTAACATTGGAATAGTAGTACAGTAAAGATGAATACTCAAGACAGTAAATCGCAAAGAAAACGGTAATAGTAGTTAAAATAATTGATTGCTTCCATTCAACCACAGCCGATCGTCAATAAGCTTTACTTTCTGAACGCCTCTTAAATGTAATCATAAATCACAATCGTTAACAAAAAGGAATAAATCAGGCTTGCGAATGTTTCTTGAAAGTAATCACGAGCCAGCCGGATCGCCAGTAAAAATGAATGAGTGAACGAGTAAACGAATGGAAGAAGCCTGAATGGGTAAAGCGCGTTCGAAAGACTAATTTCGCGAGGCGAAATGTAATTTCAATCTTGTAAATTCAAAATGTAATACGTCTCTGACCGTAATTTCTCTCCTCGACGGCCCCTCTTCCGGCAAGCAATTTCGTTCTCTAACGAGAACAGAATTACAGGAAATAAAGCAGCAATATTTTCCAGGAGACTGTGAACAGAATTGTCTTCTGCCGGAGAGCTGTCCTTCGTTAACACGAGACTCTATTACTTATTTGTATTGCTCCGAGGACGCGCGACGACGATGGTGGTAGGAACGAGGAGGAAACGAGAAGCACGCCGAACCTTATCCAGCCTGTAGATCACCGCGTTAGAACCACCGTTCATCAAAGTAAATTTCTTAGAGCGAATCCCTTTGGTACGCGACCGTCTAATTCTATCGTCGTTCTAGTGTAAACGTCGCTGCTCCGTTTGCGGAAACATGGAATCCGCCGTACGAATGGGCTTGCGCTCTGCGGAAAACCGTCGAGGCGTTTTCCCTCTGAACTAATTCCTCATCCATTCGAAATCAAAGAACTCGCCACTGTTTGAAAAATTACTTTGCTCTCAAAATTCCATATCCGAATCTAATTTTGCAATCTTTTTACGCTTATAAAACCTTCGGCAATTTGACGTCTATAGACTATTTTAACTGTACGCGAACAATATTTACAAATTTATTCACAGGGGAAATCTCAACGTTGCGCTTCCTTCAATCGATCAAGCTTAAAAAAGCTACTTCAATTGGAAATATTATATGTATGTATATTCTGCGGAAAATCGTCGAGGCGTTTTCCCTCTAAATAAATTCCTCATCAATTTGAAATCAAAGAACTCGCCACTGTTTGAAAAATTACTTTGCTCTCAAAATTCCATATCCGAATCTAATTTTTCAATCTTTTTACGCTTGTAAAACCTTCAGCAATTTGACGTCTATAGACTATTTTAGCTGTACTCGAACAATATTTACAAATTTATTCACAGGGGAAATCTCAACGTTGCGCTTCCTACAATCGATCAAGCTTCAAAAACTACTTCGATTGGAAGTATTATATGTACGTATATTAGGCTACATTTGCGATATTTTTACATTGAAACTACAAAACTTTCCGGAATCGGACTTGTATGTAGACAGCTTTAGCAACGTTCTGACAATAATTACACATTTTTTTCAGCAAGAATAAATTAAAATTCATCTCGCTATCCTAAAAATCTCGAAATTCTGGCAGGTCTGATCCTCGGTCACAAAAAGAAACATAATTACGCGGTCTGATTAACGAATACCCATTATAAAAAATGTATATCATACCTAAAGCATTTCAAATCGTTCAAGCAATATCCCCGCTATCCTAAATCCTGTAGAATCACTTTCGCAAAAGTGCTGGAAAAATCTCCTCTCGACACAGCCATGTACATTCAGCCATAACTTCCTTAATTTTCGGAATTTCTCGATGAAATTTCCGGGGTGAGCTGGCTCGAAGCGCGCTCCATCGAACTAGAATATTTCCCGGATCAATTTTTCGATCTGCGTCGATGTGATGCGCCAAAGTATACCGGCATCGGCTATGCATCGGATTAGTAAGCGGTCCATTTCCAGGATGATACCCAAGGACCTTCGTCGGCGTCGCGTCGGTAGGTCCACGCGACCATAATCGACGGAGGTATATGTGTACGTGGTCGTACGGAGCGTGAACGTCGTCGACGGTATTACGGTCAGCAGTATCGTAGGGTATTGGCGTGCGGCCTGACGACGTATTATCCTCTTTCGCCGCCGATCAAAATAACAGTCAGCGGATTCACGAGAGTTAGTCTGGGCCGTCACGTTCTCTAGCTGGAACTGCGGACGCAGTCGTCGACTTTACGATCTCAATCGAGGCCACCCGTTTCCTACAGATTCCGCGATACCTCGTTTCGCTACTCTCGTGCTTTCCCTCTCTCTCTCTCTCTCTCTCTCTCTCTCTCTCTTTCTCTCTCTGTGTCTCTCTCGCGAGTGCAGTTCTTCCCGAAAGCGGATCCGTGACACGTCCCAGACCTCGTAAACCCCGGACGATCGGGTCGAGATGGACAGTTATTACGACCATCGTTGCGACCCCGTATACAGCTCTCTAAGCAGCCGAGTGCCAAGGAAAATTCCTGCAAAATGAAAATATTGGTGGCGTTCGAGAATTCATTGCACGAACGTAGCTATGTCCTCTCCTCCGAACGAAATTGCTCATTTTTCTGACGGTTCACCCCGAAGCGAAATCGGCTAGGAACATATGCAGGGTGCACAGAAATTACATGTCGCGACTATCGTAACGAGATTCTACACCCTCGGGTTGATGGTAATTGAGGAAGCGACGTTTCGACGAGTTCACCGCGACAGGTGTTGCGAAATTAACAAAAAAGGTCAACAATTTGTTTCGATTGCATCGTATATACTATTCGTCGCAAGGGTATTAAGCGAAAAAGGAACCATCGGTCAAACCTCGATGGTTTTCTTAAAAAATTATGGTAAAGATTTTTCCAAATCAAACTGATTTTATGTTATGACAGCAATCGTGCCGGACAATAAACTTAGAATAATTTCTCGGCGCTACGGTTTCGATCAAATTCTACGCTATATAGCTATTTTTGTAACACACTCAAACGTGTCGATTCGGATTTGAATCTGTTACGTCGTAAGATCACGTTTGCTATAAACTTGTTTTCTATAAGAGGTGTTTCAACAGATTCAAATCCGAATCGACACGTTTGAGTGTGTTACAAAAATAGCTATATAGTGTAGAATTTGATCGAAACCGTAGCGCCGAGAAATTATTCTAACAATAAGTTTATTTAACATTAGTACGATGTTACGTTCACGAAGTTGCTGATTCGCGAATGCTTCGGATCTGTGCCCGCCAAATTAATATTGGGTAAGTAGTTCAAATGATAGGTACCGTATAAAGACGCAAAAGATAATAATGCGATTCGCACGACAATGAAACACGTTAAAAGAAGCGTTTCGTCCCGGACCTGCCAGTGGACTCGTCGGTAAGGCTGATCTAGCAGGTCCTGCCTTAGACGCTAGCGCACGCGAGGAGTTTTCGATTAATAATGACGCGGAATTTAGCGCGGTTGTCCCGATCGCTGGACAATGAACTATCGCAACGTAAAGTCTCGAAAACTTGTCCTGTATGAATGACAAGACAACGGCCGGTGCGTTGAACTTGTCTAACCGAGGATTAAAAGATGGCGCTTGTCCGAAAGCCAAGATGTAACTGACGGAACTCGATTTCCTATTCGAACGCGACGAGGAAAAAGATATACCGATTGGTTCCTGCCGAACGTTGCATTTACCAATCAGCATGCTTCGACTGTTTATCCTTCTCGCTGTTCTGAAGGAGCGTTGACGGTCCGGGTGGTCGTTCAAAAGGACCGATTCTGTGGTACATTGTTCTTTAAAATATACGACTACGAGACATTTGCCAGATATCTCGAATGGTCCGCCGAATGACCCTACTTTACGTCATATTCGAGGAAGATGTTTAGTCACGAACGTACCCTAAATATTGTTCCAACGAAACCTATGTGTCGTGTTCCTGCGCGACGGAACAACGATCAATATAAAGAGTTCATTTATCGCGAGTGACGTTGCACATATTTCATTCTCAAGGCGATCAGCGAGGGCAGAAAGTGAAAATGCATTTGCCGCGATCCTAGATACCACGTGGTACAGTCTGGGACCACCACTGTCGAAACTTATGAGCCCAGACGGCGATAGATCGCGCGACACCACTTAATTGGTCCGGGTATAGGAAAAAATGGTGAAATTTCTTCGAACAGCCAATTATCGTCGACCCGCTTTCGACGAGTTCCGCGAGCGATCCTGTCGCTCTCTCGACGTCCGTCCGCGGCGGCGAACTAATTAGCGGGGAAATAATTAGCGTCGGCTTGTCGAGGAAACACCGGTGCCCGGTTCCCCGGTGAAAATGAAGCGGTCACGGAAATATTTAGCGGCGGTCGCCCGACCGAAATTGGCCACGCGAAATTGCCGTTCCGCCCTTTGTTCGGCCGCGCCAATTTTTCGTCGAAACCCTTCGGAACAATGCCCCCTGTGCCCCCTCGTTCTATCTCTCTCATTCACGGCTGTTTTATAATCCCGACGGACCAATTCGAATATCGAGAAATATTCGTGAATCGTTCGGTCGTGAAAGTCTGTTCCGGTCGCGTTTTCGCGTTTTTCGAATTGCACGGCGTGAAAGCTTTTCGTTGGGGGACCTGTGAAAGAGAAGGGCACAGAGAAATGAAGGGCTGAAGCCTACAGTTCGAGTGCTATCTACATGCTCCAATTCAAGCCCTCGAACGCCTCAAAACTCCCATGGGAATGTATTCTAAACACGACACGAAGGTTTCTTTTAAAATCGAGCCAATTTTGTGTAAGTTAACGGTCGGGTTTGATAAATTATTCATTTTTCAATACGCTTTCGCAATTCTGTTTGAACTAAAGTAATCCTATGATTAAGCGCCATTGCCTACCTTGAATGTAAGCCCTGAAACGATCCAAAATTCCTACAGGAATACATTCTAAAATCATCCACGAATTAACCCCTTAAACTCAGAGTCACCATTAAATATGTTGTATCTAATCGATTACCAAAGGTTTAAGCATTGTATGCGGTATTACATCAATTTCATATACATAAAATGAAGAAAATTATATAGAATATAGATTTATTCTAGGCCGGAAGAAATGCTTAATTTTCGAGTTAAGTCGAGGTTTCGACTTGTCTTCGAAACCTAAATTAATTAACAATTCATACAAGTCTTGCGCTTGATGATCCAGAAATTTTCGAAAATACTCGCTCAATCCTGATCCGCCATTCGCGTATGAGAAAGTGCAATGGCAGACGAAACCCTGGTTAAATAACTCATAGGATAGTTTTCTTCGATCACCACGATTGACCAATTCGAAATAATGAGGAAACACAATCGATACGTGCTTCGGCGCGGCGCGGTGTTGCTTTTCGCCTGCTCAGCTAATGCACGGATCGTCGATGGCATAAATGGACGTTTACACGGTTTTTTCGCGGCCGATACCCATTACACGCCACTCTCCGCTACCTGCCACGCCGTTCCGCGGAATTATTGCTCGCGGAAACACGGCGGAAGCGAGGCATTATGCCACGGAAGCACGTGCGCATAAATGCACCGGTGCATCGGCGATCCGGCGCTGGTGCATCGACCACAGTAGTACGTGCCGACGTTGCTCCGGCCGGAACGAAGCTCGATTAAACTCGGGCCGTTACTCTCTTAAGACGAGAACCGACTAACCCCTGAGCGCTCGTGGGCGGCCAACTTAATTAAAATGTCGATTAAATGGTCAATCACGGTCAACGGAATGACGGCCCCGCTGGAACACCTACTGAATCTTTCACCACGAAAATGAGTTCGTCCGACGAAACTCTTTCGGATGGATGATTGATCGGTAATTCGACTCGCGTTGCCCCTGTATGTACTCCACTAGAAAGCATCAGGATAATATATTTCTACTGGACCTTCTACATTGGATCCAATTTATAAATCACTCATAATTGTTCTTGAGATCCGGTGTTTCGGTTTCGAAGCTATTCTGCTGGAGCGCGTTTTATCGTGTTAGATCGTTCGGAAAGCAATTTTCATTTTTCGCGTAGAGATGGCATTGCTTTCGTTTGTAATAACTAGACGAGAGGATGTTCATGCAAAATCAAAGTATGCATTTCCATCAGCTTTTAGCTTTTGTATTACCGCAAGCGTAAAAACGCAATGCAGAATATTTCGTTCGGGTTTTTGGAGTAATACATATAAAATTCCGTATGTTTCAACGATGCATCAAGACCCGCGAAAATAATGGGTGCATGCATTATTTGTGTTTCATTTGGGTACGCGAGTCTCGTTCAATCTTTGCGGACCGAAAATTCACCTTCCGTGTTAATAATGAAATATGATGTCGTCACTCTTTTTCATCCTAAAATCGATTTGGTTTATTCAGAGCATACAGCGTTTTTGTCCATCTAATCTCACTGTAACCTGTAACTAATCTCAACTATTTCGTCCTTTTTTACAATTTTAGAAAAGATTAAAAAATTCCTCCGAATTCTAGTTACGATCAAACTCTTTCAACTTGTCCGAGAAAATTCAGAAACAATAAAAATGTTTCGCTGACCGAAACAAATATACTGTTTCGTCAGATTCCACTCTAAGCTACTTAATTTCTACTTACCGAATAGCTCCAAAAAAATTCTCCAATACGAAAGCTGCATCTAGCCGTTCGCTCTTTATAAATCAGCTCTGAGAAGTTACAAAAGGAAGGAGAACTCCGTCGATCCTTGATCCTGACAAAAACCGTAGCGGTCTCCGAGCGATATCGTCTAAGAATCCAGAGCAGGAACAACCACTTCCTAGATCGTTGTCTTTTCCTACGATCGTGTGGGTCTTTGTTCAGCGATTGTATCCTTAGATCCCTTTCGAAAATAAGCTGAAACAGTTTCACGTGGGTTCGGCCAGGGGTTTCGACCAGCAAAGAGGGGCGGGTTTTGGTGTGCGAGGGGTTTGATACTCCCTTGACCTCATTGAGGGGATAATAGCATCGGGGCTGTTACCGAGGATCGACTTTGCTCGAAGATCGAGCTGTCTGTTCTCTCTCCTCCTACATCGGTGGCTCCCTTAACGTCATCCGAGCGATCGAGGGAAAGGGGTTGGTGGTGGCCTGGCACGGTACAACCGATCGTACGGGTTGTTATCGGAATACCCTCGGCCTCTGTGGCTCTCCGACGGAAACGAGACTTAGCGCCGCGAATGTGTGTTGGTCGATGCTGTTGTTGTTGTTGGTGTTGTTGTTGTTCTCGGGGCGTGTGCAGCTTTCGGTCTCCTTTCCGCCAGAGACAGGTGGCCTTGCTCGCCCTACCTGTAGACGATACACGGGACTACCTTCGAACTACGTGCAAGCCCGGATATAATGCGAGTCGGCGATGTAGATTAGTTCGAGCTGTCTCGTTCTACCTCATCTCTGCTCCCTTTCTCCCCCTTTCTCTCTCTCTCTCTCTCTCTCTCTCTAGAGCCGTTTGCTAGCGATGGGATGGAGCGCTTTGCAAGTATGTCATCCCATAAGTCCTGCTGCCTTCCGACGCTTCCAATGCGAATTTGTCACACTTCGGCATCATTTGGAACTTTTAATCCTTCGATATAATATATATAGTAAATCTTGCTGGAATGTAAGAAACCTTTGTCAGCTTGCCGATATCAGAATATGCTTCTCCACTTTCAGGACCCAGCCTCAGTTTTCTCATTTATGCATATCTCTGCATAAATTCCAGTTTGTTGCGATTTTGAATTTTGATTTTCCACAAAGATCCGCCACCCACTGATCTCTACCGGGGCCTCAGAGTTCTCGATCAAGCGCGAACGGATAAACTCGATCCCATCCTCACTGTTTCACCCTAAACCTTTTTTTTTCCCTTCGTCTATCTTGATTCCGTCACTGTCGAGTCACTTTGTCTCTCCGACTTCGCTGCTCCTCCAGCACTCTCTATCGCTCGCTATGCAACATTCAGTGCACCGTCCCTCATTCGTCTTCACCGTGATCCCCCAGTCTCCTCGGCAAGTTGTCCAGGATGGCAACGCTGGCACACACCCTCCCCGGGGTCTAACGATCAAATCTGGCTGCGCATACAGCACGCTTTGATACCGGGGCTGCTACATGCTACATGCCGCGACGTGTACACGGGACCTCTTGTACACAACGGGGACTAACGAGTGCCGGGCTCGACCTCCTTCCTTCCGATGGAGAACCTCCCTTCCGATCGGTCTTCCACCGACTCGGCCGGTGTATCGACTTTCGGATACACCTGGGAGTGGCACATGATCAGATCATTTCTGAACCAACCCTCGCTGCTCCTGGTGACCTGGATTAGGATCGCAACCCCCGATGCTCGCCACAATCCTCGGTACCGGCTGCAACACTCGATTCAACCCTTAACTGACGGCGAGCCATCTGCGGAACTCCGCCAGTTACAAATTGTACAGTGGTTCTGCTATTTTAACTTGAGAATTATCCCTTCCGATCCGAACGACAAGCCTCCCAGCAGAAATTCGAAAGGGTGGCACTTTTGGTTCCAGCCGAATTATTGACCACGGTGTGCGACGTCACGGTTTAACCATTGGCTGCGAGCGAGGACCCCCCCTTTTCCCTTTTTCCCCGTGCTGTTTCGAGGGACCTCTTGCGAGGCACGGAGAGTATCGCCGTCAGGTTGGAAGAGCTAAACATTTCTTCCGACCTAGAACAATTCGATTGCATATGATCTTTCTTCATCTTACGGATATGAAACTAATGTATTATCTCGTGCAATACCTAAACGTGTAGCAATTGATCAGATACCAACATATTTGATAATTGAAACAGTATTGTGAAGAGTGGTACAGCAATTTTTAGTTGCCACTCTCCCAGTTGCCTCGTCGACTGCTAAGGATTAATTCTCTGGAACCTGAATTCTTGTTATAAACTCAAGAAGACTATATGCAATTTTCAAACTGCAGCTACAGATTAAGGGATCCTGGCCTGTTGGTTATTCCGAATGATTATTCATAGAAATTCTTATGAAAAAGTATAAAAGATCGCAGAAACAACAGGTTCATTCGATTTCGCTCATTAGCGACGGATTACGTTTCAAATTTCAATTGCGGTTGACGCGGAAGGATACTCGGCGCCAAAGACGGATCAAAGGGCGAAATTAGACAGCTTAGCCGATTATGATAACAGGGCCCGTACCAGGAAATAGCAACTCGTAGGACGAGAATGTTCGATAGGCGTCGCAGTGGCTATATCGATTCCCATCTTGCGGAAACGTTCGCTCACCTGGTCTCGGTTAACCGCAGGCTTTAGGGGTGGTTAGAAGAGGCCTAGCAGCGGTGGTTGGCTGCAATCCCTCCCCTACACCCCTAGTCATTACCGAGGCCGTTGCACACCCGGTGATGAAGTTCACCTCGGTGGCCCCGGGAAAGATGACGCGCCTCTCTCAGAAATTTCTGCAATCCCCCTCTCTCTTTCTGTCTCCCTCTTACTCTTACTCTTACCTTCTCTCTCTCTCTTCTCTCTCTCTCTCTCTGTGTGTTACATTCTCTTCTCGAAGCTCGTTCGCGAGCCTCTAAATCGTGTATATTAGTTCCCCTAGACCCTCCCCGGCAAAGGAAACCGCTGCACCTGGTCTATTAATCTGTCGGAACTGCGAAACATCGCTCGGCTAACCATGCTACGGTAGATTATGCTATTTATTGTAGATCCAGATACAGTCAGGAGCCCGGTACTCGCTTGTAGATTATATACGAGAGCGAAGCTCGCGTGTCGGTGAAGTTCCGAATGTCGAAACTGGCCGCCGGGAAATTGGGTAACAACAATTTCTGTTGTGTAGTCGGTTCCCGGGATTCAACCCCGTGGATGTGATTAACTTATCATGGACCTGGGGTCTCCGCGAATAGTAACTGATAAGTAGGTCGCGGTTGGTCGGGACGTCGCAAGAAAGTCTGTTGCGCTAACAGGAAATTACCGCGTATCGCAACGGTGTCAGTGGTTCTTTGACCTACTCGCGGAAACGACTGCAGTGCCAGTAAAATATGTAGATCATTTTTCTCCGGTAGTTGCTTTTCGTGAATTTTTCTATGATTCATTTTGCGGTCGACTTTCTTTACGGTTTTAACAGATCTCCGCCGATCCAGATGCGCGGAACCACGCTGTAGTGGTCGGGACATATAAAATAACGCTACAATAGTTTTGGCAAGAAAAAGCGAGCGACTAATGTGCGCGCGTTTAGGAAGCGTAGGTACACGTTGTATGGCGATTGTGTTTTCGGACCGGTACGGGGTCTGGTCATCTGGCTACGGTTTAGGGGGATAACGTTATACAAAAAACTAGACATCTGGCAATGTCTCGAATGGTCGCCGAATCACCCTAATTTACTTAATCTTCGAGGAAGATTTTTAGTCACGAACGCGCCATAAATATTGTTCGAACGAAACCTGTTCCTGTTCCTGCGCGACGGAACAAATTGGGTAACGGATTTGACATTACGATAGAAGGATGCGATGGCCCACGCGACAATAATAACGAGTTCGATGAACTACCGACACGGCGATGTTTACAGACTCGGTCGATCACCTCGCGGGTGTCATCGAACTCGAACAGCTGATATCGTCGGCGAGGCAAAAACTATCGAAACGCGACAGCTTTTATGCCTCACCAACGACTCGTACCCGAAATCTAAACAAGTGAGATAATCCCCTCGTGGGATTTTGAACACTATCCTTTCCCGGGGTGTTGACAAGGGCCGGTTTCAACAATTCACTTGTCAAACATCTTCCCGGGTTACACCACGCATGTTCTTGTCTTTCAAGCCACCCAAGGCCTAATTTCGCGAATCCGCGAGTCACGGAGAAACTGTCAAAAAATCCGCGGAACGAGGAGGAGGAAGAGGAGGAGGAGGAGGAGGAGGAGGATTGTGTTTTCCCTCTCTCTTGGTACGGGCAACCGCCGCGCCGTCAGCTTTTTTCCAGGGGATTTGGCAGCCGTTTCCCCGCCGTCGAAAGTCGATCAAATTTGTACACGCGCGATTGCCAAAAGCAAGGCAAACACGCTGGCAGAGTAGGAGCGAGGGGTGCACGGCGGGATTGAATTAAAATCGAATGGCCGGCAAATCAATGGGTCAACAAATCGATGCATACGAAACGCGATTACGAATATAAAACGAGGAAATGCTTTTCGCGCACATAAATTCCATGCGGCGCGGCGCTGCGCTCGTGTTCTTCGGCTCGAATATTCATTGCCGCGCTTCGCCATCGGCGCGAGGAACGAGAAATAAAAGGAGAGGCGTTACGAGAATCGATCGAGAGAGAAGGTCGACGCAGAAGTGCCTACGGCATAATCGAACGATAGCCGCTTGTTTACCGGCAACGTGCGGATTGATAAAATCGCCGATTTACAACGTTGGACGCCGCGCGTCTCTCTGTCGTTTCTGGTTGCATACAACGACGCCTGGTTAAGCCATTTGTATTCTATGGAAAAATAAAATACAATGCTCTTTGTCAATATTTTTTTTTGTCAGTATTAATACTTTCAGCCTCAAACGGTAAGAACGTCGATACAGCACTTTCTAAAAAAAAATCTGAAAAAATTCGTGAACAATACTTATACCTATACATTGATGTTGTGAAGATATACATGACGTCGCTCTGCGGAAGAAACCTTCAGAAATTGTTAATAACGACAGTGACCTAAATGATTGCCTTCCGAAATAGTATACACTGATTGGGGAAATCGTTTGCGAATGATTCAGTACGAGTCCGTAGTTTTATAAACGAAGATTTAATTGGTGGGATTCATTAGCGACTTCCTTCGTCGACCGGTGACAGTATACTCTCGTCATTGTATTAAGTCCGTGCTTCATTTCGAATTTTCCTATTCAATTCAACCAGGTTTCTTTAATAAAATCGCACCGCGTTAGCAGTGTAAATTGGATCGTAATTGTATTCATTCAGGTATTAATTACTTCATATCGTTATCACGCCTCTGTATTTATGTTCACGGCGTTCGTGTCGGAAGAATCACCGTGTTAACAGGTTAATGGCATTGCTAGCTTGACGAGAAAGTTATTGCGTTATTGCGAATAATTAAAATCGTTCACAGCTGAAAATGTTGCTCGCGGATTACCGCAATGAAATTCGTTCACCCTTGCAAATCGAAAAGAGACTCAAATTAAAAAAAATTCATTCCTTAACCCTTTGCACTCCGGTCGTCGCCGATAATGCGACATTTTAAATATGAACTTTAAACATAAAATTTCATTTTGTTCAAGATTTATAAACTTGAACTTGTTCTATACAATGTAGCTAAGGAATAAATATTTTGTTTTATCGCAGCAACCGTATTTTTTTAATTACCGAGCAGAGGATGATTCTACATGTAAAAATAAGTCGGGGAAAAAAAGAAATAACATTTTCTCGTTTCACGCCTTGTTTTCGAGAAAATTAATTTTGAAAATGCAGCGAATGCAGGGTGAGTTGCCTAACGTTGTCACCTCAAATATCTTTGTTGTTCTCAAAGATACGTTAAATGTCTTGAGGACATTTTGGGATATAGCGCTGCAGTTGTTGGTGTACTACACGAGTCGGTAGGCTGGAGTGCAAAGGGTTAATTTTCGAGTTATTTCGCCCTGTAGAGCGATCCCGGTTGTATGGGTAGCGCGCAGAGGTCGAAAAGAATCGGAGGCTTCGCGATAATTCTTGGGACGCTGCTGTGCGGTAAGTTCCACAGGCTCGGAATTTTTCTGGTTTCTGTTTGGACGATTCACAGCAGCGACTTCTCTCTGTCTCTGGTGTCCCGTAGCGCAACAATGCTCGCGCACACGCATTGCAGCTATTCGTCTCTGTGTATTTGCATAGGTCGAGCCGTGGCTGGTACACGCGGCGGGTACAAGCCGGGTACACCGGTCCAGCCTCGCGGAAACATACAGTGTCGCGGAGATTGGCGGTGAGAAACGAAACAAAACGCGGGAACGAAACGCGAACGCCGCGCCGCGCCGGTCGAAAGTGATTTCGATGAATGTTTCATGGGCTTCGTGAAGACCCGAGATTGGGGACTCGTCGTTTTTTCACCGAAGAGAGACAGAGAGAGAGAGAGAGGAGACCGACAAGCGGAATGGAGAGTTAATTGGGGCTGATTTAATTTCAATTTTAGAACGACCGCCGCGCCGCGTCTCCCCGGGTTAGATAGAGCGGAAGAGGACCAGGGAAGAAGCGAGGCAGGCCAATCGACGCAACGACGAAATTTGAAGCCTCCAAAGCCACTCGCCGGAAATCTGGACCACCGGATCCATGAACGTTACACCGCTACGGATCAAGCGAAAAGCCCGATCCACAAAGGAAAATAATATTCCGCTACGTAACTGGGTTAACCGGAAGGAATTTCCGTTGCTGCCGTTTCGATCGACGCGTGCTTACTTTCCTTCTTACTGTGCGAACGGTCCAGCCGGCATGCTTCCGTTCTACATCGACAAAGTGTTTTGGTTGTAACAACAATGTCGCGACACCTCAAATTATTTAATGCGAATAAACCTCGTCTTCGAGATTTTTTCTTATCGAACCGAACAACATTTTGTTTTATGAAAATCGTCAGGCTTATTTGTATCGCTTTTGGATGTATTCGTGATGATTTTTACAGCTTCCTGTCGACGAAATTATAGCGGATACGCAGAATTCTTCTGACAACGGACAACTCGCAGCAATGCTCGACTGGACGGAACAATAGCGACGTTTTAGAAATAGTTGAACGTTCTGATTATTACAAGAGAGTCTTGCAGACTGTTTAATAGTTTTCCCCGAAGGGCTACATTGAGTGACCATTAAATCCCATTCGCTACGGAATGAAAAAATATTCGCTCGCACCCCGTATTTACCTTGTTCCGAGACGATTACGAAGCGAGCAGGGCAGCGCATGGCTCCCCGTTTAACATAAACGAGGAAATCACGGCGAGATTAGGGTTTACGAGGCAGGGTTCACAGCGCCGCGACGACCGATCGTGCAAAAGATTAGCGTCGCGCGAATTATTGGCACGGCTCGGTTAAGTTATCCGGCCCATTTATGCTCGCGTCGACTCCGACTGTGTTTATTTGTTTCGCGTGCGAATGTGCCCCGCTGTATAGTAACTTGCGTCGCCGGGTACATAATCCTTATCGTTGCTCGTCGAGTTGTTACAACGTTCGCTTTCTCCGAGAGTGGATGGAGCCCCGTCTGTCACAAGATTAAAACATGCAAGAATGAAGCTAACGAAGTACAAACGTCAGAAGAACATATTACGGTTCGGTTTCTGGTGTGTCCGTCGCCATTTACTTAACGAAGAGATTAACCAGCGTTCACTCAACCCGGAAATGGTGCCACTCGTTACACGAGAATTACATGAAAAATGGAATGTATGCATCCACATTTGGAAAATTGAAACTGGAATTATCGGAGATACGATGTAAAGGAGAGAAGAAAAGATAGAGAATCGCATCTGGAGTCTCCAGAATAGAAAATGAAAATTAGAAATGTATTTATCCGTCGCCAATTCAAGGGAGAAGATAAAACGGCGGATCAGCTGCAAGCATTTTCGCGTGTATCTAATTTTATCGTATCAGACAGATGGAAAAGAATAGAAACAAAAAATTATTATCCGTACCATTGTAGAAATCGTCGAAAATGGAACCGTCGATCATAAAGAATCATAAACACATAAATGGAAGCAAATGGAAGAATTTCATTGCGCAGAGAGCTAAAGTAAAGCCTGGAACAAAAATGGTGAAAAAGCGAAAGAACGAACCACGGGGACGAATATTTTTCCGTTGCAGGAGCGTTTATCGCCATTTGTCCGGCGGGAAGATCGTCAGAGGAGATTGCGGGAGAGAAGGGAATAATTTCCCTTTATAAATAAAAAGCAATATGCAGCGCTGGAGGGAGGGCGGTATCGATTCGGGCCGGATATGGGAAGAACAAAATATGCGCGGCCGGAATTACGAGATTATTAGAATTATTTGCGTTATTGCGATATCAAGAGTACAATATTATTCGTTGAATTTAATCGTTGTTGCGGCTCCGCGTCGGCCTCGATAAAACCGTCGGCCGAGTGTTTTCAATTTTTCAGTCTCCGTGGAAACCGATGCTACGAATCCGACGTAACGAGGCTCGCGGGGGCTGCTGGGAGGCCGACTACGGTGACGAAAAACGTCGCCCGTAAATTTCTACGAACGCATTCCACCCCAATGACCGTCATTTCCTTCTTCGGATTTATAAAACTCGCCGCAGGGCCGATCGATCGCTGTGGTCCCCAAAAATCGAAGGACCATGCTCGATTTTACTGCTCCGATTCGAGAAAAATTGGTGTTCCGAATAATAGGGTTGGCAAGAAAGTAGTTTCGGTATTTTAAGGTGAAACAGAGCCGAATTTTTTTATTCGAGCAATGAACTTTAACGAGTAAGATATTTGCCCTATCGTTCGATGACCTTTTGCCATAAAGAAAAAATCGGAAAATATTTTATCGATTAAAGTTCATCGTTCGAATAAAGAAATTCGATTTTGTTTCACCTTGAAATACCGAAATTACTTTCTCGCCAACCCAATATTATCGAATCGCATACCTTTACCGTTGCTAGTAGAAAAGTCTAGCATTAACCAGCCGCAACTACACCACGAATCGTGATCAGTAGAGATTACTCCGTTGTTAGCAGTCCGATCGAAAATGTTTTTAGCAGACATAGCATGGTTTCGAGAGAGCTTTCACGTAGAAGCATTCAAGTAGATCAGATTTTCACTGACTAGACACCTCTTTACAAACTAGACCTTATATTTGCTGTGTTTATCTAGTTGTATTTCTGTGATAATCGGCTTTAGAAATATTTAGCTGCGCCACACAGCTTTATCGTTAGAAGTGGATAAGTTTATAAGTTCAGAAGTTTATACTGGTCAGGTACGGTTTTAGAAACTACAGTTCATATTTTATGTGTTTATACAGTTTTCCTTCTGCGGTAATCGGCTTTAGAAATATTTATCTGTGCATCGTACCTATACCCTGCGCGGAGAAAAGACTTGCACGGACGTAGAGGATAGGATTGGAATTTCAATGTTCTGTATTTATATAGTTTTAGTTCGGAGATAATCGGATTTGAAAATACTTATTTTCGAACATGAACATTGAAACATTCATTGATGCAAGTGGAAAAGGTTGTCACTAGTAAGGCACGTTTGACGTATCTGGATTTCATATTCTACGTATTTATATTTCTGGAAGAATCTACTCTTTAGTAATTTGAAAATCGTCCCGTTGCTCTTGCAAATAGATAATTCTAGAATTGATCAGACACGGTTGTACAATCTAGACTGTCAATTCTATGCATTTCCAGCTGTGTGTCCAATGCAATCTTACCGGATAATTTACGTAATTTATGTATAAGGCATACTAAAATTAAAATTAAAAAATCTCTAATCACATTCTACGCCTCCATTAGTATAAAATTTAACGTTACACATCATTCATTTCCCAGCAATTACATTAATCCAGCTGCCCCCGTACACGTGTAATTTTGCACACATCCCCCAGCTAATTGAGAGCTAATGAATGCTGCGAGCATTCAACGAAGTTTAATACCGCATTTACAAGCACCAATTCCATACCATAAAACTTGAAAAATTCTCCCCCGTACGAACGTTTAAACTCATTATAAAATATGTTCGACGTCGATCAGAACTCATTACAAGTAGCTAAATCACGGTGCCAATATCATCCCCAATTGCCAGCCATGAAATTTGAATACAGCGAAATTGTCGGGCGCCGCGAAAAAGCGTTTAAACGCGTCGCGTTAAAAAGCGTACTGTCGACGCACACGTTCACGGCCGTCATTGAATATCATACTAAAGTTAAATATGCGCGCATACGCGGGCCCACTTAAAGAGGTTAAAATCTGCTCCGCGAGAGAATTAACAATTTGACGGGGGTGGGGACACGGAGAGGGAGAAACACAAGAGAGGAGAGAAAGAGAGGGTGAGCACGTAGGTGCACGGTCGAGTACGTACCAACAACGGAATAAAATTATCTGCACGCGCGAGCACCGCGCACGGATAATGAAGAATGGCCGGCGTTCGTATTAAAAATCGCCGGTAGCCGTGAATAATAGGGCGTCCCGCGCTCGTAAAGAACGCCTTTACTGCTTGCTTGTACGTTATAAAATTATTACTGCCGTGGCAGCGTGAAACGCGCCATGGCGACGGCGATGGAGGCGGGCGTCGCTCACGGGAGACCGGTTGCGAAATACCGATCCGCTCGTAATAAAAAAAGAAAGAACGCTTCGCTTCACAATTTTCTTTTATATCATTTTGGGACACCCTGTAGACGCGTCGACTAAAATAGTTTACGAAACATCGAAGTTTTGTAATGTTTCTTCGAGACTCGCGTTCTTCGCGATTTTGAGTGCTGAGTGTAGCATGCAATTAAAAACAGAGTGGCAAGATCAGGAACGAGGAACTGCCTGGACTACGAGATCGTGGACGTGACACGCGTGTGGAAGTGGTAGCGACCGTGTTGAGTCCGAAGATGCGATCTGCATCGGGGACAAACGAATACAAAAGCTCGGAAAGAAAAGAGCGGCGAGTGTCCCACGCGTCCGATTTTTCACGGACGATTTCGGAGCGCCGTAATAAAGGAAGATCGTCGAGGAAAAGAAGGAATGGGAAAAGGAAGAGACAGCGGAAGGCTGTACCGCGGAAGGGTGGCCGCGAAGTAAAGACGAGAGGGAAGAAACAAACGAGCCGCTCGGCCCGGCTAGCCTGTCCCTCGGAGTGTGTTTAAGCTCTTTTATTTCCAACGCGACGTCCGCGGTTGGAAAACAAAAGGCATGGGTTGGCAGATCAAAGAGCGTAGGAAACTCTACTCGGAGACTACTTCCTCGTCCCCGTTCCACAGTGAAGAGAGAGCTCTCTCTTTTGCGGCCGTTTTCCCCCGCGTTTCCATCGCGCTTTTTCAACCGATTCTCTATCTGCCGTCGCGAACGCTGTCCTTTTTTTCAGACCGATGCGCGTATCTATCCTTTCCTTTCATTTCCTTTGGCTTCCCACTCCTCGATCGTCAATATTTTGACTGGAAAAAAGCTCGGTTTTACATAAGCCGAGACGGAGAGAGACAGAACACGCCGACGATGGAAAACAAGGTGAAACCGACGGCAAAAGGATCCCACGCGGCGTCTTTATCCCGGGCAATAGCTTTTAGCGACCTGCAAGCACTCTACCTCCGATCCATGGGATGAAGTTCTAACACCGATGGGATGGAGCAGCTTGCAAACACTATACAACTGTCGCTGATTAGCTCCAGACTCTCTAAAAGTATCGCAGAAAATGCAAATGCGAAAAGTGGTTCTTCCAACGCGAGGACTTCGAATCGCTCGTCGATCATTCACTGCAGATACATGTTCCGAACATACGCTGCACGGCTTCGAAGAACATCTACAGCAATCCCTTTGTTGTTGGTTTGCTAATTTATCTAAATGCACTCCACTTTCTTTCTTTTCATTGAGATTCGCGCAACGCATGAGATTCACATAAAATTCCACGTTCATAACAAATTTTCATTAATCAAGACAATCAAGAGCAATGAAATTCTACATTAAAATGTTACATAGTGTAAAAATATTTTCTAAATATCTCGAAACAAGAAATATAAATAGCGACAACTTAGACCACTTTCATAATTATGGGCACATACATGTATAGTTTCTGTTTTATGCATTTACGCCAAAAACGAGTAGATCAGGCATGAAACTGGGTTTCTTTTTTCCCCCTGTCCTGTCGTCGACAACGACAACGCTATTTATGTTGCCATTATCTTTTCACCGACGGTTTATTACGGTCGATATCGTGTCGTCAAGACATCGCCTGTCGAGCAGATCCTTCGACGCTCGCAAATTGCGCGTCAATTAATCGCGGCGGCTGCTCCGCGGCGCTCTTCGACCCCGATGCGACCCGATGCGACCCGATGCACTTGCACTCTTCCACCTTTTGCCACCTTCCGCGTAATCCGGTTACCGGGCCGCCTTCTCGCGGATAATCTGGGCGCGTTGCTTCTCTCTAATGCATTAAGGATCGGCGTGGTCTTGAGCGAATAGCTGTCCGCGTTGAGGCTTTATTTATTTATTGATTGGTGGATCGTAGTTGTGCGCACATAGTCGACGATTTTATTTGTGAATTTCTGGATACTTGGGCGACCTTATATTTGGTTGGTTGGAAATAACGTGGATTCGTTTCACCGTTGACAGACAGTTTTATTTCGTTGAATTGATCTTGATATTTCTTATTTTACGCCATGTTCTAAATTAATTTCATAAAGAATTTATTGCACGAGAGAACACTTTATTCAAAGTTCCACGGTACCTTATGAGAATGTATTATTTAAACGTTACCAAACCAGACCAGTAATGTCAAACTAATTGAAACTCGCCTAGCAATCTCAGCTGGCACGGTAATCCGCAAAAATCGCACGAGAACGAATCTCATAGCAATCGCTAAAGATATCAATGTCCCGAATGAAATATCACCATTGTCCCGAACAAAAGGCCATCGTGCTCTAAAAGCGCAGACTCGGACACCCGCGCAGCGATCACATTTCGAATTGTCTGGCATCCGACAGAGTGCGCATCCCGTCGAAAAAGAAGAGTATCATAATTTGCGATGCACCGGAGCGATTAAAGCATCCGGTATCCACGAGAACGCGTCGTTTTATTCAAATCGGTGGGAACGGGTCCGATCGCCGCGGGCCACGGTCGAACGGATACACCGTCGGAATCGATTAACGCGATACATCGGACGTGTCGGATTAATGTTAATAACGAGGTTCACGAGCCTAGCCGAACCGAACCGAGCCGAGCCGAGCCACGAATTTATTTACCGCCGCCGCGGCTGTTACGCTCGTGACACATATATTGCCGCCCGATGACAATGCCGGCTGATTGATATTGCGCGTCGCGGGTTTAATACTTAATCTTTAATCAATAGCGGCGACAACTGGGCGATGGAAACGCGTGGCCGAGCCGGGTCGGGTTCGGGACAGATTTGGTTCGTCCGGGCCGGACCGGGCCAGATGCCCACAGACCGGCGTTATTGGATTTCCCGGATCTGAATTCACGATCGCTTTCAATGGAGACGACAATCCGAGTCCGACCCGCACGGATCGAAAGGGGACGCTCGATTCCGGCCAACAAGCCTATTCGTTTAAAGCGTTTCATTTAAATGCGCGGACAAAACGGGCCGCGCGTCCACGATGATTAAACTGTAGCCGATTCTGCGACACCTTTGGCCGACGATAACGCAACGATCTACATACTATGCGATTGTCAGCGGCGCATGCATGCTCGGCTGTCTTCTTGCCAGCTCTGATTAAATTTTGCGATACCGGATTGTTCGCCGGAAACTGTTAACGTCGTGTCGTTTGTTCATCGATGTTCCTGCTGTTGATGTTGATGCTATTGCTCACTTTGGTAGAAAAATTCCATGAACGCAGCCCGCGTAGAACATGCTATAAACACAGCCAGAATCGATCGTTTTCCATGGTTTGCGAATATTCCATCGAGAATCCGTTCCAGCAGTAATTACTGTAAACTTCGACTTCTGTTCCAACTTTTGCATTGGCAATTCTAAAAGTATGCGCACCGATTGGAACCAGGCTAGAACGATCCTAACCTGGGTAGATCGGTAAACTACAAGGTACCAAGCGTTTATAGACTTTATCGACTACTATCGCCTCGTGTTCCTCATATCGGAGTAACATTTTATTCGTTCGCGCAAAAATAGGCGGTCTAAGGGCACCGTTTCCGGAAAATGTTGTCTGATTCGGCCATAGCCAATTATTGTTCGAATCTCACGTGTAACGGGAACTGCGGACTGTATAGGTTTCAGATAAGAAATTTCCGATACAGTGTCCGTAACACCGACGAACAACGATTTAGCGTGGAATCGTGAGAGAAGATTCGCAAAGAGGGTTTGCACGAAGTTTGCACAGAGTTTCTCTTTCCCTCTCTCTCTCTCTCTCTCTCTCTCTCTGTGTCTCTCTGTCTCTCTCTGTCTCTCTCTGTCCCGTGTGCAAGGGAGCGTCGCGAAAACCCGTCGCGATGGACGATGCGTTAATTATACACCTCGCTACTACACCAGCTATTAGCAAGCGTTCATTATACTCGGCGTGATAGCCGCAACATTGTCGTCATTCCCTCAAACGGTTCATCTAATTTCTCGACACGAATCTACTTGAGCGCTTGCACGTGATCATTACACGCTCCCAACTTACCTGCTGCCTCCCCCTCTCGATCGTTATCTCTGTAAAACATTCATGGTGTATTACATAATTTACCGGTCTGTCATATTAAAAAATAAAAGGAAAGCTCAGAGAGCATAGAACGGTGTACGGTGCGCGAGAATATAATTAATCGGGACCGTGTGCGAACGTAATTAATAAGCACCGGGGAGTAATCGTTTCCTGTTAACCAGAGGGGAGAGTGCTATGCATATTTCAGTGCTAGCGAGTTAGGTGAAGGTCCAATCATACATATTTGATAGAATCAGTCTGCTGCTATGCTCTGATGCAATTTTAATGCTTCAGAAATCATCCGTATACCAGAGAATTTCTGACGAAGTACATTCTAATCGGTAAAGTTAGCCGTGTCCGAATATTAGTATTTATATTCGTTCGCACAAGGGTGTTTTAGTTAGGGTTGAGTCGTATTGTTCCGATACGGTATACAGATCACAGTGTAAGTGGATGTAGTGAACCATGAGGCCGGACATCTCTGTATAGGATGCGTATAAATCACAATGTAAGTGGATTTAGTAAAGCATAGTCAGGCATCTGAATACAGGCAGTACAGTGATAATTGTGTAAGCGGATGTAGCAAATCGTGATCAGACATTGCAGCGAAACAAGACGAGAAAAACATTACGAGTATTTAGTAGCGTCGATGCACTGTTTACAAGTTATCAAAATTATTCACGAAGGAAAGAGCTTTTGGTAATTATTTACAAAGAGGCACACCTCTCCGATCTTCATGAAATTTAAATATGTTATGCAGCTAGGCAGAGGCTCTCTCTTAGTTTTCGAGATATTCGCAGAAAACTATTGCCACTACTGGATTGAATTTTCCGTATTCCTGCACACTTCCGTTTTCGTAATAAAAGAGAGCTCGAATGATATTTAAGTTTCATCAAAATCGAAGAGAAGCGCCTCTTTGTAAATAATTACTTTGTACAAAGATCCGCAGGTCCAATGATCGTCCATATTGTGTTAGACGTTGAACGGTATACAGGGTGTCTCAAAATTCCTTTTCCGTATTCGTGCACACTTCCGTTTTCGTAATAAAAGAGAGCCCGAATGATATTTAAGTTTCATCAAAATCGAAGAGAAGCGCCTCTTTGTAAATAATTACTTTGTACAAAGATCCGCAGTCCAATGATCGTCCATAGTGTGTTAGACGTTGAACGGTATACAGGGTGTCTCAAAATTCCTTTTCCGTATTCGTGCGCACAGCCGTTTTCGTAATAAAAGAGAGCCCGAATGATATTTAAGTTTCATCAAAAGCGAAGAGAAGCGCCTCTTTGTAAATAATTACTTTGTACAACCTCCCATTTACGGATGTTGAAGAAATATTGAGACACCCTGTAGAGTGCGGACGAAAGATGTTCTCCGAGAGTAGTATAGAATTTGTTGACGGTGTGTTTAATGGGAGTAGCCACGATTGGTTAAGTACACGTGGAGTGAGATTCACCGATTGGAAGCGATCTCGTCCGGCTTCTTTCATCGCGGAGTTACGTACTGCAGTAATTAGCACGAGCAAACACATCAATGACGTGTTGAAGCATCGTTAGCAAGATGCATATGGAATATCTCGTAAACTAATCACTGTACAAGGACCTTACGACACCGCGCTGTTTATACACCGAATGATTCACGGACTCGACTCGTGTAAACAGACACTTGCACTTCACCGGAGTGATGTACACAGATGAAGTTTATTAAACTATGATACATCCCTAACCACGCCACTTTCTTGCGTCACTGTTAGCTTTGCAAAGGCCATTTCTCTTGATCAACGGAGCTTATAGTCGCTCGACGAACCAACAAAACCTGTGTCCATAACGTGACAGTGCGCTGAATTATGGCGTGCCATTAAATCTCATCGAGCTTTCACGAATAAAACTTTTCGAATAATAAATTGTATCGGTCTCGAGGAACTTTTCTGTCAGAACAAACATTCAGGTCGTTTTTTATGTAACAGATGATTCATAGTTGACAGCTGGATTCGTGGGAAAGCGAAGTAAGTGATTTTAAGAACAAACCTCTGGAAATCATGAAAATTGACTCGACCGGGTAAAAGTAATTCGACGTGAGGTAAATGGACTAGCTACTTTGAATTCGTTAGGCGAATTCGAAGAAAATTCATTGCGATGCAGTTGACTCTCGTGTAATTAACGATCGACGAATTCGTTGTAACAGCATTTGCTCGCGACGAAGAGAATGTTATACAGAATGTTTCGCCGTGTCTCGCAACTACGATTTCAACAATGAATTTCGCAAGACTAATTAATTCCTCCGGCGTTACGCTTATTACGTGCAGAATTCTATTCACGATCTTTCGCAGTCGGCAACCCAAGAGCAAAGTCATAAAAATAATCAGCTCGTTCTCGAAATCTGCAAGAATGTTTCTTCCCAGGAAATTCTGAACTGGTAAACTCAATTTTCACGGAAGTTCGCGTAACGAGCAGAAATTTCCCTTTGGCTCCCTTACAACGAATCTTCCAAAGAATGAATCTCTAAAAATAATTAATTAACTCTCGCAGCGGGGAGAAATTTTTCTGAGGTTCCCGCGCCAGACGAGTAATCCGAAGCCATCAGCTGGATTTGCGCGAAGTTCTCTCGCAAGAGAATCCAGAGACGGCCCAGTTGCTAGAATAACCCGGCACGTAGGCGAAGGGAAAACAAACAGCGGGCAAAAGCTTTCGCAAAGCTGGGCTCTTGCTTGACTCTAATCACCCCGGCGAAAACAAGCCCGCGAGCCCTCAGTAGGTCGTGCCTAGGTATCCGAGGTCGGCTAACGAGCGTTAATCACAAACCAGCGAGAAAGAGCAAGAGAGAGAGAGAGAGAAAGAGAGAGAGAGAGAGAGAGAGAGAGAGAAAGAGAGAGAGAGAGAAAGAGGGAGAGAGAGAGTCATGATCGTAGGACAGGTCCAACGAACCCGGCAATCGCGTGAGCCATCAATTTTTCTTCAGGACACAGAAGGCCTTTCTCTGTAAAGGGACTCTCTGCCCTGGACTCTCGAGTTGCGGAATTGTCGGTTGTGCTCCCAGGGCAATTCGGGATGCCAGCCAACCCCTAAATCCACTCTTTGCAACCCAGGTTTGTTTTCCTGTCTCCCTCGTCCAGGGGATACGAGTTCTGTAATTAAAGCGGCGACCCCCACGGTCCGACGCGTTTGACAATCCGAATGCGAACACTTCAAAGACAGATCGCGCGATTTTATATCACCTTTCATGCCCGACGCGATCAAACAGACCACGATACAACCCTGCCACGGCTCTGTGATGCTCTGCCCGTTACCGTTCTCCTATCTTTCGCTCGTGTTTCTCTGCTTCTTCGCTGTATCGAACAAACCACGTCGCTTGTTAGCTCATATTTTTCGTTCTAACAGCGTGACGAAGCTTTATGTGGTTCAGATTGAAGGAATGGCAATAATCGTTGTCTAACACCAAGTTTACGGAGCACGCTAACTGACAATTTCGATTATTTGTAAAAGTAACGGGACTACGTGTCTCGAGAAATTCGATCGTTTGTAAAAGTAACGAGACTAATTAGTTCAGTAAAACCGAAGAGCAACCGAACCATAGGAATATTATTGAAGTGTTATTATACTGCACGGAAGCTTTTGATCTCGTACGATTTACGGTTACGTCGTCTGCCGACAGTGTAAGTTTGTCCCAACAGCTAGCTTCAGCTGTCGAGTTAAATAACAGACAGTTTCAACATTGACCAGCGTCATCATCGTGTAGAACGATCGCGGATCATCGTTTTATTGCTCTCGATCTACAGAGGCTCGAATCGATCGTGGAATCGATGGAACAGGCCAAGGCGACGCGCGTTCCGACGCTATAGTCCGTCGATCATGGCAGTTAGGGGAACGCCGGCGCTTGTAGCCGGTGTATCGCGTGCCGCGTGCGGCGACGGAAGTGGCATCGCGGCTCTCTCGCGCACCTGTGCTAGAGCCAGTATGCGAAGGCCGATTAGAAAGTAGGCTTCACCGGTAACCGCAAGCGCCGGCCCATCACTTATGCAACAGGCCGCGAAACTGGAGCGAGTTGAATTCTTGATGGCCGTCCGCCCGCGCCTGTCATCTTTCTTCCCGCGAGCATATCGAGACCTCTCACGCAGGCAATTCCGTGTATGTACGAAATCGAACCGAACCCGAACCCGAACTCGATGCCGGGCGCCACTTACGTCCCACTGAATCATGCATCGGCCAATCAATTGGTCAGCGCTCGCGCGCAAACCCCCTTTCCAGCCGTATCGATGCGAGGGAATGTTTTAGTTATTGCTCTCGGTCGATGCCCGAGCCCCCTCTCCTCTAGCAGAGACGTCTGGATTATTATGCGAGTACCTAACCTGTCGGCAAAGGTTGCTGTCAAAACCGTGGTTGTAAAGGGAAACGCAATTCGCGTCAAAATTTCGAAAAATTTCAGCTTACGTGTTGATTTGAGAAAGTCATGAGACCAAATTCGAAAAGCTCAGAAAATAACCTTATAATTACTTACTTAACCTTTATGTAGTCAACCAAAACGTGTAGATTATTAAAAACCTGTAATATGTTTGCACAAATTCTCATTACAAGACTATGAATTAATATGTTAGCGAGTAAAGAATGTGGACATTCAGGGAAATTTTCTAATATTTTTTAGAGGAACATTAACAAATTGTTGAGAGAAATACAGTAAATGGGTGCTCCGATACCCGGTTCACTGCACAAGGGTTAACCAATGCCCTACGTCGAAGAATTAGTAATCAAAATTTTAAACGGCAATATCTCGAAAATGAAAGTATGCGACACCTGACATTCTTCCTGACAACCACAGAAATATCCGCGACCTTCCAAACTGTATGTACGTCGCGGCGTCGACCGTTATTTTGGCGACGATTGCACGACATGTAGGAATTTCAGGGGTTGAAATCCTATCGATGGATACTTGAGTGGACTGTAATTTGATTGGTTCGAGACGCGTCGCTGGAGGTTGAATAGTATATTTTTGACTAGTAGCCGAGATACAGTTGACGATATTTGCGCGACAGTTACTTTGCTTATGTATAAAAAAGGGAAGTGGAGACGGTATTTATAGGTAGAAAGGAGAAAGGGAGGGGGTGTATAGGGGAAGTTATCAGGTGAAGGAAAAACGTTGCACATGTTGACCTGAGGCTTAGGCTCGGACCGAAACATCATTTTACCGTTTTAACGGAAATATTGGAATTCCCCAATTCGGCACGTAGAGGCGTTTTCTGATACCCCTCGGACACGCGAACCAGTAAAACCTCCGTAAAGGTGCCCCACGGCGTTCACAGAGGACCCCCAATTAAGATGTTTCGCGAGGGACGGAACACAAACCTTGGATCGTAGGTATTGCATCAGGAATGTCTGAAACTCTCGTTAGGTGATGTGCTAATCTATACGTGGTGATTCACGCAGTTGTAACAATTAGCGTGTC
The DNA here is from genome assembly GCA_028455805.1 of Lasioglossum figueresi. Lineage (NCBI taxonomy): Eukaryota > Metazoa > Arthropoda > Insecta > Hymenoptera > Halictidae > Lasioglossum > Lasioglossum figueresi. The sequence goes on along the minus strand of CM052192.1, from coordinate 6,227,018 downwards.
CCGAGCCATCGTCTTATATCGAAAGAAGGTTGTACGAAACCATATCCGATGCATTATTATACCTTTTCATAAATGAAAATCGAATATAATCATTCCGCGATGTTCGGCGGGCTCTAACCAAAATCTGTTTCTGTTTTCAGGTAAGGGGGGCCATGACGCTATCGATAGGAGTCGCGATTAGGTAAGAACGGGCTGGCAGGCCCGCTTAATGATCATTAAAGTGGCGGCTGTCGCGCGAAACGTTCGCCGCTGCAGCTGGCCGCCATCTGCGCCGTAATTAGTAGGTAAACGTCCCTATAAATTTCCCGGCTACGAGCCGTCCGACGGCTAATAACAAAAAAAGCGCGGAGGCGGGAAAAACCGGGGGAAAACATGTCGGGAAAAATTTCAGGGATCGTTAAGCGTCGGCTCGGGGGATTGTAAGGGGTTGTACAGGAATTTGTTGGTCAGGGAGTGAATGGTTTGGGGTTGAAGAAGGCTGGTCAGAGCATCGTCGGTTATCCTCGAGGTCGATATCGTCGGCTATCTTCTCGATTGTTTGTTTATCGTTGAACTCGAGAGGGTTTCGCTGGTTCTGGCAGCCGCGAAGTTATCATCGTTCCTCGAGAGGATAGATTCTCATCCCCTTGGAAAATAGGGGCTGTGCTTGTTCAGCCGGACCCAGTTTCGACGCGACGCGTCAATAAATAACGAGAACGGCTGTCTGATATTTTGAAAGAAATCAAAGTTTCAACGGACCTAGTTCGGCCCGTTTGAAGTCGCTGGCCGACATTAACGAGTTCCGCTTCCTCTCCGCGGCGACTTCCTTCGGTTTGAAGGCTCGGGAAAAATCAATTTCAATGTGTTGACTGTCCCTGTTAGCATACGCGAGCCTCGCGCGGCGCTCTGATCGGACTGGAATATTCGTTTTCACGGCGATAAGTTTTTGCGATTGGTTATTTCGATTTCGGCTTCTCGGGGAGGCAAGAATTTTTATTTTCATATCTGAGGATGAAAGTACAGCTTCCGCTGGATCGAGAGAAGTACTCCAAGCATTGTTTCCAAATTTAGTTTACCGTTAGAAACATTTCTGGGTCTGACGTTTGTCGTTGGTTAACGCGTTAGAATTTTCCACGCGACGATCTCGCGCCTGCAGAAAATAAAACAAAAAAGAGAAAAACGGATTACGCGAGCTTTTCCAGCGCGGTAATTAGAAAAGGGGCGCGCGCACGAGGAAGTTCTTAATCTGTGAGAAGAGGGGCGCATATCAGATTGGGCCCGGTGGTCGGATTAATCCGCGAGATAGGTCCCGGTGACGACGTTAGAGTCTGCTTCTTTTTCTGCCGGGCCTTTCGCCGGACTCCACACACGGCTGGTATCAGCATGATCTTAATTCAAAGCATGACCGCGACCCTACCGGGGCGCTCGTCGGACCCCCCTCCTTGCTCTTACCGGGGGCCGTGACAAATAGCTTTTAATTTCTCGCCACTGTTTACCCAAGCTACTCCCGAATTAATTGCCCGTTACCCGGCTTCCGGACGTTATCTTATCGCCGGCCACTTAAACAGCCCCTACCTGGCTTGTCGGCCCGCGAACAGCCCCTACGTCCCTTCCGAGGTGTGCGGGGGGTGGATCGGAGGCGATACGGCAGATCTAAACCGATGATTATGAATGCAGACCGCTGTGCAAGCCTCTCTTCGGCGAAACGGAAGCCACGAGCCGCTATTTGCTGGAGCCACTGACGAGCTGCGATCCCCGAGTATCGTTGCGAGTATCTCTGCCGGGGATGGGAGATGCGAAAACTTCAAGTTTCTTGGAGAATTGTGGGGTCCGATGGACTGTGGTTTTGGTAACAGACTGTTCTGATTGTGAGTTGTTCTGTGGAGGACGTGGAATAGTCCGAGAGGACGTGAACAGTGCTGATAGGTTGAATTAAGAAGCGTTAAGAATCATTGGAATTTTATGCAGACGATTAAAGCGAAAACTTTTTTTCGCTGAAAAATGTATAATAACAACGGTTTCGCTCGAAGAACGTCATACATCGAGGAGAATGTGAACAGTGCTGAAAGATAGATCGAGAAGCATTAAGGAACATTGGAGTTTTATGCAGAATTTTATGGATACAGAAGTTACACGGAAATTGATTTCTCCTGTTCGGAAGTTTAATAGGATGAATGTATAATGTAGTCGTTTCACTTCAACGAGTATATTCGTCCGGAAGATTGTGAACAGCTCTGAGAGATTCCTTTGTTAGGTAGATTGCGAATCGTTGTACAATGTCAGAATGTTGGTAAACATTTTACAGAATAGTTGTACACTTGTAGCGTACACCTGTCTCGTTGAGAGGATCTTATTCGTCAGAATGTTATGGGGTTACGAGGAAGTGGGCAACGTGATAGAAAAAACACGGTAGTTCAACACTCGCGCGAATAATACCTTATTAAATGAAATTTAAACGACCGCGCCGCGAAACACGTGCACGCGCGAACAGTATCCAGACGAAAGAGAACGCGTAACACAGTCGCAGCATATCAAACATACAGATGGGCACACACATCGCGCGTAGCATCAAAGGCACGGTCGTGTGCGTGTTTCCAAGAAATGTGGACACTTACAACATTTTCATTTGATCACAATTATATATCGAACAACGAGATAAGTACGTATGTAACTTCCGTGTCAGGAAAGTGAATGCAGACAATTTTCATTTTTCATATACAAAAGCTTCGTCTAATTATCACACTTCTAGGAATTCATCGATGTCTCTCTTTTTCTCGCGAAACAGTAATTAAGGAAGCTCGGCAGACGTCCATCTAATCGTTGAAACGAAAGAACTTTTCGCCCCAAAATTCGGCAAACTCCGTGCGCCGAAATTCGGATCATTTACACGAACAACGACGGGCCGAATTCCCGGAGTGCCATTTGTTTCCCAGCTCCTTTCACAATTGTCAGAACAGCGGGAGAGCAGCCGGCCGGTCCGCGTCATTACCGAATTTACTGTTTGCAAGCGGAACTCCCGGGGAATGCGCCCGTGGAATTCGCCTCTGGACAGTCCAATCCTGCAGGCTTTATTACGGCGTGCCTCCCGGTCCCCGAAGTGCGGAAACGTGCAATCGTATGTTTAAGATCAGGACAAACCGGAACAAACCTGGACAAAATGTTCGTAAAAATTGTCGATTCAAATGATTCCTGCATCGGTAAGTTCAAAATTCTCCTTTCGAGCAGCAGCGCATTTAGTCTCGTTTCTTACAGTTCTTTTTTAATTGTTTCTCGGTAGAAAATTTGATAATTTTTTATTTATATTTAACAAAATAATGAGAAAATGAAAAAGGATCGATCGTCAATGCGTAATAGATATCGTAATGAAGATAACTATAAAATTTTAATGTAATTGCCAAGGTAGAACTCGAGATATCCTGTACACCGCTTTGAAATACGCAACTCTGAGAAAAACGCTTAAAAATAAAGTTTAAGAATGTAATTTTTCTATCAAAAAATAAATTTTCGATTTCTTGTCATCGGAGCTTTCTGTCGATATTTACCTGACCCTTGTGCCTCGACAATGTTCCAGGCAGAGTTGGGCATTAATCGATTAAAATTTTAATAAAGATTGATCGATTAATGTGTACAATTTAAAAAGGTAATCATTGAAAAATCGACGATTGATTCAATCGATTGATGAAGTTACTCGTCAATCGTTGATTAAGAAAAAGAAATCACCGAAAAATCGGATACTGATATAATCGTTTGTTGTTGCAGTTAATCGCCACACGGTCTCTCCATAAATTGTAATAAGTAGGCATATAGCTATCGTATTATAGACCAAACGACAATATACCTAAATTCAGTTTACATTTTTTTCAGTATGCATCAATCAATTTCCCGATTGACGAATACAATTGAAGAGACTGTAATCGTCAACCGCAATTAACGACTAAAGTAGGTGTTTAATTGTTAATTGCTATTAACGAATGAAGTAGAAATTTATTCGTCAATCGTTGATGAAATTTTTGGCCAACTCTGGTTCTAGGATGTTTCTGTCCACGGTTTCCATTTGGCCGCTCCCCTAATCGAGTCCCGAAGACGGAAACAAAGTGCAGAGAGTGACGATTCCGTGCATAAAAATCGGCCCTCAGGTCGCGGGGTAGGGGACAGAGCAACGTGATCGTAATTTCGAACTATACGCGTTATGAATGTTAGGTTCTGCCCGAAACTCTCTTTCTCCCCGTGCTTTCTGACCCGAATTAAAAATAGTTGCCGCCGTACCGAAGACAAGCGGTTCCGGTCTTTTTTTTCTCCTCGCGAAATCGGATGGAACTTCGCGAAATTCTGCTCGCGGACTCGAAAGAAAATGGAAGAACGAACAAGCCGGACGACCGAGCACAATGTTGCGCGAATTCCCCGGAATTAACTTCCTGGCTTCGGCAAGAAAGTATAGTTGGTATTCGTAAAATGCGGCCGGACGCGATTACCGCAACCCCGTTCATTTTGCTTTATGCGTATTCATATATGTCGCGGAGGATGTTTACGCTAATGTGTATTTTCATGGGGTAATTGAAGTATACTTTCTCACCTGCGCGGTTGGTATTTCGCTGTCGTCTCGTCCGCGCGAATATTTTCGCCGTTAAGTAGTATGACTCGACGCTTTGTCAGACATCGCTGTTTCCTTTTGCTGCGAGCCTGCAGTCTGGTGTGCAGCTAGTCGGCGTTAATTAATATTCTCGAGCGAGCCGCGGAAATATTTTGTGGTTAATTAGAGTTCCGTTAGCGGTGATTTTTTTCGGCGCTGCCAGTAAAAAATTGTTCTAAAGGAATATTTTCATACGGATGAACGGGATATTTTTTCTGCGGTGATGGAAACGGGTAATCGTGGCGGAACTACGCGTATGCTTTTGTTCGTCGCCTTCGACTGTGGAAATCTGTTAATGAAAGTGTAAAATGTTTGCAGTGTCGAAAGCTCTGTAGGTTTGTAGAGAGTGGTGTTAGAGGAACGACTTTATCAACTTCTTTCTACACTCGAGTGTTTCGTACCGGTTGGAAAAAATTCAGTCGAGCTTTGTTTTAATCCTCGTCGATTGTCCTTGGCATCGTAGTTATTGTCTTTCATCTTTGGAACACGTAATACCCAGAATACAGGATTCAGTCTGACACAACGACATTTGGTCGTATTACTTAAAAAATCGTCGAGTGCCATAACGTACAACTGCAAATACTATTTTATGGAGCACCGTGCAACCTGCAATCGTAAACGCGCGGAACGTCGGGCTGCATCCGTCTGATCGTATGCACAATCGTTCTACTGCAGGCAGACCATCACCGACAGGTGCAATTCGAGAGCTCGGCGAGGTAATCCGAGATTTAACAATTCGGCTTCGCACTGCGGGATGGTTGAAAATTTCGTGGCTGGATGTCTGACCAGGCGCGTAATCGTTCTACTTGCTCGTAGCCCGGAGGTGGGAGATTCAAAACGCATCCGTCGAGACAGCTGCAAAGCTCGAAGCTCGCGTCGAAACCGAGGGCGTCTGACCAGGCAGGCAATCATTCTACTTGTTCGTCAGTCGTACTGAAAATTTAAAATACGCTTTTGCTCGAAACCGGGGCTTCGAATGCCGTCAACGATTTCACCGTGAAGGCACCGGCCCGAAATTGGATGTGTCTGGTCAGACACGTAATCATTCTACTTAACCGACGTTCAAACGCGCGAAGAGAGATAGAAGAAGAGAGGGAGAGACAGAGAGAGAGGTAGAGCTAGAGAAGCAATGTCTCTCGCGCATCGAAAGTTTACCGTTTAGCGTTTCACGATAAATCATTGTTGCGCGAAGCCAGCGTTGTCTGACCGGGCAGGTGATCATTCTACTGGCTCGGGGCGTAAGTAGCAGTAGAAAATAGTAGCAACGTTTAGACCGGACGAGGCAGAGGTCCCTTGTAAGCCGGCCGGGTTACCTACGGTCACCGTTACAACCATTAAACCCGTTCTGACCCCCCAGCGCACGAGAAAATTGCCGATAATTCGTCCAGCTTACACGAGACCGGACTACTCGGCCCGATTCCTGACGAAGGGAACAACCAGCCGTCTGGTTTACACCAGGGCTGACTTAATTCCTCCTATAATGCCAGGCTAGGCTCAATTCTGCGATTTTGACAGCGCTGTCTATTATTACGATGACTGCGTTCCTCGTGACAACTGCGAGCTGTGCTGAAACAGGAGAATTTGCTTTCTAACTATTTTATTCTCAGTGCTACACGTAATTACTTTGATGAATTTTGATGTGGAATTTTGATGTTGATTGTGGTAACAATAACTTATATTTTAAGTAGGACGACTGCAAAAAGTAGTGGCTTACGTGAGAACAGGCTGAGAAGACTAGAACGGAAATATGCTTTTTAAGGAATGCGAAAAATGTGATAGAGGAGGTGAGGAATAGTGGGGGAAAATTGGGGGCGAGCTGTAAAAGTGTGGTTCAGACGCTTCAGAAATCGGGCGAGTCCCGTCGCTTCGGGCTCAAGAGCCTTCGACTTTTAGACTAATTTATTTCCTCTAGTCGGGTGGTCGAAATCTTTGATACTTCGTGTGAAATTCTAGAGACAGTTTCGTGGGTCTCGCATTTTTGGTGCAACAAAATTTCTAAAATTTGTTGGGGAGGCTAGAGTTCAACATCCCTCGGAAGAAGTAGAACCAAACCTGTTTTCCCATCGTGCAAACTCACTTTCATCTTTCACCTCGTATTTTCCCCGCGCTCAGCCCATCACAGACAATCAACACGTAAGAAAGCCAGCTTGCCGCGCGGCGTGAACGCGCATAAAGGCGTGCATCGCCAATAAATCAGCTCGATAGGAGCATCGGTAAAGTCGTATCGATCGTGAAGCGCAGGAGCATCGACATTTAATAATGCACGCTCGGCTTCAATATTCAAATTACGGTTGCCGAGATGAAAGGGGCTCTGGTCGTTCCTCGAACACTGTACCACCATGCTGGTTTTTGCGTCGTCGTCGCCGTCGACTACATCGACGCCAACGACGTCAAACGTCGACGCCGACGACGGAACACGTCGCCGTGGACGAGAGGCCGCGCCGCGCCGGCTCGCTCGGCCACCCGAAACCATCTTTTCGCTTTGTTTAATATGCTAATGGTTATTAAACAAGTGTTTCCCCGCACGTTAACGTGATATGAAATTCGTTACACGGGGCTCGGGGCCGGCGGCCACCAAAGAGATGTCGACTGCGCCGGCAATATTAAATTAGCATAATACTAATAACGCCGGGACCGAGGAACGCACGCGTGCGTCCGCCCCCATTATATTCCGAGTACTAGGAATGTCTTGGAACGTGTTCCCCAGCGCAAATTGCCGAAACAGGGTTGTTTAGCATTTTAGTGTCTCGTCTCGCTTTTTCGCTTCCCCTCTCTCAATCCCCACCCGCTTAATTGCTTTTTAATTGTTTCCATTGTTTTTCCATCGTTGTCGTTTTCTTTCCACTTTCTTCGCGATTCCATTAGCTCCTACGAATTTTATAGCACGACCACGATTTTCGACCACGAAATTCCTGGAACTTTCGGGATTTTCCTCTGGGCGATGCAAGGAGATACGATCTCGAGACTTCTGTGCATCTTTCAGCTGTGCAATGCCGTTGATAACAGATTTCAAGCACACCTAACATCACTTTGAACATCTTTAGAAGCTCGCGACTCTGACGATCGATTCCCCATCAATGAATCGTTTAGCACGCACGTTCTCGAAGCTGCAAGCATTAAAGGTCTGCAGGAAGATAGATTTTTTTCTGTTCGCCGCGCAGAATAGTTAACAATGAACCCTGTGGCGCTAGGACAGTCAGAGGAAGGCTCACAGCGGCGCGTCGTGGCCGGCCGTTTAAATTCCCGTCTGAATCGAAACGAGATGATCTTTTTATTCGATTCAATTTCCGTGGGGCCGTGGTGACCGTGAATCCTCTGCGGAAACGTGCCCCGTGCGTCAATCGAGCCCGGCCCGAAGGACGAGGGAGTTTTATTAAGCCGGCTGATAATTATCGGACGAAGTAGGTCGGGACCCCATCGAACGACCAGAGCGACGGACAAAAAGAATAACGATCGGGTCGATCGGCGAACGGGGCATCGTCTGCCGGCTATTCGTTATCGGGGCCGAGTAGCGATTAACTTCTTAATTGGTGAACTTTTTTAATTTCTTTCGATTTTTGCCCTCCGGCGCGCCGCACGCCGTTCAAGAAACTCCTCGCCTGTGCGCCGGTACGAAAAAAAATATAAGCGAATCTCCCCTAAGCGAAATACGAAATTTATTGCTTGTTATTAACGACGGAACTGGCCCGCGGCTCGAAATATACCGTTCTGGATTTTTCAGTCGAAAATTGTTAAACAACGTTTACTCGCTCACCGTGCGATTAAACTTGCGGAAACATGTAATCGATCGAAAGCTTGCTGTTCCTACAAGATGTCCATAAAGATTGGACATCTGTTTAGTGATTTTTCGCAGATCTTTATAAATATCGTAAAATTGAAAATTTAGAAAATGTTATCGAGAAAACAAGCATTGCTAAGCTTGTAATTCAAGTATGGTATTAAAAGCGGGTTACGTAGAAATTAAAAATATACAGAATACGAGGCGGAAGAGATGAAGCGTGAAGTTTCATATTTTTATAAGAAATAAATGCTTGTATTAATTTTGTTAACTGTTTTCTTTGAGGTTCGCGAGTGTTTATAGGATGAGTTTGGATATATAGAAAATATTAGTCGAAAAGGATGCGAAGCGTGCAATTTTTTTAGGATGTTAAAAACAGCTAGTATATTCGATTTATTACCTGCCTATGCATCCCCTTTGACTTTCGTGCAGCATAAAGTCGAAAATATACCAAATATAACGCGGGAGAGATGAAACGTAAAGCTTTCAATTTATCTAAAAAGTTCGTAACGACTGGGCAAGCTACACTGTAATTTTATTAATTCTACAAACTGAAAAATCAAAAATGTACAAAGTACAAAGTGGTAAATCGGGAGACACGGAACGCGAATCTTGCAATTTTTATGAGAATATGAAAACGACAAGCTTTGACGGTACATTCGATATTCATTTTGGTTATTGAAAAATCGAATCGAGTCGAAATTATGCAAAACACTACTCGGAAGAGGTAAATTTTAGACTTGCAATTGTTGTGCGATATTCAAAATGGTTGACATCGATAGCTCAGAGATTCTGTCATCTATTTATGAACCGGAAGATCAAATAAAATCGAGAATCAGCGAAACCCCAGTGGCAAGAAAAATATACGATTAAAAAGCAGATTGCGGATTGAGGCGAAGAGGATGAAATTTTCGAGCATGGTGAACTCATGCTCGACTTACGGTCGCGTGCATAAAAAGCTGGATTAAAAAGACCAATTTTCTCCGAGGTTCTTAGCTTGAATAAACTACATTCTTGTGGAAACCAGTGCAGCGTTGGTTAATTATTTAAGGAGTTGGTAGCGACGTTTATTCGTTTATCCGTTACCGGTAGCAGGAATATTTAAATTCAATCGCCGTGGTCAATTCGAACAATTAAAAAACATAATCCGCGACGATGGCGAAACGGTCAGCGGTTCCTCCCCACGTTTAGTTTAATTTTTAAAGGCCCTCTGGAAAAGAGTCTCTAATGAAATTTCCAGCCGGTAATTCCCGCGAAAAATACGCCGCTGTTTTTCACGGTGGCCGCGGAAGCAAAATTGTGCCCCGGGATTCCCGGTCGCCGCGTAATTTCGACCGACTAACGACTCGAATGCGAGACACTCTCGGCGAACACGACCAGCAACAAGCTTTCACGCGCCGGTTGTCGAAATTTTTTTCTGGAAGGATTTTTCAACGCGAGAACCACTCCCACGTGGTTTTTAATATCGTTTGGCTCCGCCTCCCGCCGTTCTTAATGCTCTAGAGTAATTGGCCGTGCTTTTAGAGGGGACACTGTGCATCAACAATTTTCACCGATGTCTCTCCAATGATCTCTAAAGTCGTTGGAAACTTCGATAGCTCGAAAGCTGGTCTGAAATATTAATCGCTCGAGAGTTGAAGAATTTTTACGCTCGCTTGAGCCTGGAATTCGGGAAGCTTTCGGGGCTGGAACTAATAGAAACTAACGGATATTAATGGACTTCTTTCTCTGACAAGTTGGAAGACTGTCTCTTTAGTATTCTGAGTGTGCGTGTTTCATTTCGTTTGATTGATGGTGGAAATTGTAGACTGTTTTCTAGTGTCTTCGATCGAGGCTGAAGTTTCTGCCGTATAAAAGAATCCGTAAAGAAATGTAGATTTCTCGTAGAAATTTACGGAGCACAGCATTCGTATTTATCCAGTAGCAACAGATAGATCCAAACGTCGTTCATGAATATATTTTCCCAGGACATTGATATCGATCGCGGTAATTTATGTAGCGTGATTCGCGGTCGGTGCTTACATATTATTATTAATAATGTTCAATACGTAGCCGCGGGTCGACACAGGTGAGCCCGAAGTTTCGATGCGTCATGTTCATCCACAAAGGTATCGAGTGTGAGAGAAGCGGGGGGCTTCTGTACAGAGGACAGAGGGGTCCGCGCCGTTTGAATATTCACCGAAATTCAGTTTACATCCGGCGCGACCGGCGAGCCCCTTTAATTAGCGGCGCCTCGCCGGAAGATCTAGAATAACGATTCAGCGATCGCGGACACACCGGTTCGTTCCACCGCGGCGGCTGCGAGAATGATTATAACTCGGCGGGCAACTTCTCGCATATTCATAGAAACGTTGCGACGCGATTTACGAGCGGTTAATGCATTTGACTCGCGCGGGCTCCAGCGAAAGAAGAACGATATCCGGAAGTGCTTCCACCCCCGTTCCTCTCCCTTCTTCCGTCACCCTACTCTTTCTCTCTCTCTCTGATCCTCCTCCGTTCCTCCTCTCGGTTATTTAAATCCGACATTAGAGCGTTTTGCCGCCGACTAATTACGGCCCGCGGACCCTTTAAACGTTTAATCGGCAATTCGCTCGGAATTACGCTCTCGCGGGAATATATTTTATCGTTTTATGTTTACGTTCTCCCGAGCTGCAAGTAGAATGATTACGCGCTCGGCCAGACAATCGTTGCCGCCGCTGGCCGGATTAGTGCCGCTCTTCGAGACGAAACACTGTGTCGTAAAATTTTACAGGCTCGGATGGCTTTCTGTAGAGTTTCGGTTCGCGGCTAGTAGAATATTTCGCCGATAGTCAGGCATAATGAACAGCTTTCAGCTCGATAGTCGGTCTAATTAGTGTCTCATTAATGGGTTTCGGTTGAATGGTCCGCGGTTGGTCAGGCATTAACTATGTTAATTAGTTTCGGCCTTGCAAAGATTCACGGCTAGTAGAATCGTCGTATGCTTGATCAGACAATGTTTGAATACAAGAAAATTTCAGACGTAGGTGTAGCTCATCAAAATTAATATTGTACTGGTGAATTTATTGCATTTTTGAATTTCATTTTAGAATTAATAATCTACCTATCCGATGTTCGTGTTTCGGTCTAGAGCAAGCGTCCGTTGATTAACGTATTCACCTTGAACTCTCGTGTTCGCGACTACGATACTCTAGCAAGTGGAACGATAACGTGTTTAGCCAGACATTCGTTGCCTTCGGATTAACGTGCTCCCACCGTGGAGTAACACGAAGTTTTACAAGCATGAATGGCCCTACAGAGTTTCAGTTTAGAGCAAGTGGAATAACTCCGCGGCAAGTCAGACATGTTTACCTCCGACTGCTCTAGGATCGTTACTTCATTAATTAAAGTGTCAGCAATAAGTGTGCTCCTTTTTGAATTGTTAAAGTAGCTCAGCGAGTCGTTGGATATGGTTAATTCCAACGTTGATCGATCTCTTTCGCTTTAACTGCCTGTCCAGGTACGAAAATAATCAGTGGATCATCCGTGTGTAAATGTATTTAGATTGGGTTAGGTAACATTAACTTGTCTGTTGGTGGCGTTACTCCGCGGTTCCACGTATGAAACTGACAGAAACTCTTGACGTGACATGTTGTTCCCGCTCGTCGTGTACAAGCGACATGGTCTAAGATAAAATTTATTATTTTCGGTGAAATATATCAATGGTTTGTGAATTTAAAAAAAAAATGGAAACTAGATCAGAGTTACATTAAACTGTTATGAAGTCGCAGGAATTTTTTCGAGCTGTGTTTGCTCATAAATACCTTTTTTATCTGGAGTAAATTAGGACGCTCCGTATAAATTTATCATTAATAATAATTAAGTTGGTACATCCGCGTTCGTATCCGCCTGCCAGTTTATTTTAATTCAAAATTCCCAATGAGTTTTTCTGTCGTATTCATACAGATATCATCTATCTGATTTATTGTACAATCGCCGAATAAATTATGTCGCGTAAAATGGAAACTATTTAAATCCAAATATTCATCTTTCCTAATCATTCCTAACCTTTTCTGGCATTAAAACATAATCTACTCACCCCATCATTTTGAATCATTTCTCATTCGCAATATAAACGGTGTTCGGTCTCTAAACAGACCGAACGTGAGATTTATATGTATTTATTTAGAAACAATTTGAGTGTCACCGGACACCACTTCGAGACCCCATGAGCGAACCCATTGATAGGGCAATCTTATGCAAACAAATAGTCGTAGTTTTCCACATCGCTTTTCCGTATCGTCGAACCTAATTTATTGCATGCCCTAAACACAGATTTACTAGAATGCCCCTACTCCGACGATCAAAATGCACCACCCACTCGCCAATAGAAAATCATTTAGTTACCCCACACAGTTTTAAATAGCCAATAAGGATAGATCCGAGTTGACCTTATGCATGACGCCACACCGAAAATCACTTCTAACAAATCGCTCGAACTCTGCAGGGTTCTAAGAAATCGCTCGAACTCGAGAGATCTAAAAATCGCTCGAACCTAACAGATCTCGAAAATCGCTTGTAACGATAGTACTTTACCTCGAACATTGTTAATATTGTATCTTGTTATGTTTTCAAATACATCTTAAGCGTGTTATTTCCTGAACGCGAATTTCACTTTCAACTAGACTTGGTTACCTACATAACCCCGTCAGAGCCCCGAATATCGTCGCGAGCAAGCGGAACGGGAGTTACGCCCCGCGAATTTCGGTATACGAATTACGGTATTTGGACGCTTCAAACGGTATCGCAAGGTGAATGCTTTGCAAATGTTATTTTTTTCTCAAGTTCTTTTTTCCAGAGTTTTTAAGGTCATCGATATTTTTTTTCTTGTAATTGAACATTTTTTATCCTTCGGTTAATTATAATGCGACAGTACCGTTATATTCTCCGAATTATAAAATTGTTTAATATCGTAAACATTAAATTAACTGATAAACTCATTTTCTTTTTTGAAATTTTGACTCGGACCACTTTCATAATTATGGGCACGTATCTTCGAAACAGTTACGATTTCCGATTAGAAATTTTACAGAGGCATTGCGAAAGGGTTAAATATTATCTGTGGAAAAAAAGTATTGAAATATTTTGTATTTTCACTAGGAAGAAAACGAAATTCCTACCTGAGTGACGTTCTTTTTGGGAATTGACGCGTTCGCAGGCTAACAAGTCTCCGGAAAATTAGGATTGGAAGCCTCTGGTTCTCTATCTGTAGCGAGGAAGCGGCACGACCGTCAGCCACGGATGTCAGCTAACACGGAATTTCTAGTTCTCCGAGAGAGGTCTCGCGAGAGATCTCCCAGGGCTCTCACGTTTATGGCGACTCCGTTAAATTCGGTAGTAACGGTGCATTAGAGACACTTGCCGGCTCCCTTTTACGAGCCGACATATCCAGATAGATACGAACAGAAGGTGGCAGGACAATGCCAAGAATTAACGCCACTCTGGCTCTCTTAGAGCCCTCCTTCGGGCAAAGATCCTCCTCATTTCTGAGTCCTCCGAATACCAACGATTCCCAGGATCCTCCTAATTTGCGAAATAAAATTATCCGAGACGATATGTTTGATCTTATCGGTTGTAGGTCCTTGGGGAGACGGGCACTCGATTATTTGCACGGTCTAGCGGATGATCTTCAGATTCTCCTTCGATCTTTCGTACGAATAAAGGTCTTTTGGTTAGAAAAATATTATATACAATAATTACTAGTAGATCGCGGATCCTTATGCGTTTATGGCTTCTGAACATTTTCAAAATACGCTAGAATATAAAATACCAGGGAATTTAGTACGATTTTTATCTATTTTAGAATTATTACATGATTCGACTTTCTTATAATTCGCCTAGAAAAATCGCAGTCTAGTTTACCGGACTACGGATTTTTCAGCAAAATTGTTTGCTCTGCTTTCAAAAAATAAGAGCCACACCGAAATTTCACTCTTCCATTAATAATTTTAACAAGCAGCGACAAATTGTACATGCATAAAATCCACAATTATTATACAACTCGGTATACGATGCAGGCATGCATGAACTGCACCGAAGAATCGCATGCGAACATTCTCAACGAACAATGAAACGCGAAAAACGTATGACACGTTCAACCACTTTTATTTTATCGGAAAACCAACGTTGAAGAAACGCAATTTTATCGAACAGTCAGCAATATGAATGGAAACCGGCGGCCCCTAAAAATGTATAAAGTGTTCTGCACAAAATTATCGTTTGACCATCGAGCTCGAACTGCATTTAATAGGGACGCGGTACGGCACGATAAAACAAAATCGACCGTTGAGGAACTTCTTTGTAGCTAATTCATCCATCGATGCGGAAACCGGAAAACGCGAGAACTCATTGCGTAGATACGGAGTTATCGCGTCCGAGCATAATTGCCGGTCAATTTCGTGACCGCGGGTTGCAGAATCCCGAAGAGTCCGACCGCCATGCAAACTAATTACGGCCGGATACAAAGGCACCGGCATAATGGCGATCGCTCGAAAATTAACAACGTTAGCCGCGGAAGTGGTCCGCTCGAATTATCTGCCGGTGTTCCATTAATTTATTGGTATAAATCCGCGGTGGGTCGGGGGGCCAGAGGGGTAGCAGAGGGTCTCGACGTGATGCAGCAAAAGAATGCAACCTCGTAAAAGTTATGTTGAAACTGTATGTTGAACCAATATTCTATGAAAGTCTTAAGTACGTCGAATTCTTGATGCGTGTTTAAAGTGTTTTACTGTCACGCAGAAAATCACTATATTTTTCACACTGTCGAAAGCCGATCGATTCGCGCCAAAATATCAGCTTTCTCTAAAAAACAAACGGGTGAAAAGGGTTAAGTGAGGAAAGGGTAAAATAGGGAAGCGGATAGTGGTGAAAAGAGGAGCGATCAATCGTTCGACGGTGGAAACTGACGGCGGATCCGCGACGGAACGCCGCGACCGACGGATTATCCGAAAGGTAACCGTTCCCGCGAAACAAGACACGTAATACCGGTTCGGCCGAGTATTACCCTGGATCCGGATCGCATAATAATGTCTGCTCCATCGGATAAAGCCCCCGAATCCCATGGGCAACCGGCGAAGACCCCGCCGCATTGAAAAGCTCCCGTCTCTCCTAACTTTTAACGAGATTCCGCGAGTCACCCTGAAATATTTAACCCTTCTGCCGACCTGCGAGCCTGCCCGGGACCTGGACGTCGGGTTAAATCCTTCCCGTTAATGCGACGGTTAAGCCGTCAGCTCCACCAGAAAGGCCTCCTGCGGATCCAGCCAGGATTTTAGCAGAATCTCGCGAGACAGAATGAAATTTTAGGGTCGTTTTCGCTGACCTATGTGTCTTTGCTGATACGCTGATTATTCGGGTGTTTCGTTCGATCTGGCTTCGAATTTTGATTTTTCAATGATTTACATGAGTTACTTTGTTCTTAAGCATTTTTCTATCATACATATACGAGGTGTGATCAAGAAGTAAGGTGACTTTTTATTTTTATCAAAAAATATTTATATATTCATCAATATTTATGTTGTCCCCTTCAAAGTAATCCCCCTCGGATATAATACACTTGTGCCGGCGCTTTTTCCAATCCTCGAAGCACTTCTGATAAGCACTTTTTGGTATAGCTTTGAGCTCTTCCAGCGATGCAGTCTTTATCTCCTCGATCGTTGCAGATCTCCGTCCTTTCATGGATCTCTTCAGTTTTGGGAACAGGAAAAAGTCGCAGGGGGCCAAATCCGGTGAACATGAAGGCTGAGGCATGATCGCGGTGTTGTTTCTGGCCAAAAAATTACTCGCAAGCAACGATGCGCGAGCAGGTGCATTATCGTGATGCAAAATCCATGAATTGTGTTTCCAAAATTCCGTTAAAATTGTTTGGCACGAACCAAACGAGATGCCGACATCATCGGCAACTTCTCTAATGGTAATTCGACGATTCCCCAACACTATTTTCCTCGCTTCTCCAACGTTTTCATCGGTTGTCGACGTGCTGGGGCGTCCAGGGCGAGCTTCGTCGTTAACATCTTCTCGGCCTTCTTGGAAGAGCTTGTACCACTTATAAACATTTTTTTACTCAGAGTACACTCACCGTATGCCACTGTCAACATTTCAAGTGTTTTGGAGCAGTTAATTCCATTTTTTAGAAAATTGCCGAAAATCGCCGAACACGCAAAACACTTCTAACCTTTATGCTTCTCGCAAACAAACAAAAAATGCTTTATAGCTGAAACTGTGAACATATGTTCGGGGCGAGTGTACCAGCATAAGAAAAAAAAAGAAAACGAAAATCGACTGTAGGTATCCCGCGAAATTCAAAAAGTCACCTTACTTTTTGATCACACCTCGTATGCATGTACATACGCAGTGTCTGTCTAAAATCCTCAATTATTCTACTTCGTGCGAAACTATATAAATCATGTCTTTCTTTACCTTTGTTTGTGTTGCTTAACACAATATAATCGAGCCTGCATTAAATACAAATGCAATGAACACGATAAATACAAAACTCTTCGTGTCAATAATAAAAATTCACGAGATATTTCGTCCATAGCATTGGACGACGAAATCACGGCGACGAGACATCTCGTCCATTGTAGCGAAAGGGTTCAAATGTCCACGTCCGTGTGTAATGTTAGAATGTAGCATTTTTACGAGATCGAATCTGTTGAGCGGATATCCACGGATTCCGACGGTAATTCGCCGGATTCGCGGGAACGTTATGCTTGTTGCGAGCAGTATCCGAAATCTTTGATTCCATGAATTCGCGTGGCTTCGTACGTTCCCAGGATTTAGCCATGTAATTTCATTCGGTACGCGCGTATCCGTTTGTACAGTGGCTCGAATAATGTGATCAGCCACTGTGTATACGTGTCAAAATAATCCAGAGATTATACGAAGAGCTTAATGCCTGCGTGAAAAGGGAGAAAGAAATTATTTCTGAAATTAGTCGTCATAAGAATATCCCAGGCGCGGTGGATTCCCACGCGATCTACATTGCCAAGCACTAAAGAACCAGTGTCCCGACAGCAAATAAAGCGCGGGTGCGAATAAAAGGTGTCGGTGCACGAGAAATAAGGTCGCCGGCATAGAACTGAAGGCAGCCAGGCAGCGGAGAAAGGCCGAGTATATATGGATAATCTAGGAAATATGAAATCGCTTCAAAATTGTCAGATCGTATGCAATAACGCGGCATTAGTGACGGCGGTAGCTGACGTCCAATAGTTCTCCAGCCTTGAGAACCTTTCTCTACACCGAATCCTCGGGTTCTCCATGCTTTAGAGGCGGCTTTAGTTTCGTCCCCGGGCCACGGCAAATATTGCGACAGCAGGAATCGGCAGTCGTGTGTTTATTTTGGCTTGTTACTTTTACTCTGCCGCCCCTCTCTGTCCGCCACGGCACCGTTCCGATGGAGAAAACCGGTCCCCACCTCCGTGGGAGAAAAGCCAGACAGAGACGAGCCTTTCCTGTTTCTTCGCGACGTTTCTCACAGAGAATCGGGCAGAATCCCGCGGAAGATGCCTCTTCCAGGCTGCATGGTACTTTTTCAGTCTGGAAACTTTTTTTCGGAGCGACGCACAGTGGGCCCGGAAACCCGTTTCTTCCGCCGAAAATTATTTTAACGTTCTCTCGAGGTTTATGGAACGGTAGTAGGTCGTTGAGATCGTCTAGACGCCAGCTGGAATATTGCGAAATCGAAGCTGACATATGTCTGTGGTTGTAAGGAACAAATGCCGCATTTTACAATTTCAAAATATTTGAATTTATGCATTCATTGAGCTGTAGAGTATAGGATTTACGTATTTACGAGAACAAAGTCGTGTTCGATTTAACCGATGTCCTGTGTTCGGAATTGGTGATGAATAACTTGAAAAATTAAGAAGAATTCTTATAACGAATTTGTTTTCAGTTAATTTTTGTAGTAAAATTAATTTAAGTTTTAATTAGTTTTATTTTTGTTCGATTAATTCAGTTTTATGGGAGAGTCGACTGTATTAAAACACATTTAAAACATCGACATGACCGACGTGTCCCTGATATACTTCATATTCAATATTTTATCATTATCTATTTTCAGAAAATATATTAACAATTCTATTAACTCTCTCGCGATCATCGCAGAAAATACCGCAACATAATTACAAACAAAATTCATTATTAATTCCGATAACCATTACTAACCTTGTCAAATTTTCAGGATACTGAATACTGCACATCGTACACATATATTATGTATGTACACGGGCCACACAGTGTTCAATTTCGAATCACAGAAGCCTCCGGTACCAGAATTTCTTTTCCCTGCAACGACGACGCGACGTTCCAAATCAAAATATCGGAAACTAGAATGTAATCATGGGAAATCCTGTTACCTGTCCGATAGTGATGTCCCCTGACCACGTTTCCTCTTTCTTCGTTACGTGCCCACCCCTTCGTTCTATCCTCTCTCGTCGCCAAAACGTCCAACGAAGTCGACCGACGTAGCTTGTTCCGAAAAATTATTACGAGTTCAGCAGAAGAGTTAGGTCACCGTTGCCAAGCTGCAGCGCCGTCAGTTTATCAAAGAATCATTCTAAAAAAATTTCTTCTCGCGCATCCAAGTCATAATAGCAGTAATGACAAAACTGCATTTGTTTCGATTTCGTAGCAGTTTTGTTTAAATATGTGCTTCAACAGAGAAGTTCGCTGAAACAATTTCTCAGAAAATCATCTTTATAATGTTAATATTTCTAAAAGAACAAATCACAGGAGCAAGTCATTATGATCCTTCTTGGTAGATCTGGTGATAATAAAGACCCGTAAATTAATTTCTCATTTGTTCGTTGCATTTTTGTGAGAAATTCCAAAAATTAGACATGTTTTCGTGGTGTAGAGGGACTTTACCACTGGAAGTTGTCCAGAGAATAAAGTTCCGGTTACAAAAGGGTTTATCAAGGAATCGCGGGAGCAGAGAAAAGTATTGTTTGGTCTCTATCATTTGCTCCGGATCGAGCGTGTTCGTTCTCGGTATCCACTTTCGCGGATATTTTAATGTCGCGGCTGTCCGGTCGGTTTCGCGTTCGCGGTTGTAACAGGGTAGTCGGCGACGTCGCGTTAATTACAGCAATGAGAGACGTCCGACGTTTCTACGCGGGGGCGGAGTTATGGCACAATAAAGAGGCAGATGAAAGGCGAGGAAGGGACGGCGAGGCGAGGCTGGTTGAATTATCGGCTGCTCGACCCGACAACGATTTCATCCTCCTGCTCTCTTTCTCTGTACTTCTCTCTCTCTCTCTCTCTCATCTGTCTCTCTCTTTCTCGCTTCGAGAGCGCAAAGTTAATGGCTCCATTGGTGTAATACGGGCATCGAGAGCCGAGCACGAGAGACCCCGGTGTACGCAAAAGAATTTTGAAACGAGCACGCTGGACACGGCTGCCGTGAATCACCGGGACGGACACTCGTTTGTCCCCATTATCAGACTCCCGGCTATTCACCGTGCTATAATTGATCGCGCCGCGACGCAGGCGGAAAAAAAGATTGATGCATAATGCATCAGACGACCACCTACTTTTCGAACCCGATATCGCAAAAACCCCTGCTTTCCTTTCTGCCGCTGACTACCGTCCACCTTTTCGACCCCCTCCGCCAGTGTAATCGAGATCCTTTCGGAACGATACTCTTTGTAAACCGACGCGACAATATTTGACTGTGCACCATTCACCATTCTAATTGCAGAAAAGAATGGATTAACCCTTATAGAATATAATTGATTAACCCTTAGCACTCGAATGACGCCTCTGTGGCGCCATTAATAATTGCTGTACTATTATTTAAAATATTATTTACATTATTAGATCTGTCGGTATCTAATCAATTTCATTTCTACCAAATTTAAAAAATCATACAAGATGGAAATATTCTAGATCGCAGGAAATGTTTAATTTTCCAGTTAAAATAGCTCCGAGTGCAAAGGGTTAATAGAGCTGTATTCTTGAAAATATAACCATTGAATTGTACTTTCAAATCGGGCATGAAATTACGCAATCGTCTGATATAAACGCTATTATTCTATTAAAATAGAATTTCATATGGCAACGCTTTCTTCATATTTGTCTACAAAAAATTGAAAACATCCGCAGTCTAGCCGTCACTAGTTCGTACATTTCTGGATTGGCAACTAGAAAAGAAAATCTTGGCAATGAAGAGTTGAAAAAGCTCGAGGTCAAACAGATCTGTAAAAGCGATTCAGGAAAATCGAAGGGTTGGAAGGATCGTAGGGTTGACGTGTATCAAAAATTCAGCAGGTCTCGATGAAAAACGAAGGGAAAAGCTTCGGCTGTGAGTTTATAACTGAAGGAAAAGGGGTCGTCGAAAACGACCGGTCCGGAGAGAGCATCTGAAATAAGGGAGCGTTGGTGGCAACAAACGGTACGAAACACAGAGGGGTGTCGCTGGGAAGAAAGTGGGAGAAACAGCAGCTCTCAGAGAAAGAAAGAGAGAGAGAGAGAGAAAAGCTGAGAGAGGGGTAAACGCGATGTCGCGGACACGAAAGAGAAACGTTTGAGACTGGCGAAACAGGGAGCAGTAATTAACAATGCGAACTTAATTCATTAAGTCGAGGTCGGGGAAGCACGGAACGTGGAACTTCTTGACGTACTTTGCTCCCACCCCCCGTCGCCAGAGACCCGACCATGGGAATTATACCTATTTTCGCGCCAACTTGAGCCTGACCCCCTCGCTTTTCCCGTACACCACTATAACCAGTTTCGTATCCGGCGCGTCCGCATTGTCATCGTTCCACGGGTTCCTTCTCTTCTTCTGTGGCCCGTCTTTTCTCGTTCTCCCGCTTCGGATGAGAGAAAACAGGAAAAAGATAGAAGATGGAAACCCGGTGTGGCGGGACAGAGAGTGAAGGAGAAAGAGAGAAAGAGAAAGGGATCTCGAGAAAAAAAATTCTTGGAAAATCCGGTGCGAAGCCGAACAATTAGCCTCTGTCGTTCCCGGTCTAGTGGAACGCCGCGTGAATTCGGGATTACCAGCCGACAATGGAGACCTGGATAGAGGCTAGAGGCCACCGACGCGACGCAACCATTCGTTCCCCTCGTTAAACGACCATGTGTGTATGTGTGCGTCTGTGTGCATGCTCTTCGTGTTTTACCCGGGCCTCCAACATTCCCATCTTCGGATTTTGCCAGTTGCAACGATGGAACTTGGACGATCCGAGGTGTTGCTTCGGATAACTCGCAGTTGAACTAAACAATCCTGAATTGTAAAGAAGGTTCATCCCTTCAAAAAATATATAAAATTGAACAATCTGAATTTCGGAAACCGTCGATTTCCGATGGTAGTAGGAACAGAGAAACGTGTAAAGATCAGCCCATCGCAAGAACCGAGGAAACAGGCATTCGAGCGAAGAATCGCGGTAAGTGGTCGAAGTTTCGGTCAGTTCTGCCATTAATTCGACAGTTGGGAGCAGATTCCAGTAGCCATTTTATGGCAAACGACGCGAGTCTGGATGCGTTAATGTACTTTTGTGATTTGCAATCTAGCGGGCAGAGTTTACACGGTAGCAGTGAACGTCGTGAACTCGTTTTGTTCATTACACGCGAACTCGTTTTGTTCATTAAAACTTTCTCGGCCGATGTAACGCGAGCCTCTCGCCACGCCTTATCCCCTAAAAAGAACTGCAACCTTGCACTCCTTCGACGTTGCAGTTTAATGCACCGATATGTACAAACGTGTTTCAAATAAAACTTGTTTTGTTTCGAAGTAGACGTCTTGTAACGGCCACCAGGCTTTAACACGTTGACTGTCGAACGATCGCAAAGTAATCCAATCCTAATCGAAGCTGCAGAGGCGCGTCAAACCATGTTTCCTTTTTCTGAACATGTTGGTGTTTCTAGGTGATTCAAGGTGAATTTATATCGCTGTTCAAAAGTTCCCTTGCAGACTTTGGATTTAGTTGCGCGATTGTGTGCTCGTTACAAATGTATTGAAAGCACCGCGACGAGTGCAGAGGTTTTTTGAATGAACAGTAATATGGTACAATCCTCGAAACAGGCAATGGGAAGGGGGTGAGAAAAAGGGGACATGGTGTTGTGGTCGTTAAATCGCGAGTTGTGTTGTACGCCGCGGCTTTAAAACCGTTGTTCCGTCGTGTAACGGTCCCACCTCTCTCCGACGACACGCTTACAATTCCCACACCCGTGAAAACTCGCCCTCTCCGGAGAGTCATTAAGCCCCGAACGCATTGACGAACAGAGTTTATTCTTGAGCTACGGGGTTGGCGTATCTCGCAAACCGGAAACTGTTGATTCGTGTATCAGTCGAATGAGTAATTAGGGAGGGTGGAAGAGAATCTCGGCGATCTCGTTAAAAGATAACAAGTGCGTAAAACGAAACGGTCTTTTAAAGGTTTCTTTCCTGCCCCGTGTCACGGAGCTTCCTTTCTTCGATCCGTGCAGCCAGAGCTGAATGGACGAAGCCTTATTGCAGGCCCCGTGTTCTTGTAAATCGCCGGACAATGGCTTTAGTTTGATTTAGTCGAGCGGACGGAACACACGGGTCGAGAGTGAATTGCGAGAATCCGATTCCGAGGAAATAAGACACTGGCAGAGGGTGAAAGAGGCACTTTGCTAGTTCTTTTGATAAATAGAATTTTTCTAACACGAGAAACTGCGATCGTAAGCCCAAAATTCAAAGACTCTTACATTTTTCATGTGGCGTTGCTCCCTCCTGCAACGGATTAAATAATTAACAAATGACAAAGCACCCCTCGGTCATGAACCTAACGCTACACGCGATATCCAGACCGTTTTGAAGACCCTCTTGTTTTTTACACCGTCCGAATCACGCACATGTCAACCGTTCGCGTTCCGAAAGATTTCAATTTCGGCGCGCGACGTATTTATTTTACGCGCTTCGAAATGAAAAATCACTGGTACGCTTCCTGTTACTTTCGACCGGACGCGCGCGTGCGCGAGAAACATTCATAGACCATTCTCCTCTTTCGCTCTTACGCTGTCTCTCTCCGTTCCCGAAAGAAGTCATATTTATTCATATTTCTCGTTATACGTTTTGCACGCGTTCATGTTTATTCATGACCGGGCAGGACGGTCGCGCGCAATAAAGGCCAGCGAAACCTGTAACTAAACGAATGACGCGCAACGCGCGTCACTATCGAGGCGTTCGACACACAATCCGCCCCCCGTTAAACACCTACTCTTTCACCAACCCCTTTTTCCCACCCCCGTCGTTTTGAAAGAAAGAGAGAAAGAGAGCTTCGACGGCTAATTTCTTTCCGGGAGATCGTGGGTGAACGGGGACCGTGACTACAATGAAAACTTGTTTCGCGCCCAGCCCGTCTTTTGTCGGCCACGAATTCCAGCGAAAAATTAATGTACCGCCACGGTGAAAAAAGCACACCCCCATAGCAAAGCCGTCTTTCAATCTCATGGAACGCGAAATTCTTTTACATCGATGCAGAGCTCTCTCGAACCTTTGTGCGATGAACGCTAGTTGCGAAACGCTTCGACGTCTCGGAGACTGCTTTCTCCGTTAACAAGGCGAAGGAAAACGACGATTATAGCGAATGCGAATTCCTCTGTTTTTAACGTATGGACCGTTTATTTGTTGACCAAGTCTTAACATTCAATGATGCTACAATGTTTCGCGGTACTCGTGCGTTTCAAATGGGACGCAAAATATTTTTCATCGTTTCAGGCCTTTTATCGATCGGTATTCCGCGCTACTACTTTTCAGAGCCGCATAGAAATCCTCGATATAGTTCCAGTCGATAGAATGGTATTTATTTTCCAATTACAGTTTGCAGGAGTTTACAATACTCATCCCCCGTTTAAAGGCACGTTCCGTACCCTTTCTGGGCAAAGGGCTTTGCAAACAGAGGATACAAAAGCGACATTGCGGTGATAGTATTTTTTTTATTTTGTAATAGTACTGAAAGGCCGGGCCGCGTGCAATAATAAAAGTTATTGATCCCTTAGTTTGATATTGTCGGTCCATAAAAACCAATCCAGCTGCCAAATCTCTCGGCGCGGTAGAATAGAAAACTCAGCAAATAACGCAAGTATAGATAAACCGAGTAAAATAAGAGAATTGAATGAGATCGATACTATAAACGTTGCCGTTGATTCGAAACATTATTCCGTTGTCAAATCTCGATAGCCGGTTTACAAAAATATTGAAGTAAAAATTTGCAAACCTCCGAATAATGGCAGACGATCAAATTAAATGTATAAATAGAACATCTTTGTATACAATTCCTCAAATAAACGAACCAGACAAAACGTATTCATTGAATAAAATAAACGCAATTAATGCTACATCGATCGAAAAGAACGTTTATGCTCGCCATACGATCATGCCTGCGTTAAAACAGCAAAATAAATGGATGCGTGAACTTATAAGTTAAGCAAACTGAATAAATGAAACAGAGTAAATAAAAACAACGATGCACTGGCTCAAAAGAACTTTGTGTTGTCGAACGTTTGTGTATTGAACTGAAGATTAAACAGAAATCAAACAGAACGAATCGATTGAATATCTTTTATACAGGATAACAAATGCTACAACGATCAACACTCTCTAATATGGATTAATCCATTTGTTTCCTAACAAACTTGAATAAAATGCGACTCACTGAACGCGTCGCAATAAAAATGAATTGCCAAACCTGGCAATGTGGCATTGAACGCGTTGAAAGGACCATTTTTCACGATACGACAATGTCGGATTCGCGCGAGCCTTTTCTACCGGCACTATTTAACTCTCATTCTCTTTTCCCGAAAACAAGGCGTCTGAAAAAGCCTGTTATATTCTACATTTCTATCAATCATAGCGTGTACACAGTGCTTTTTGTCGGTGCATCACGGATCACTATGTCGTCAATATGCCGTGTACCTTTCGATTGGCTGAACTACACGCACGTGCCACGTGTGTTTTGCACGCTTTTCATCTCGATTCCCAGAATCCTTTGTAGCGAACGCGAAAGCTTCGTGCCGAGTGGCCTGATCAAATTGATCGTCACAAATATTTCCATTCACTTTAATCGGGACTGCTCGTTTCTCGCGTGTAGAGTTGCAAATCCCCGATCTAGATGCGCGAAAGTCATTTCGATGGCCGTGATATAATCAAATTTTGGTTGCGAGCTGCCAAAAAAGCCGTCTGGAAAGACTAACAAAACATCGGTGATCTATTTTAAGAAACCTAATAACAAGATTTGATGCATTCATGGCAAAAAAACGTGATCATACATCATTTTACAACACTCCAGATCTGTTAATAGTCTGGCAATAAAATCCTCGCACGATATTCGCCCCCATTCCCCAGCGCAGTTTTATTCGCTCGAGAACGTATCCCTCGAAAATTTCGCATTTCAAACGAATTGCGTCGAATTACAATGCATTCGAAAAATATTACAACAGAGGTAAAAGAGGAATCGAACGTCCGAGGGTTACACGCTATTAAATCCAGCGGTCGCGTTACACATTTTCCATCGGCAAAAGCCTTTTTAGAAAGCCAGCCGAGCGTTCAGAATATTCGGCATCGGCGGAGTCATGAAAGAATGACATTATTTCGCGAAAAAAAAGTTACGAAAAAAGGATTTCGGCGTATCTGGGTTATCGCGAGAGAGCCGGTCCATTTGTTCGAGGCTTTTTTTAATTATAATAGAAATACGATCGGTCGATACCAGGTCCCGTGGATTCTCGGCTCGTTTCGACTTCCGGCGAACAAGAAAGAGAAAAAGAGTGCAAAAGAGGGGGAAAGAGAGAACGTGGGAAAATGTGGAGTGAGAGGACAAGAGAGAGAGAGAGAGAGTGAGTGAGAGATGAGGAGAGAGGCGGGAAAGGCAAGATATCGGCCGCGGGAGACGCGAGTAATCGATTCCAGGGGCGTTCGCTCGTGAACCGATTAATCGACCAGTCGTCGCGAACGTTTCTACCCGCGGTGAATTTAGCAAAGCCATCGGCCTCGAACGTATGCTCGTCGCCGGTCGCGATAACGTAATGCCGTTCGAATGATCTCGAACGATTCCCAACCCCCTTCAACCCTCTGCCACCCCCGCGCAACCTACGCGGGGTCCCGATCGAACCGGAATTATTTCCCGCGACAGATTGAGGCAGAACCAAAATGTAATTTTCCCTGAGCCATCCGAGAGGCGGCCAAACCCCCTTTCTCTCTTCCCCCATCCCCTATCAACCCTCCTCTTTTCCCAGAACCGTGTTCCCAGGGGATGCTAACCTTTCGAATCGTCTTTTCCGCCACCCCCGCACACCTTCGGATTAGCCGTATCGATGGGGACGAGAGAAACGATCGACGAAGATGGATCAGCGACGTGTGTCTCGTCCGGGTTTCATTTTACGAAGCTTGTTTCTTCTTCCTCTGGATTATTAGGACTCCTTTCGGCCCATCATTCAACGCGAGCGCTGCCAGCGACACCAAATTGCGTCTCGGACGACGGTAGTTAAAGCTGCTTGATTATTGTCTTAGAGAATGTTTGTGAACATTTAAGTTTTCCTAAACCGAGAACTTGTTGTGTAACGTAAAGACTGCTTTCCGTATCAATTGGAACATATTGTAGCTACGCGGGTGTTTATTATTTTTATCTTAACCGAATGCGTATGGATGCAGCGGATGCATCCCTTGAAAATTCTACGGTGTGTACCATTCAGTACCAAGCCAAGTTGCGCGATTCGATCGCGGAACGTTCGCTGGCAGCATTTAAAAGAGAGCGTCGGCGGTCTCCACATCTGCGACGGATATTGTATATCACGCGATATTGCGTTAACCTAAAGGGCAGCTGGAGAATGTGCAAGTTTGCCGTGGTAAATCCCGAGGGAACGCGAGAGATGAAGGAACGAGCAGCTGACCCGTAAGAAGGGAGCATCGATAAAATTCTTTTACATTACATCACGCTCGACATGCACGCCCTCGGTTCAATCTCATAATGTTACTGTATAGGAGGTGTACTCTAACGCAACGCTGTACGCGCGCACTCTTTCTCCTTTCTTCAGTCTCTCATTTGTACGTGGAAATCATTTTTCAAGGGGAAATGTTCGTTCGAAAATAATGCGTTTCCGGCGGGTAGTTGAGCTTCGAACATTCTTCGGTGATAATCCACGGCGAAATGGACCGGAAGTCGTGAGAGAGAGAGAGAGAGAGAGAGAGAGGTAGTTGCTGGGTAATTGCCACAATGGATTCAGTCTTTCGAGTCTGATTTCTCATTAATTTCTGGCTTAAACCTTCATCACCGAAATTTCACTGTTAACTTTCTATTAAGTTTTAGATATTTTAGAATCAACCTATTCAGAACGATCCAGGGGCGGGCGGGAACTTGGTCTATTAACATTGTCGCTTGTATAGGATTGTCTTGCAAAATTGAAACTTCCGGCAAAAAATTATTCTTCTCATCGATTTTTCTTTCTCTTTTTTTTCATCGTATTATCTTCAGCTTATTTCAGTATCTTGCAATGAACGCAGGAAGTTTTGATTTCGCATAGAAAAATCCGCAGTACAACTGTTCCTAATTATTGTCCGTTCGAAAAATAAATGTATCGAAAAGCATCGAAGTCGCCTGTTTCGTAAATATTGAAGCTACGCGAAGTTTTCTCACATTTCCGGAAAATTTCGTATTCAATTTGTACTATCCTAACCGCGCAGGCATCCGAAACGGGCGATTGATCATCTCGCAGATCGCCGGCGGTCACGGCAATGACCTAATCCCGTCGGTGGCGCATAATTAACGTGGCTTCCACGTGTCGGCTTAACCGTATCAGCGTGAAATAATCGACCGTAGGCCAGGTGCCGGTTACCTGGCGTTACAGCGACTCGAAGTGTAACCCTGGCGACCGACGGGGGTTGATTTTATAAAAGGAGTGGGGGCGGGGGCGAAGGAATCGTGGGGGGATAATTAGTAGTCATTGTGGAAACGCCAGTCAACGGAGAGCGAAGGCTCGTCCGGTTGCCATTACCTTAATTAATATTGACTCTTTGTCGCTGCTCCTCATCCCCTTCGTTGGTCACCATCATCGTCGACGCAACGTTCTTTGCAAACCCGTCTCAAGCCGGTAACGTAAAAATGTTAACGAGGAAGGACGAAACCCTGGCTCGTTACATGACCTCGTAAAACACACCCTGCTCGCGGGGGTGGTGACTAAACCCACCCCTTTGCCTTCTTTACCTTCCACATAAGCTGTTTTGCGGAGAACGTGGACGAAATTCAGAATTTTAATCATTTTCTGCGATGAGGACCTCAGTGATTTCGTTTTTAGTGTCTTGCGAGTAAACTGCGGAATTTTATGCACCATAAACGTTTACCAAGTTGATCGTGCAAAGGAGTGAAATAATAAGGTATTTCCTTTCTTTATAGTTCAAATACGTTGGAAATATTGTTGGAATATTATTAAAATTTCTCATTTACAGCGAGACTCTCATTTTTAAATATTGTCTTTGATGGGTTTCAAAATAATACGTGGCGAAGAAAAGAGATACGTCTTGGTCAATCTAACGACTAAAATGCGAGTGCTAATGGAATACTAGTCGCGCGTCTTTTAAAGCAGGAAGGTGTACGTATCGTTTTATTAGAGAGTGGCAGGTGGACGGCGCTTGTGGGTGGCAGGGTCTATGCAAAATACACTCGACAGGCTGCGGCATGCGAAGCTAACGTCCATTTTATGCATCCGGAATGCCTTCGAACGCTCCGTTATCGAGCGGCTAGCTGCACGTTGCTCCGGAGCTAAAACTTAGCTTAGCTGTTCAATTGTTGTCCTCGAAAGCAATGGGCTTTTACTTCTCAACAATTTTGCACTAACCGATCCGTTCGTTGCTACATGGAGCAACGAATTGTTTTTTCTTCTTGTAAATTTCATGGAATGTAACACACGTCGTTTTACCAGACACTCGGGCAAATATGAAAAGATTGATTTTCTAGCGAATGAACAGCTAACGCAGAAGGATCGCTGGGAAAATCGTTTCCCCTCACGGGTGTATTTCGCGAGGGAGAGCCCGTGCCACTTTCAACGACGAAATGCGATCCCTTATCGAAACCGGAATCGATCAAATTAACGCCGGGATACTTAGGGGCGGCTTACACCGGGACACGAGTCGACCGAGCGCGAGGTAAACAAGATTAGGTAGAATAAGGTAAACAGGATGTGGGAGCAGGGAAGAATCGATGACTGGGGTTAGTTGGGATGTATGGGGCTCGAGGAGTTGGGGCTGAATTTTAGAGAGCCTGCAAACAGAGACTAATGTTATCGAGAAGATCATGGAAAATTCGTTCTGAAACATCCTTGAGGAATTGCAATCCCCTTTTATACACAATTTTCTTGTAGCAAATTAAATTGTAGAAATACGTATCAAGCTTCAGAGATATAAGACCACGTTCGATTTTATATGGTGTTCGAGTTCTGTTAAAGAAAATTGTTAGGGACTTGCAATTTACTTACAGACAGTTTTACGAGACTGTTCGATATTATAAATCAAATCGTGTTTGAGTTGTATCAATGAAAATTCTAAGAGCACCGAAAAGAGACTGAAGTGTCATTAAAAATCTCCACCAACTTATCGGAACATTTAATACAATTCCTCGTCGAGCACTCGCGTTTCAATCGCGCAGGGATTACCGTGTTAAGCGGGGAAGATGTTATCTCCCACGGAGGCTTTAGCAAATTTCCGGTTAGCGGGGTCCACCCCCTTGAAGAAATTATAATGCGTTCTCGCACTCTCTTTCTCCCTCGATCGATCGATCGTGACCCCGAGGATCTTCCTTAACCGCTCGTTACACGGCCCGAGAAGCTATCCAGTCATCGAGAAGGAGACAGAAAGAGGAAAGAGAGGAGAAAAAAAATTTTAATTAAAGGCTGGAACGAACCGCCTTTTCGTAACGCCGGCCCAGAAAACGAACGGAAGAGAAGCGAGTGAACGATGACAGGTGTAGTCGAGAAGGGTTCACGGCCGGTAAAGGAAAAATGGGAGAGAGAAAGTGAGAGACAGACAGAGTGAGAGAGAGAGACAGAGAGAGAGAGAGAGAGAGAGAGAGAGAGAGAGAGAGAGAGAGAGAGAGGCAGAGCACAGGGTGACGCCCATCGTGGATCAGTTAAAAGCGTGTAATCCGTACCCGCTCGATACCTTCGTCCCTTATCGGCTAAACACCATGCAAACATGCCCCAATCTGGCCGGGGAAAGTCGGCCGGTATCGCCACCCCATCTGCGCCCTCCTAACCGCGTCCGCTATGTCCCGTTTAAATGAACTCTGCGTCGCTTGCTTTCTCCCGATAAGCGACAAAATTGCGATACCGCGTCCCCTTCCCTTGGCGAAAACTAAAAGACCTGTGTCAGAACGATTTTTTCACATTATCATTCCAATCCTTGTTGTTGTGTTTACTTTCATAAAGCTTCAATAGCCGTCGTAATACAATAACAACTCTCCTAAAAAATGTTTAAAAAATCACAAAGAGCTTTTTCTGCACGATCGTATTCTCAAAAGAAGTTCTACAGTGAAAATTCGCCACGTCCAAAAATCCAGATTCCAGGGCATACGGGAACGCAACACGTGCTCTATAACAGTCCAGCTAACAAGGGTGGAAACGGGGGGTTGAAACGGGGTTGGTTTCCCGCGAGGTGGACAAATCGTGGTGCGGAAGTCGGTGAGGAGTCGCTCCTCGCGATTGCACGGTCCTGGACGTTGACGATGGAACGTGAAACGGACGGTCGAGCAGGGTCAGAGGCTGACGGAATGGTGTGGGTGGCAACAAAGGGGTTGAAGGGGGTGAGTTTCGAGGGCGAGGCACCCCGAGGGGGTGTTCTCCGAGCGGAGTTATGCAGATCTGGCCCGCGTAACTGCTGTTTCACACGCGATATCGTGCATTTGAATGTAGAACCGTTTCCCAGCTAACTCCTCGGTCGCCTGTGTCTGTGCGGCACGTAACGGCGACGAAGCGTCACGGGATGCAAGAGCACCAGGTGGTAAATAGAGGGTGCGAGAAAAACGGAGACGGAGAAACGGTGAATCTTTGCGGGGCCTCGAGACAGTGGGGAGTATTTAATTTTCTGGGTAATTGCGGGCTGCATTCGCGAATTGCTCGCCGAAGGAGGCGAGGGGACGACCCGCGAAAACGTGAGCGCACTTCGCGAAGTACGATTTTTCAGCACCTTCGAGATACGCTTCTTTTTATTCGTTTTTCTCCCTCCACGATCTTTCCTTTTGCTTTTCGTTTGGTTTCTCCGATCTCGAGTCAATTTTCACCGGTCATCTATGTTTCGTACGCACCGCGTATTGAAGCAGCGACTCGCACAAGTGCCCTAGAATTTTTACTATTATTATTCATTTATTGCTTTAAACCACACAAGGTTTATATAGCATACACATTACAAATTATACAATATCTTGCAATATGGCTCAGCGTCTAACTTACAATTAGTTTTCATTAGTTTTGTTAAGATTGCTCCCACCTCATTGAAATTTTAATTCAGCATATCTAAATGAAATGAAAAGGACAGAAACTGCTGATAAAAGCTGTCCTAGAATTTTTACTGTTATTATTTATTGATTGCTTTAAACCACACAAGGTTTATATAGCATACTCATTACAAATTATACAATATCTTGCAATATGGCTCAGCGTCTAACTTACAATTAGTTTACATTAGTTTTGTCAAGGTTGCTACCACCTCATTGAAATTTTAATTCAGCATATCTAAATGAAATGAAAGGGACAGAAACTGCTGATAAAAGCGTGTTACGCTCGACTTCGCAGATTGGGCATTGCCTAATCACACGATTGAGATCAAAATAAATTTAACTCCGGCTAACGAAGCTTGTCCCAGAATTTTTTAAGATTGTTGAAAGCTGAGAACAATAAAAAAATGTAGTTTTGGGCATAAACGATTCGATGAGCCTACGGAAAAAAACTAAGATTCCTAGGGCAATGTCTGTTGTACACTTCGAGAAAAAAGTTGCTCTCGTTTCCTAAGATCGTACCCAATTTCAGAGGAGATAGGTTCGATGACGATTCCTTTCCCCGATTTCCGGTGTCCGAAGAAGGTTGCCAGCAGGGATGGTAAGGGTGGGAGATAGGATTCATCAAACAGCAATCATCGCCGGTGTATTTATAATTAACCGTAAGGCAAACACGGCTATCCCGTTGTTCCCGCTGATGGTACGTCTGCGATACATTCGCCGGCGCGTAATTTGATTTGAACGTGATGTCGCGCGCAGTTTGCCCGGCACACAGACGCTTCTAATTTCCCGGGAAATTCGTCAACGGTTCTTGTCCTTAGCCGTTTCCCCGCTTATTTTCTCAGCAAACGGCAACTGGGACCGCTTAGACGGTCGCTTTCGGAGTCTCTCCTCTCTCTCTCTCTCTCTCTTCCTCTCTCCCAACACTCGAAAGGACCGAGCGAACAGAAGAAGAAGAGGAGAAGGAAGCCTTAGCCGTTGCGCAGTCGGGGGAAGGAATCCAGCCGCACATCCGAGCCGAAAATATTGGCCTTTGATCCCGCAGATAGAACACGATCCGCCTTTACCTCGGATCGAAGATCTTCCGCGACCTGGAAGAATCGATTCCTCGCGGTCCCAGGCTTTCTGCCAGTCTGGAATGTCAACACCGCCGTCGATGGATCGCACAGCGACATCATATTAACCGGCTTACCAACGATTAGCTTTCGCTTCTACAACGTGACACCCTTTGGCAAACTGTTCCGCCACTAGCGGCTCGTAAATGATCTTTTCATCATTATTCCAACGACGTTTTGTTGTCGCGTACGTGGGTGAATCGTGAAAATCATCCTGATACGTTCGTTGTAGATGTTTCGCTCTGTTCAACTAAAATATGTACCAAGTACAAATTTAAATGAAATGTTCGTTGAGCACGGCCAAACATGTTCTTCATTCGGTTGAATAAACCATGCAGCAAACAGAATCTCTGTACACTCTCTATCAACAGACGAAACCAGTTTCCAAAAAATTGTCTTCGATCTTCCGGGTCCCGTAAAATACATGTTACCACCACCGACAACACAAAAAGGGCTAGCACTGTCATTTCCGGAGGCAGGCTAGCAACGGAACCGATTACACGGCTGCGTAACTGTACACGAGGGTCGGATCAAAAGTGACGAGGGTTAAACCCGCGACTGTAAGTCAAACAAGCATCGGGGTGGAAATATTTCGTGTGAATCGCTGAGCCCATAGGGGCTAGGGAGGGGGTGCAGGAAAGGGAATATTACGATCCAGCGGATACAGAGTAGCCGAACAGAGAAAGAGAGAGAGAGAGAAGAGATCAAGTGCAGGAATAGAAAGAGTAGGTGAAAGAGGATGGTTGCTGTACGGTTTTCGGCGGTTCAGTCCAAACATAGTCTGCTGCCTCGTAATGACAATGTTCAGCTTGGCTCCGCGTGCAAATAAACGCGCCACTAGTCATTGTTCCTCGCGGATGAGCCGCCGGTATCGGGCCGCAGGAAGTTGAAAAACAATCTGTACCCTGGCATCGATTTACCCCTCTTGTTTCGCTGCTATCTACCTCTCTGCTTCTTCTCCCTCTTTCTCTCTCGGGTATTCTCTCCCCATTGTCCGTCCTCTTTCTCTTCGCCGAGCCCCGATAAATCTTGTTACGTACCTTCTCGGCTGTTCCGCGGCAAGCTGCAACGGCTCCGCTCGCTTGCCAGCCGGCGTTTATCACTCCGCTGAACCTGAAATTGATAATAACAAGTGCCGCGTTCAATTATCGTATCGAATGGGAACCCGTGTAATCCCGAGCGCCCGCACGAACCCGGATAATGCCGGTATTTGGGCAGCGAAACACCGTTTTGAAGGACGGCTGCTGTTGCGCGTACTCTTCAACTTCTCCACCCCCTTGTGAACCGTACCGGACTACGGATGTTTATGCATATAAAGCGGGAACAAATAGAATCTTATTTTCAGTGGTAGTAGCCTTTATAGAACCGAAACGAATAAAAATCGTATTGAATTCTGTGGAATCTTATATTCCAGCATTTCTTGAACACTTTTAGAAGTCGTAAATGCATAAAGATACGCAGTCTAGACCGTACGAATTTTTCGAATTGATTACTTAATGGAAATGTATTCCGCTATTTTTACATACCGATCAGAATCAATATAATACTTACGCTGTTTTTAAATTTGAATCGTTCTTCGAACAAATGAGGGTACGATTCAGAAAATAATAATTATACGCGATAATTAAGAGAAACGTGTGCCTCCCAGTGCACGTTGTTCCGATTGCTGAAAACTTCCATTCCGCGCAGAGGCTGGCAACGCGCTAATCACGCATGGCGTCGCAGCAACGAAGGGGCGTCGCGTTTCGCGCAAGGGGCCCCGAGAATTGCCACTTCCTGTGCCGGTCGTGTCCCCGAAATTCGAGTGTCTCGGCGTTCCTTTTATTCGCAGCCTGGGGAACGTTGCTCGAGGACCTGCAACTTCTCGAAGGCAGCCTCCCTCGGCAACGAAACAAAGAATCCGACCCTTCCCTCTTCTCGTCAGAGGGAGAAAGAGAGAGCGTTTCCGCGTTTGGAGGCGTCGCGACGCGTCGGGACGCCAACCCCCATGCGATCGCTGCATGCTCCGTCGAGTTTTTTCGTACCCTTCCTTTGTCGTTGATTCGACAATGGCTCGTCTAGCGATCAAATGTCTAGCGAGAAAACCAGCGACAAAAAGGAGAATCAGGAATGGAACAATGATCCAAAAAGGGGCGGAGAGTCTCGATTCAATTAACGAACCGAACGTGCGTTAATAACTTTGTCAGTTTTTTTTTACGTCGATGATCCTGCTAGCTAATACCTGGTTCTCTCCCTTTTTCCAATTTTTTTTTCACGTTTTTTGTTTCAACTCACTCTTGCTAGGGTCGATCACGAGAGATCGAACAGTGTTTCCTTCCTCGGGCACGATGGACACGGACGACCAACGGTCATTTTTCTGATTTTGATGGATTACTTCTGAGAATGTCTGCTGCGATCTACGAGTTTATTTGCCAATCGATACCAGCCGAGTGATTAATTGCCCGACGGGAGTTGTGCCACCGCATCGGGGAAATGGACACTCGCTCCCGGGGGTGTCTGTCCAGTTTTCGGAGCTTCAAGTGATTCTTTTTCATGGACAACCCCGTAATTCGACTGGTGTTTGCTGGCAATTGTTAACGATGTCTGCATTGATTTCTCCATACCGAATTATAATAAACCTATACGGTATGCGATCGAACTGCTGCAAAAACGTACAAACTAAAAATCCTGAAAGATCAAGTACATTCACGAAAATCCACATCTCACATCAAACAAACCAACCCTACGCCGAGCAACAATTTCGTAAAAATTTCCGATCGTATTTTCGCTCGCATCAAACAAGATTCGCACGTTCGGAAGACTCTGCACATCGAAGAATGCGCATAGAAATCGCACTCACGGTTGGGTCCCATTCAAAGTCGGCTGCATTCGAGCCCGATATTCGCAAGAAGAAGATATTTTTCGCATTTCGTTCAGAATATGCTTGAATCCAGCTTGCGACTCGAAATGGAACCCGCTAAACGGGTTCGTCGACGGTTCAGGGTCGGTTTACCGGGTGCATCGGATCGGTATCAGTTGACTTTTTTTTTTGTAAACTGGGTATAGTGTTTATCGTTTTTATCCGCGACAACGATCGCGGCGATAGATGGGAAACGTTGGAGCCGCGCCAGAAACTCGAGAAGCGACGTCGCGGCGTCGGCGTCGCTCGTACAAGCGAACTGCATTAGTCGGTAGGAAGTCGCTCGTCGTAATTTTTGTTTCGTAACGCAAAGTTCGCAGACCCCTTATCCATTTGCATAACTTCCCCCGCAGGCCGACCTGAACTATTTTTGCAAACGTAAGTAGCCGGGCGACGTGTATCGTCGGTCGAGAGACGGATAAGAATAACAGGACTGTTTAGAAATTGAAGCGAACTTCGCCGACCCGGGAACTCGACGATCGATCGACGAGCCCTGCCGTGGTATTATTCGAGGCATGAAAATTATTCGAAGTTTCCCAGAACTGCCACGAAGTTCGCGGATTTTTGCGTTCGACCATTAATCTTGGATTTAATATATGTGCGACGGACATTTTTCATTTTTCCCCGCTCTTTGTAGAAGACGTAGACGGTAGAACTTTCTTGGATTGTTAGTAATAGGTCATTGTTATGTAATATGAGATATTCGAATGTTTTTTTGTTCTGTTCATTCGTTAATCTAGAATTTAATGGGTGCTTTTCA
The DNA here is from genome assembly GCA_028455805.1 of Lasioglossum figueresi. Classification (NCBI taxonomy): domain Eukaryota; kingdom Metazoa; phylum Arthropoda; class Insecta; order Hymenoptera; family Halictidae; genus Lasioglossum; species Lasioglossum figueresi. The sequence continues at coordinate 6,190,395 of CM052192.1, read as the reverse complement.
TGTTCGCAACTCTTCACGGTGGCTATAGACGGTAGAACTTTCTTAGGTTGTTAATAACAGTCCACTGTCATGAATGACTGCAGCTATATCGATTTTACGAGTTTATAGCCCGAGGCTCGACACACTTTTCCTTTTATTTTTAACACTGGTTTACCAGAAGGGTCAAGATGACACGTTTCTCGCCCTTTCTTCTGAGCTAAAATCTTGGACGTCGTGAAAAATTACAAAATCATACATGTTCGTACGTCGATGTTGCTGACTCTTAGTTTCGACCATTTAAGTACTCGTAGAAAATCATTCCCTAAATTTCGTCCCACCTGTTGCCAAGCCCCACGCACAACGGAAAACTAAAAATTCTCGCCTTACAAACAATCAATCCGCACATTAACAAATTTCATATGACAGCGATTTCGGCGCGACAAAACAGTCCAATTCAATTTCCAGAGACATTAAGACCAACGAAGAGCGAAACGCGCAACTACATTCATTGCTCCAATCATCCCCTAAGTTCAGATAAACTGCCCGGCGTTCCTGCGGCAAGTATACGAAAAATTCTTTTTCCTCGAGGTTCCAAAGTCAACCTGGCAGCGTTGTGGGACCGTCACTATTTTTTCCGCCTTATCCACTTACCGCAGGCGTCTCTCGTTCCCCGTGCCGGTTATCTTCATCTCGCCGCGCTTGCCATTCTCCGTTCCGCTCGCGCCCCTAACTCGATTTCGTCGCCAGATTTAGGGGTGTAGCGACGCTCGTTGGCCCACGAAATCTCATGTCCTCCCTCTCTTGCTTCACCCGCGACTATCCGTTTCTCTCCCCTTTGCTCCTTAAGTCTCTCGACAACCTCCGAAGAAGGACCGTTTCTATGGACGCGAGCTGCTGGTCTCGCGAGGGCCGTGAATCTCGGAGACAAAAAAAAAACACGGGAAACTAAGAGGCCAGTGAAAGCTCCTTCAAGCTGGTTCAAGCTGGCCTGCCTGAATTTCCAATGCCGCGAAGAACGTGCTTGGATAAACTTGACGGCCTCGAATGATTCAAAGTCATGCCTGAGCGGGGACTCGACGAATCACGCGACTTCTGACGATACGTGCAGTTTCTCCGGATGAATTCTGTACTGTAATTTTATCTTGAGAGATCTCCTTCAGGACCTTGGACGGATCTTCGAGGTCTATGTGGAATTTTAACCTTGGCGAACTCGAGGGTCCAGCTGTAATTGGTGAAGATCTAGTTCTAAGAGGTTCTTTGCGCTTCGACTACCTAAACGCGATGCTTCAAATTGCTCTTCAAGAAAACTGGCAGATCTATCGATATCCAACTTTATAGACGCGTTCATCGATGTTCACGGAACGTCTACAGTGTAGACTTTTCTTCTCCCCTTTCTCCAATTGGAAGCGCATGCATCGAGACGGGACAGGTGGACCACGAAAGACACCATAGCCGAGAAAAAACCGTACACGCGATATCGTCGTTAGCCTAATGACCCCAGGACACGTCCCTAGTCCTTCCATTGATCCTAACTTCAGTCGAATAAGTATACCGCATCGAGAAAACCTCTGTCGATAAGGATCTGAGATCGAAGTTACACAGTCTATCGATCGGCAATCTTTTTCTTCTTCGAACATCGTTCGGCGAAGTGGTCGTAGAATTCGAATACGTTGCAGAACCGTCTACCATTATGGTATTAGAGTAAGGAATCCGTAGTTCCCTAATTGATTAGAGTAGCCAGTCTATACAAACACCGAGAGTTCCAGTTGGGCGAGCCGTTTCCTCGGGAGGGCATGATTTTTATTAGACCTTTTTGCTCGAGCAGTACGCGCGCGATTAATCGAATGTTCTTTTCTTCCCGATTCACAGGGGCTCTCGCCGGATGTAATAGAATGTAATCCCCGCGAATGGGACGGCATAATCCGAAAATTATTCAAATTGTAATCCAAACAGAAGTTTGATTTCAATTCCGCGATAGCCTCCCTTCTCGTTTCCGCGGCAAGAAGTTCCGCACTGGTTTTCCCGCTATTTTACAACCACCCCGACACCGGGAACGGAAACGGGAATTGTTGGAATAGATAAAATAACCGCGATACCGAGACCCCCCGCAGGTTCGGTAAATACCGCGCGCGAGGCTTTTGTAACGTAATAAATTTAATAGGAACTCTGCCTTTGCCGGAATGTAACTTTATCGGCGGGTTTAAGCTTTCCACTCGCAGCTCCCTCTCTCGCACCCTGACTATTCGTTACATAGAAATTGCACGGGGAAATTTCAGAACTGTCGAGCTGAGTGGCAAGTTGTGTTCCTTGTAAATTCGCTAATTTGAAAGCACTGTTGCATCGCCGCCCGAAACGAAGTGGAAGAACCGGTCGGGAAAATTCATTCTGTTCGTCGAAGTTAATAAGCAGAACGTTTCGTGCGTTTCCTTGGTTTTTCAGAATTCGCAGCGATTTCTCGGACGTTTTCTATTGCCTACACATTGCTATGTTACTGCCATTCTTGACCTTGTACGGCCTTGAATGTTGTCACATTGTATACGAATGAGTTTGGCTTGACACGCAACATACCGTTTAGAAAATTGAAGTTCACCTTCGTTGTAATGGCTAGTAATTGTGTAAACACACTGTATATTTGGAAATCTGTGGACTCGTACTCCAAGAAAGTCACGCGAAATTCTTCTCACTTATTTTCACCCTTAACCCTTTGCACTCGGAGCTATTTTAACTCGAAAATTAGTCATTTCTGCCAACCTCAAATAATTCCATTTTATATAATTTTCTTCATTTTATGGATACGAAATTGAAATAATACCTCACACACTACATGAATGTTTAGTAATTGATTGCATGCCAACATATTTAATGATGTAAAGAATATTTTGAATAATGCTACGGTACACACACACACACAGTCTAGAATAAAACATAACGACTCTCTCGAACTTGAATAAATTCACAAAACGAAGAAGAACTGTCTAGCAGAAGATCTCCACCGTTCCCGGAGCAGACAAAGCGAGCATACGATCCCCTAAATCGATCAGCAGACTAGAACGTCGCCGCCGCTAATGAACTACGATAAATTCATGAAACCGAATCGATCTTTCTAAATGGATTTGTAACGCGAATTTTCGCCGATTTAAGTATAGAAGGATAGAACAGTTCTAGGAACGCGTCGGACCGGGATTGGATTAAGTCAAAATTCTGATCAATGGATCCCGCATTCCAAGGTCCCGGAGACCGGCATCAGACGTGGTCGCAGCACCGCTAGCAGAAGCAGAAGCAGCACTCTCGCCTGTCTGATTGCATCTGCGCCGGATGAGGGTAGTCCTTTCAAATTGAGACAAACGCGCGTCGGCTAACGCGTTTCCTTTGTCCCGTGTCCCTCGGCCGGGACTCGTCTGCTACCAGCTGGGTTAGGTTAGGTGTACCATATGTGTCTCTCTTCTTCTCGGTGTGTACGTGTGTCTGCGCGCATCCTCTCTCTTTCTTCGGCGACTGGTAACGAGCCGGTCGTTACCCAGGGATTGTCGCAAATCCGATTCCGGACGCAGATCGGCTTACGTGTCGATGGGCTCCCGGCCGATTATATGCCTCTTTTCTCTTAGTTAACTGAAGTCCCGTCGAGCTTGATCACGGATTACGGGCAAGGTCGCTGTAATCGTTCCAGCTGATTGAAACGCGTATACAGGGTGATCCCGAGAATGTGCTGCTTCCTCGAAACAGGTGATTCCTGAGCTGATCACTCGGGTCATTTCGAGTCACTGTTTCTTCTGCAAAAATCTGCGCTATGGCTTTGCTAGGAAGCGATTAACCGAAAACACGGACCAATCAGAGCGAGGCTACGATATACGTCCTGTATATACGATACGTCCTGCTTCGATTGGTCCGCGTTTTTCTTCAATAGGGTAAATGTAAATACCGGTATTTTTCTCCATGAGATCGAAACACGTAAAAATAAGTATTTTGCCCTGAATAAATTTGTACCATTCAATGAGAATGTAGGGTAAATGTACCTATCACTGCGGGTGAACGTTTCACTTGCGGTATTTTCCCCTCGTGAGATTGAAACACGAAAAAAAAGTATTTTGCTCCAAATCAATTTGTACAATTCAATGTGAAGAAAAGGATGAAATTACTTGAGATTGGTGCAACATTTTTGGGACACCCGGTGTACCGAACGCTCGCACGTTGTCTGCAATTTCCGAAGTCTAGACTGCGTCGATCCGATCGCGCGAAAATTAACTACTGGACAGTGGGCACAGATGTCCCTTCCGAGCACACCAATCAAACCATGTCGCGTTCATTAGGGTACTGTGAGCCTCAGACACTCCATCAGCGAACACCTTATTTGGTTCTATTTGAAATTGCAGTAGGAATATCAATTAGAGTTCGAAATGTCTCTCTCGTATCTTGTACAGGAGATATTCTTTGATTTCTTGCTGCTTATAGAACCGTAGAAAAGGAATTTGCTTTGTTGTTTCTAACATTTCTGATTGAAACGATACCAACGATAGGATTTTTGAAATCATCCGTATCTTTATTCATCTATTTGGACACATTTTCGAAACTATATTTAGTGGATCCTTCGATTTTATACATTTACGACGAAAATGAGCACGTACAATGTAAAGCAGTGGACACGTTAAAAATATTTCAGGACAAAAATGTATTAGTCTCGGCTTGATAAGATAATTAAAAGAAGAATACAATTTTGATATGGCTCCTGTATCCTGCGATTCATGAGAACAGCTTTTATTTCTTATTTTATTATACGAGCAATTAATTGAATTTAATCGTCGGAGGACTCGCATTAAGGTCTGCGCGACAGATAAAAACGAGTGTAATACCATTTGGTGGTTAAACATTTCTGCACACTGTAAAATGAAATAGTCGTAAATTGTCGCATACCACAGAGACGTTTATGAACCTCATTCTCCGAGAGCTTGGCTACCAGGTCCTGCATGGCCAAAGAATAATACTGTCCTAGGATCGAGTCTACGGTAATTGGAGCGGGGCGGGAGAGGGTTTTGCAAGGTCCACGACGAAATAGGAGATTCAAGACCATCAATTTTTCCTCTGTATGAAACGGGACGGTCGTATCGAGGAGTATCAGTTTCCGTTGCAACAATCAATCGGCCCTACCCTCCTTGTATTTACGGTTTATACGAGAGAACGTGTACGCGGGGGCGGAGAGGGATATGGTGGTCTCAGGAGAACGCGCGCGGCGCATCCTTGATCCGATTACACGCGATCCTGAACAAAAGAGATATACCGTCCGGTAAGACAGAGGGCACCCGGCGAAATTAGAAGGTTCCGTTTCGTTGCGGTCTCTCTCGGTGGCTCCCGGGCATCCCGGGGATTTCGTAACGATCGCGCCCAAAGAAGAAAGCACTTTGCGGAGCGAAATTACCCTCGAGGCATTTACGGATTAACAGGATAGACGTTTTAACGATCGCCGTCCGGCCATCGGTATAAAGGAGATCGCTCGGTAACCCGGGTCACCCTCGAAAAATTGACGATCTTCGAGATGCAACCCCTCTCTCTGCGATGCGAACGATTTCTTCGTGAAATGAATCGGTGTTCGACACAAAGTTTCGTAAGAATTTATTCTGCGTTTGTAGCTACGATTAGACTGCGGATCCCTTTACGCGAAATAAACATGTTCTGCGTTGATCGTGGGAAGCAGGTATAAAATAAAAATTGATTATATTTCACCCTGACAGTTTCTTCGTACATGCATAAAAATCCGCAGTCTACTAACGATACACTGTTTTGATTTGAACGGTTTAATTCGTCGCGCGATTCGAACGATTTTATCGAGCACATTGTTGATACATGTGTTTAGTATCAACGTTGTTGGACGATTTAATTCAATTTTTAATACGTACGATGAACGATGATCGGTTCAGCTGAACTGATACATACGTATGTTCGATATGAAGACTCTCGATTCATTTATTATATCGTGCTGTTTAAACAATTTCCTGAAAAACTAAATCAGTGTGTTATGGAAGTTCGTTTCGTGAGAACTAATTTTCTTTTTTCAGGTAACGATGCACTGTTTGTTCCACATGTAATTGTTAGACACGTTCGTTGCGGACACTCTTTGTTCAATTTTAACGCGCGTTTCGAACGATTTCACGAAGAGACAGGTCAGTGCTTTCGAAAAATTGTCTTAAGTCAAAATCCGCAACCTGAATACAAGTTTCATAATTAACAAATATCCCTCAACTACAATTCTATCAAGTCCGAAAGGGTATGATAGCGATCACGGTTATCTCGATATCATCTAGTACCAGTGCATCGGAACAGAGAGGATCGTTCAACCGACTGTGTGAAATGGCAAGTTATGATTATAGATATAAATCATCGAGAGAGAGAGATGGAGCGAACGAGGAAAAGAGAGGGACTGGACGCTCCGATTTCGATCACTCGATAATTATTTACCTACGAGCCCGGCCGTTCGTCGAACGATAATTCGAGAAACACCGTGGGCGTAGTTCGATCGTTGTTTCACGGCGCCGCGCCGCGCCGCGCTGTGCCGCGTCGATAGAAATTATTGGGAATAACGGCGGTGTCGCCATTTCTCCTAGTGAACGATGACAATGGAGTGTCGGTGACCGCGGCCCGCGAGAGGCGTCGCGACGCTTCTGCACCGTTCCGAACAATGCGTCGATTTATCTCGGCACCGGTGTATCGCCGCGAACTATGATTCGATCGGCGCACTCGATAAAAGCAATTATATTTAATTAATGAGAGGGGAATCAACCAGGGGGTTGAGAGATTACAGGTGTGTCGACCTGCGTCGAGCTGCGGTGACGATTTACACGCGAACGGATCGCGTTTTCCCCCGTAATCTTTTTACTCTACCTCTAGACGCTAGTGGTTGATTAAAAACGTGACTGACCATTATACAAATTATAGTAGAAACTCTAGTCTCCGATAGATCGGTTGGTACTATGATTTTCGTAGTTAATTGTTCGTGGAATTCAATGTTATAGATATATAATGACGAAATGGTTTATATGTGCTCTAGTTTACATGCTGTTAAAAAGTTTAATTTCCAGCTAGACGTGGTTTTTGGGGTTGTTGTTTTCTCAACACGATATATCATTTCTACATCATCTAATTTTTAATTATTTATTTATTTTTAGTTTAACCCTAAACTTTCTTTCTACACTCCTAATCTTCAAAGTGACGGAAATTCTAATTTCAAGACTGCTTGCAGTGCACAATACTCCAGACGACTATTTCAACCCGTAATTACGTTTTTATATTCTCCGCTAACAAGGATACACAAAAATCCAGTTCCCCTCGTTTCCCCAGACCAGTCCAGTATGAAATCCCTTCGAAGGGTTAACTTTCCGGCCGGAGACGACTCCGGGTACCGCGAGCCTGCTGGGAACACAGTTCTTACCTTGTTAACGCATCCGATCTCGGAACATCGGGGCCAGAAATCCGGTGGCAAAAGGTTCGGCGCACGCACAGGCTTCCATTTCCTCTGATCCCGAGCAATCTAAAAAGATATCGTGGCTCGTGCTCGCAAAGGGTAGAGGAAAGATTCCCGACGGATGTTCTCGGGGTTCGTAGTATTTTTCGTGGCCGGAGCGTACGCGTCAAAGGGAATGGCAAAAGGGCTGGCACCCGGAGGGGGTTGGAACGAAGCAAAACGACTGGGAGCGGAGGAAGGAAAAGCCGGTGACTTACGTTCCCCGTGTCTTAATTCCCTCTGTTTCTCCGGCAGCTTCGGAGAGAGAGAGAAAGAGCGAGGAAAATGAGAGAAAGCTACCCCCGGCGGCTGCCACCCCCGCAGCAGCCCTTAACACCGAAGCCAACCGTCTCCCCTCTTTCTCTCTCTCTCTCTATCTTCACCTCCCCGTCTCCGCTGTCCGTGTCGTTGTGGCGCAAAAGACGTAATTCACGCCAATTAACAGCCAGCCAGGTTCTGTGAGTTTCGCTGCGTCAACCCTCTCTCATTTCCGGGTGGCGGCGGCGCCCACCAAGACCACCACCTACCCTCTTCTCTGACGGCAGACGCGTTTACCCGGCTTCTTTCACCGTCGCGCGGCACTCAGACGCACCCCTCGAGCAGCCGCAACCCACCCTCTCTACCCCTCGACCACGACAACGCTGACCCACCTTCCTCGTTTCATCGTTTTCTCACCCCTTTCGCGCGACAGACCCTCCCTCCTACTCCTCCTACCTACTCTGCATTCTTCACCCTACACCTTTACGAGTTATGCGAACTTAATGAACACCGTGTACACACGTATATACGCGGCTAGATGGTCCCCGGGAAAACTACCCCCTGGCTCTCTCAGAGAGATCTTCAGCGAGCTTGAACGTGGTGGTGCAGTATGGCTGGAGATAGGGGTGGTTCGAGGGAATTGTGGTTCTCTGTTCGGTGGTCGGAGTTGTAGGCTCTGCTCACGATCCTGTTGATCGGTGATATTTTTATGTGTATTAAACAGCAAAAATGCTAGAAACTTTATAGGATACCGTCGTATTATTTTCAACCAATTGGAATTGTTTGCAGCAATCGAGGTAGAACATTTCTATTTATATGAATTTTTGTTGTGTTTTATATTTTTTCAAGTCGATCCAATGAGCAAGTGAACGGTTTATGGATCTTTAAATTGTATTCGGTATCTGTTACGATGAAATATTATTGTAAGCATTCTAGTATCAGATTGGACTTTCTGTGAACGGTTTCGGGTCATTCTAAGAAGGAAGAATTTTTTGTTCAACGGTTTCTGAGGGGTTTTGTCTGGCTAGTAGGTATTCGCTTTTCGAAACATTGCACAGGAAGGAACAAGAGACTCGTCGCGCCGGTCGATGGGAAAGAACGGGCGAGTGAAATATGGATCGGACCGGCAGGGTGGATGCTAATAACAATAATAAAGACGAAACGAGGGGAAATGGGGCTCCGGAGAAATTCACCGGCTCGTAATAAATTCAGGGCGAAACCGGCGTCCCATTTGCGGCGCAGGACCTGGAACGTTGGTTCGGGAAAGGGGGGTTGTTTTTGGCTTTACGTGGCCGTTTCAGAATTGTTTAGAGGGTGCTAGTTACTTCGTATCGTGTATATTAATATTTCTATTCAATTTCATCAATTTATTCGGTCGTAAACTGCGCAACATTTTACTATTAACAATCTCGAATCACTTGGAAACAGGAGGCGGTTTTCATTATTCAAAATGTTTTTTACATTTTCAAATCTATTTATTTTTCATAAATCACTGAACGTTTAGGTGTTCTATGGATCGATTAAAATCGTACAGAATGGAAATGTTTTTCTTTTTATTTATTTTCTATTTATTCAACTGTAATGTAGTTTTGCTGTAATGTGTCTCGATAACCGGCTAGCGCTCAACAAGTATTACAGTTTCACGTCGAATTTATTAATGTTCATCACAAAGCTAGCGAGTAGTTTTATTACCAGCATTTTCCCTTTCTCTGTTATGTATTCTTGATTTTCACAATATTCTTAATTTGTTAAAAAAAAAATTTTCACAGACGCAATTCTAATAACCCTTGAAGATGATCTGAATGTAGATCGCAAGCAAAATGGCGCAAAGCAAAATGGCTTTGTAAATTAAGTAACAACATGATCGAACCGTTGCGCCGAAAGCATTAACAATTTTAGTAATGTAGTTTTGTTTAATTATGTGACTAATTAATTTTTTCAGATATAGAGAAACAGCTGGTACCAAAAATTTTGAATCGCTCGAAAACGAACAAACTTTTCTGCGAAGCTTCGGTACGACTCGTCAAGCGTGTCTCGCCCGATCTTTTCCAATTTCGTAACTTTACTAACAAATGTACGTGAATGGAGCAATCTTCCACGACCAGGATCGATAAGAGTAGATCTCGAAGTGGCAAAATCCGATCTAGAAATAAATCACGAGGGCGTTTAAAGTATCGGGACCAGAGAAGTAGCCGGAAAAGGAGGCCACGCGGAACGGGGCGAACAAAGGGATGGGGTGGATGGGGTTGGAAGCCAGATTTTCAGGTGGACCCTCGGATATTAAATATTTCAGACGTCCGTTGTCCTCCCCCGCAGTTTCCTCTGGCCTCTCGCGCCTCCGTGCACACGGCCCGAAGGCACTAAAAGGAAATTTTACAATCCAAACATTTCGCCGGGACGAGAAAGAAACAGGGGAACAAAAGCTCCGTAGAAAGAAACGCGGACGGGGGTGAGCGTTGAAGGGGGTTGAAAGTCCGAGGGGTGGAATCTTGCCGCGGCTTCTTCCTGCGCCGTCGGAAAAATCCTTTTTATGGAGCTCGGGGCCGGAAGAGCGGGGCGCGTCTTGGGGGTCCGTAAACAAAAATCACTCTCGAACCCGTTCCTCCCCCGACCCCGTAATCCAAAATTATGTCGCGGATAGTCGCCCGTGGAATATATGAAGAGGGGCGGCGGGGGACAGGTTGCGGAGACAGAAATGGGGGTGGTTGAAGCCCTCGAGAGCGGCCCCGACACTCGTGATTAGTGTTTCTCGAGCGAAATGGCGACGGTACATCAACCGCGTCGAGAGAATAGGGTGCTGAATAAATGACGACGCCCGCTGCCTAGCCGCGAGAGAATTTCTTCTTACCAGAACCACCCCTTTAACCCTCCCTCGCCCCTTTGTCTCGCGACCGACTACCCTGGACCCTGTCGCGACCCTCTCTCTCTCCCCGCCCTCTCTCTCTTTCTCTCGCCTAACTCGAACGTATATCTCTCCGACGTTCTCCTGGTTTCCCCTTGCCCCTTCTCCTGTAACGCAGACGATTCCACCCTGCAGCCATTCACCCTTAACGGGAACTGTTCCGAAGTGATGAAATTTTACGGGTGTCTCTTTATCCGAGCTTGCACCCCACGGAAAAGAGAGTGGTGGGGACTGATTGCATCCAACGATTGCAAAGGGGCGAACCGTTTAAGGGTTAGTTACCTTTGGACATGGATTAATTAACAAGCGACAAAGAAGTTAGAAATAAGGGATTGATGCGGGTGCGAGGGAGAAAAGCTTCCCGCGAATCCCGCAACGGTGGACGGGCAGACACGCGAAGAATTTCGATTGTAAATTTCTAAAGCAGTGCGGCCCGGGAGCTGCAGCCTGACAAAGGGTCAGGAATGGCTTTGGTCCAGGGCTGCATAGCCGCGGATACATTCGAACGCAGACCCGGTAAATTTTATCGTGGCTACGGTTTCTCACGGTGAATTTCCGTTCCGCGTGGCTACGCCCGTGCAAAGACGCACGAAGTATGCCTTTATTCCTTGGGAAATATCGACCAGCAACCTCCGGCAGCTTTTATCGAAGGGCGAGAGACGCGAACGCCTGCGACTTTGCAACCCCCTTTTCTGACCAACCCCTCGCCAAAAAATACTTTGCGATACTTTATAGTCGACCGAGAGACCGTTTGACGCGTCCTTTTGCACTCAGGAAACGAATGGGATTATTTCTGTGCTTGAGTTTTTATTCGACACGGAAAACGAATCTGCGGAATGCTGAAAGGAAGGAAGCGTTCGGTCGATGAAACGAAGCTTGTAACTTTCTGTTAAATTTTGCGATAGGTTCGACTCGGTTTTTATGAACATGCACAGCGCGAAATGAGCAGGTCATTTTGCATTGAAGTATTATCGTATAGCTACATCTAATCAAAATAAAACAATAAAATCAAGCTGGAAGCTTGTATTCTTTAATTACCATTTTCTTGACGATAAGTAAGTGTCCGATGATTTATAAATGGAAGTCCAACTTTGTGTTAGATAGTGTTGGAAGATCGTTCCGATTTTGAGTAACATGCATAATGGAAAATATGAGAATTTCGTTTTTCAACCATCGCGTACAATTTCAAACAGTGAAAAATCGGACACGTCTACACGACAACGAAAACGTTCCTCGTTTCGTTTCTGATTCTAATATTATGCGTATTTCAATCATTGTCGACAGCAGCAGTATATAATCGGAATTCCAGCAGCGGCGAGAAACAATAATATTTGTCAAAGTGGAATTATTTTTAGCGTAAACACTACCATTTGCACGCAACCAAATGCATCGCTAGGATTGCCCCTTTGTGTATCTGTACGTGAAACGAATCCTCCGGAACCGAATAAAAATATTTAAAAAGAGGCACTCGACTGTTTTCGGTACATCCTTCAAATAAAACACTATTTGAAAAACTTTCCGCATCAAATGAAATATTTTATTTCCAAAGTGGTACACACGGTACAAAATGAAACAGATTGTTTACTATTTATTTGAAACGGTTTTACGCTCATCCACGGTGTGCACAAATAATAACGCGATGCCTGAGGCGTATATCCTGCGCTTTGCATTTATCAGCAACTTTCGCCTGGAAAAAATGTGTATGTTAACGTAAAGAATGTACAAGGATTAACTGACATTTGAATAACGACAAAAATAATTTGTTCGACACATATTTCAAGTACCATTTTAAACGTTACTTTACAGATCGAATAAAATTATATTTCTAAGTGGGAGGGTGATATTCGCGTAAAACGAATGTTTTCAAAAATAACACTTTTGAAACTTCGGCTGAATAAATTCATTCTAGAGTTTCAATGAAACGGCGTTATATAAATTGATGGTGATCGATTCAACACCGGTCTCACCATTTCAAATAAAAACCAACATAATTATTATGTCTACAATCCGTCCATCGCGAAGAACGTCGGCGCGTCGGAAAATATAAATAATGCATACAATTATTCCGACGCGCGCGCCGTACGAAATGAAGGATTAAATACTAACAAGGTTACTTCCTCGTCCGGAATTAATTATTAACAAACACGCGCACGGTTGAACGCCGTGTTCAGAAATGATTTTCCCGGTTGCCGGTCGGTCACGGACGATTTTCGTCGTTTGAACGACGACGCGGCTAGCTGAGCGACAAAAGGAGCAGAATGGAAGACCGAGAACGGATGATTGGGGAACCGAATGAAAAAAAAAATCGAAAAAATCGAAAAATCAGGTGAACGAGGCGAAGGGGACGGTTCGCAGAGAGCGAGACACGTAACAAACGCCGCTGCTGGAACCAGGCCCTGATGAATACTGATGTATTCAATCAAGGGGATTGGCGTGATCTGGCGAAATGTCGTTCGGGGATCGAGAGGGAGCACCAGCAAATACGTTGAAGCACGGTTCATGGGTTATATATTATACTATGTGCGCGGCCCGCCCGGCGAACATTATGGCAGACATATTGGATAATGGTGGATACGATACAATCAGAATTCTGTGCCTGTCCTCGACGGCGTCGCGTCTCGTCGGGTCGCGTCGCATCGCGTCGCATCGCGTCCCGCGATGATGGCGTGTTCTCCATTAAATTTCACGTATTAGGACCGACAAGATGTCGACTAAACGGACCGTGTACCCGTCGAGACCCGATACTTGATTTTACGTGGCACCGTTCAACAGCGGCAACGGCCGCAAACGGGCTTGACGCGCCCCTTACCAACCAACAAGCCCTTTGACACTGTTAATGGCTATTTGTATGTTAATCCAACCGAAACACGAGCATGCCAGACGAACCAAACACCATGGAACGAAAATATTAACGTCGTGTAGATAGAATTTTTATTATAAACGCGGAAAAATTTGTCCGACCCGTGAACAGCGAGTAGCAGCCTCCGAATACAAGGGAAACGGTCGCACGATTAGAATTATGGATATTTTTATTCCCAAGAAAAAATCGACGTGTGAAATTAAACGATCCCCTCGTTCGTTGTCTGCGGCTCCAGAATTGAACTCGAAGGAGGGGAATTAGCTTGGAAAAACAAGGGAGCAACCGTCAGAGGCAAGGGTGGTCTCGAAATACGTTTTATAATCAGAACGAACAGCGTTCGTGACCCCTAAATACACAGAGCCGGCCCCATCTATCCATTACAAAACACGTTCGAGCGGAACACGCCCCAATTCTTCTATCACCGGGCATCACGTAAGCCCTTGCCTGCAATCCGGAGGCCGTGAGGGGCGAAGATCGAGATAAGGAAGAGTTACATTCAAGCAGAGTTCCTTCCCGGTGCGGCATGCCACTGTACGGGGAGGCCTTATTCTCGATCGGAGAAATACGGTTTCCTCGCAAGTATACGGTCCTCTCGCAACCAAACCCCTTCTACTCCTCTCTCTCTCTCTCTCTCTCCTCCCTCCTCTTCTCTCTTCTTCGCGAAACGAATCGGCAACTCCGTTTTAACTTCTCCCACCCCTAAATCCCTCGATCCTACAATTCTATACATTTCAATGACGAAGCGGGATGAAGAATCCAAGGAAAAAGGAGAACCGGAAGCGGGGAAGATAGGTGAAAGGAAATACCTGTGGTTATTGTATGTTGCGAAACGGCTGAACCGGCGAAACTAAATACAGAGTGTGCTAAATTTAACTCTGCTAAAAATCAGTATCGATTCTTGTATTCTGTGAGCCGAATGTTTAGTTGGCATAGAAATAAATCGCCATAACGCACCGAAGACGATTTCAGACGACGGAGAAGATCGCCTGTTTCAGCAAACTTTATCGGATCATATTCTTGTATACAGTAATATTTAAGACTATTCTTTTAGCTGCAAGTAAATGTGTATTAAGATCTTCCGACGAATTCCTGTTTTCTTCCGTATTCCTTATTCATCGACAATTACAGCTCTAATTAAAATTAATGTCAGATCATATTCTTGTATACACACTAATATTTAAGACAATTCTTTTAGCTACAAGTAAATGTGTATTAAGATCTTCCGACGAATTCCTGTTTTCTTCCGTATTCCTTATTCAACGACAACTACAGCTCTAATTAAAATTAATGTCAGATCATATTCTTGTATACACACTAATATTTAAGACAATTCTTTTAGCTACAAGTAAGTGTGAATTAAGATCTACCGACGAATTCCTGTTTTCTTCCGTATTCCTTATTCAACGACAACTACAGCGCTAATTAAAATTAATGTCACATCATATTCTTGTATACACACTAATATTTAAGACAATTCTTTTAGCTACAAGTAAATGTGTATTAAGATCTTCCGACGAATTCCTGTTTTCTTCCGTATTCCTTATTCAACGACAACTACAGCTCTAATTTAAATTAATGCGAACAATTCTTATTTTCCATAAAAATCCGCGGTCTACGTATTTCATATAATTCCCGAAGCATGCATAATACCCAATTTCCAATAACGAATCGAACAAACAACCCCTGAAGCCCTGAAACCTTCCAGAGCCACCCCTTTATCCCCTAAACTCAAGGCCGCCCTCACGATCGATTCCCAAAAACAATTTCCAGCCGCTTCCGGGATAATCTCCGGCATCGCTGTCATTGTTTAGTCTGCGCTGTCGAGTGAGTAGGTGGAGGAGGTAGAGGGGCGGCGGGGGATTGCAACCCCCGTCCAGAAAACGCATTAACGCGGAACACGATCCCGGTCGGTGAGGCGGTGAATCGTCGCGAATTAATAATCCGCGGTGCGCGAAATCAAAAGCCGCGGTCGACGCGCGACGTTGTGCGTCGCGACGCCCCCGCAACTGACGTGGCGGCGTCGCACGTCGTCGCAACAACCCCCGAGGGGGATAGGAGGGGGTGGAGGGTTGATTAATTCGCGGCTGGCGTCTGCAGGGCCGCAGATTGGTTCCGATGAATGGGCCCCGGATTAAGAGACGGCAAGATAGCTCTCGCGACACAAACGCGCGCACACACAAACACAACACACACACACACACACTCGCTACGATGATGATTTCTGGTAACTATAGGGAACAGAGACGGAGTAGGGGGCCGACGGGAGTGTGTATGTGCGTGGGGCCAGGTCGAGCAGGGAGTTTGACGGGGTCGGAGGATATATCCGTGGAGTTATGACCGGTATGAAACCCATAGCAAATGATGCAGGGATACGTGACCGGCGAGCGTAAGCGATGGCCACCGGCGGCTACCAACCCCTTCGGCGTAGTTGCAATCAGCAACGTGCGCCCAGACCAGCTACGAAATAAATTCAATAGAAACCTACCACCGCGACGCACACACCCCTCTCCCCGCATCGTGGAACTGAACTTTCGAGAGAATTCTTTCGACCATGGAAAACACGAAATTCTTACTGCTGATTTGACACTAGCGAAATCTATTAACCCTTACACTGAAGCGCACTCTCGGAGAGAACCATCGATACAATTGCCGATATTCAGTTGTGTTACGGATAGAAATGCATTTCTGTTATTTTTTTTTGCGTTTAGACACATGTATGCGAAATAAACACGAAGTACGATATGTGAAATTGTAAGAGGTTAGTGGAAGATGGCTATTGTTGGTCGATTGTTATGAAATTGTGCATGTTTCAAAGTTTAAGCATCCGAATCTCGTTGACACTGGAGACTGCGCGACAACGTTTGTTGCATTCAAGCCAATAGCGTGTAAAGGTAGATACAATGTGTCTACCTTAGGCCGCAAAAAACCTCGATCTCGGAGATTTTCTCGCATGAAGGTTTATTAGCGAGCACGGAAAAACCGACAGGTATATCCGGGGCCGCCAGACTACAATGGGTCGCGAGAGGTTCGGAAAAAGAGAAAAAAGTGTGATTGTAAATTTAATATAAATTAACCGTCTAGCGAAAGTCATTACGCATGTTGGTGTCGTGCAAGGACGAGCTCAGGAATTTATATACCTGGGACGGCGGTTAAAGTAAATAATACTAAGCAACTGTTCTAGCCTTTTTTCCACGAATCTCAGGTAGTTGACAAGAGTTGGAGAACTGTATAAATAGCGGCGAAGCGAATATTTCAGCGTCTTCTTCTTCTATGCGGTATAATAAGCTGTACTTCGCGAACCGACAAGTTGTTGACGGGTAAAAATAAAGTTTGTGTCTATAACAAGTTGCTATGTTACATGGTAAAACAGTAAAGGTGTTACAGTAAGAAAAATGTAGGGGGCGTATATTTTCGTCTTTCGTAGTCAGAGTTAAGGGTTGCTTACCTCTGAACGGTTCAAAGATAGGGGATCGATCATTTTTTCCATATAGAAGATGATGTTTCTTTAAGAAATAAATATGTAATGTTTGAGTAGTACGTTCTGAAAAATTGAGCTAAGTATCGCGATGAAAAGAAATCGCGATAATATCGTTTCTAACAATAAATAACGTCGTCTAGAATTTCGTACCTCGTTTCACTCGAGTGTAGCACTTCTGCACATCCAAGAGTGACTCGCGGAAAAGATCGTTCTAATTGAGAGGCCACCTATATCGAGGTCCCAATTGTTTTCCATCCCCTCTTCAAGAACCCCGTTCCCAACCTGCCACAAATAAAACAATTTTTCCTCCCTCCTGACCCAATTGCACTAGGAACGAATACTTTAGTCGAATCTCGACCTTCCGCGAAGCAGCATGTGCCCCTCGTTCGCGATTTTTCAATCGTGCTTACTCGTTCCGTTAAAATTTTTTCTATAACAGTCTCTCTGGTTTGTTTGAATTGTGCGAGAGCGACATGGAGAGACAAAGAGGGAGGGAGAAAGCATTCGAGAGTGCACCGTTCTGTAGTCACCTAGCTGGGCCCGATGAAATCTCGGGAACACAGGTGAGGAATTCATTGCATAAATATTGATATTAACCAACCGAGTGTCAGGACTCGGCGTGTGGCGCAGTTTGCGTTTGACACTTGCGAGCCATGAAACGCCATATATTCCGATACACGCGCCCGATATGCCAGCTACTTCGAAGAGAACTGTGGCAAATATTTTTGCTTTCGTTCTGCTCGATTTTCGCACGCTGCATACTTCGTGCTGCTGTAATTCAATTCAATTCAAGATTAAGCTGGCTGAAACTGAGCCGCCCAAACTTATTTCGCATATTGTTTAATGTTTCTAAAAGTTTTTTTACTGTCGCAACGAAAATTCGTTCAATTCTTTCTTTTTCGATATTCGAACGGTTACAGCTAGACTGCGGATGTTTATGCAAAACAAAAAATACTGACGTTTTATTTCCATCGAGAAAACGAGGACAATCTGTAAAATTTATTGAAGAAACCATTAGTAAAAATGAACAGCGCAATTCACCCTCTAATTATTAGAAAAACATGGGTTAAGAATATACAAGCACACTGTAATGTTTGACAACAAGCACCCATTTCATCGTAACCCGAAAAATCACAGTAACCTTTGCCGTCGGGACCACATTTTTTAAATCGCGTATTCAACAGATCACAAGAAAAAAAAAGAACAGATTTGACCAATTAGAGTACAAATCCCAGGGCCCGGGGTTGCTCTCGTCCGATGATAGGCGGGGACCCATCGATTTGACAAACACGCGGCTTCGGCAAATAATTTAATGCGGTGTAAACGGGAAAGGGCCGTGCGCCCCAGCCAACCTAATTTTGTTGTTTCCCCTTGGCCGCGGAATTTGTCGCGGCTTGACTTGCTCTGATAAAATTATCCGGTCGCAATTACGCGCGAAACGAGGCGGGTCCAATTAACGAATGTAGCTCACGGTGGGAGCCCATTAATGCATTTGTTTTGTATTCATCGGGCGATCGGTTCCGAAACCGATCTACTCTCGATGGACGCGGGGATTGGTGAGCATCGCGAATCAATCGACCATAATCGTTCTCCTGGATCTTCTCTCTTGCTCTTCTCTCTCTCTCTCTCTCTCTCTCTCTCTCTCTCTCTCTCTTTCTCTCTCTCTTTTCCACTGGAAAAAGCATTCCCGTACGAAAGCGCGCCCATCGAATATCAATGCGGCGAGTCGACGGCCTCGAAAACTTGAACGGCGACGCCGCGTCTGCGGCAAGAGGGATGGTTACACCCTCTACCCCTAGCTGGCCAGAATTAATAAGCCGGAAACGAGCCTCCCCGCCGACAAAATAAATCGAGCTCCAGCCGCCAGTCCCGCTCGAATTTCAACCGTTTCGAAAATGGACGTACTCGCCCTGAAACTGCGGTTTATTAGAATTTTCTGCGGGCTTTGCCTCACGGGCTCCAATTGGGGTGCAACTGGGGTGCAACTGGATTTAGAATGCTCTTTTTCCCTGCTAGCTTAGCTGTCCTGAAAATTACATTTCTGTCTTGTAAATTACTCGCGTCTATTTCGATGAAATATTAATTCTGATATATTTCGCGCGCTCACTTTGCACACGAATTCGTACAATTTATTTTACATGGAATATTGTCGTTATACGTACACGACGGTACGTTATACGCACACGACGATAGAATTGAACTTTAATCGATACGTCGCAGAAATATTTAATGTTTAAACCTGTTTAGAAAATGATCGACAGGAAGGAACGAGAAAAATCGAGAGTTTGCATGTCGGAGACATATCTTATATTCAATGTCCTCTCGGACCGAACGCCTTATAAAAACATTTTATTGGACAATTTTGTGTAATTTCAGCCAGAAGATAATTTTGCAGCGACTCCGCAAGACACGTCCCCGCAAACTATACGTTTTCCAAGATTTCCCGATAACACGGAATTACCATGTAACGATCGCTGGCCTGGTGGCTCGCCAATTTTTCGTCGTCTCTGTGTGCCGTGTTTACACGTAGCTGGGATAACTCGTGTAACGATACGAACACTTGGTAAATCCTTTCGTAGGTGGTATGTGCTTGTTGAGGAAACAACTGCAATAATGCTATCATAAATTCAAATTATTGCGGTTGCTGCAAGATCTTCCCTACCGCCATCTCGAGACCATGCAGAGAACCAAGAAGGGGTTGCAGAAGGGGTTGCGCACATGCGGAGAGTCTTCCGGTGATCTTAACCACCCTGACATACGCTTGGAAGTATAGTGTTGATAATTCGCTGAATAAAGTCTGGTCCTGGCACCCCTTAGTTGCGAACAATCTTGACATTCCGCGAATTGTTTCCCACTTGCCAGAGCCGCTGGCAGCCTCAAAAATTTCGTACGATCAAATTCACCGAATAAAGTGAAAATTTATGATAGCGCATTGCTTTTCGATCTTTCTGCATTTTGCCTAAACTCCATTCGGTACACAAAACGAATATACGTATGCAGAAGTTAACAATTCTGTAACAGGTCTGTAACAATTGCAGAAGCTAGCGATTCGAACGTGGAGCAACGACTTTGAAGTTTCTAATTAATACGAAGGCATGCTGTAATTTATTTTATATTATAAACGATTGATTTCCTGTACCGTCACAGTTTTCATTCGTCGAAGAAATATTAACGAAGTTTCAATCCAAAATTTTGGTCCTGTTTACCGGACACAAGAAATTTGTGATAACGAATTAATCGATTAATTTTTTTTATGCCGTAGCACAATAAAATCATTGTTTTATTATCCTCTGGCGTATCACAGTTTCTTTGCATTTTCTACAATCGGAAACGAAGTTATTCTAATACTTTTGATTCGTATGCGAAGGGAAAACATCAATTTCATTTTGCAAAATAAAATAATACTAGGTACTTTATGTTATTTTTATTAATTTCGAAAAAGTTTGTTTCGCAACTGGTACCTTTACCCTATTGTCCCGGGCAACATGTTACAGTATCGCCAAACCGTTTAGCTTCGTTGAAATTTCGGTAAGTCTTGGGGATTTCGCGGGGACCCCTTGGAACCGCCATAAAATAAAATCTCAGGTGAACTCGATCGAGCGTCGTCGACGTCGGATCGTCGCGATAACGTCGTTCGTCGATAAATCGTCGAAGACGCGTAAAATGTCCCCGGTTTGTGAAACGGTTTTCGCGTCCCCTCCGGTTCCACGGACGTTTATCGAGGGGGTATTCTTGGGGCGACGCAAGAAGTTACGTTCTGTTTTCGAATCTGGAACGCGATGAATATTAACGAGACGAGGGTGGAACTGCGACGGGGACAGACACACAAGGCCCGACCCGCGAGCGTGTACACAAGATTTACCGTCTTGAAACGCAATCTCGGCGAGACGGGGTTACCTGTGCTGTGGTGAGAGCGTTACGTTACGTTATGTTACCTTACGAGACTACCCCCTACCCTCTCAGTTCTCCCATCTAAATAATTACGGAGAGAGAGGGAGAGAGAGAGAGAAAGAGAGAGTCAGGTTCGCGAGGTGTCGTGGATGACAAGCGTACTTTTTACCAACTAGGATAGTCTGCTTTGGTATCACCTGAGGAACGATGTATTAGGATCTGTCTGAAAAATAAAGATTGTCTGCGAAAACAGGCCAGTTCGATTGAAATAAAATTGTTTGAACGTTAAAAAGATGTTGGTCAAATGAAATAAAAATATTCAAACGCTAAATCGATCTCGAGGAAGTAAGATGGAAATGTTCGAACGATCGGAGAGTTTTCTTTTCGACTACACTGTTTTATAGTACCTACGATCGAGTTGTTCGAGGGTAAAAAATTCACTTATTAATTTCTGAAAGCATTTTACTGTCCGATAATATTCCTGGACCAGCGGCAACGGGCTGTGAAAATCTTATCGGGGTTCATTGGAAATACATTAACGCTGTCTTGCATCGGAGACGAATGAATTTTTCTCGTCCCAGCAGAGGCTGGATGGGGCTTCGAATAAAAATTCACAGGTAATTACGAGAACGGAGTTGACGGTCTGGCAACGAGAAAGAGAGAGAGAGATCGATTCTATTTTCCATTCCCGCGCTTCAAAAGAAACAGCGACGAGACGGCGAAACCCGATTTCCAAACGAAAAACCGCTCGCTTGCTACCGTGGACTCGAACGTTTTCGCATTTTAATCGATTTCTGGGTCCCCGAGGATGACGAGGAACCCTGTGAACAAGATGGAAAGTGTTGCCCTCCGTTTGAAAAATATATTATAGACTGTACACCCTTTAAAACAAGAACAAGCAGATCATCGTAAGATTTTATCACGTAAAGTTGCAGAAGTTCAAAGATATATTTTTCTGTTATAATTTAAGAAGCATCGTTTGTCCCGGGAACGGAAAAGCGAACGGAACGAAATGGATTCGAGCTCGCAGATGTTAGAACGAGGTTCTATCTTGTAAATTGACAAATATTGCTGGCTAGAAGGAAATCGACGAAGTTAGGGGACTCTCATCGAGAAAGTCCGAAGAGCTAGCGAGACAAGAAACAAGGAACATTTTGTCCCCGGTTCAATCTGCGAGGAAAGAAGATCAGGAGAGGGATCGATCCATCCAATGCTGGCAGTTTTCTAGGTTCTAGGTTTCCCGGCACGGCGACAGTAGTTTCCGCTCGAAAATCTGCTGCGCCGGGGTTTGCGAGCACAATCTCTGACGCTCTTTCCAAGCCTTTGGGTAGTATGCTTATGAATTATATTCCGTTTCGTTCGCGTCTTTACTTGTCGGCAACCATCCGCATTGATTTTCTTGATTCTCGGGGACGCGACGCGACGATTTCTGTAGATTCACTGTGACAGAACATCGATGATGTCTTTTACGTTTCGTAGAACCGTTGCAATTCTGTTATTGCGCGATATAACGTGAACTCAAGGGAAGTGGAATAAAAGGAATAGCTGCGGGATGTTCTACGTGTGCAAGTAGGCCACAAGCATAGAATAAAATCCATTCCGTGATGGAATTCACGCGTTTGTTGCTGCGAAAATTCAAGAGTCTTGTTACGTTCGCATGGAGAGGATAGAAACGATGTAAGAAAAGAAACTTTATATTTGTATTTTTCATTTCTGCTCTGTTTTCAGGATTTTCGGAAGATGCGCAAATGTTCATAATCGAACCGTGAATCTTTATGCAAAATCATAATTGTTATAATTGACCAAAAAATGCAGGAGTCTCGTTACGTTGACGTCGAGGGGATAGAAACGATCTAATAAAAGAAACTTTATATTTGTATTTTTGATTCCTGCTCTGTTTTCAAAATTTTCGGAAGATGCGCAAATGTTCATAATCGAACCGTGAATCTTTATGCAAAATCATAATTCTCATAATTGTCCAAAAAATGCAAGAGTCTCGTTACGTTGACGTCGAGGGAATAGAAACGATCTAAGAAAAGAAACTTTATATTTTATCAGGATATTTGGAAGATGCGCAAATGCTCATAATTGAACCGTGGATCTTTATGTAAAGAATTATAATTGTCTAACAGTACAACATTCTGGTATTGGTCTTAACGAAACAGTTAAAAGTAACGGTGTAGGTATAAAAGTCCTTGTGTTGGTATTCGAGGAGTTTACACGTTTCGCGATTAAATTCCACTCGTGCCTAGCCGGTTAGGGTACATTGCACGCTGCGAATTCATCGGCGCGCGGCGTGGCTGTTCCAGACGCGGTGCACAATTTCCGTATTGCATTTGCGGCCGGGTTGCCCTCGCACACGCGGAAATAAGAATTCCCGACGATGGCTGCCGCGAAAATATCGTGTTTCCCTCGGTGTTCCACGTAGCCTGCGTTGAAAGCGTGGGCGTCGCGACACGCATACGCGATGCTTGCCAGTTATACGTGTTTCTTCGACGAGGAGAAGAAACTTCGTTTCTTTTCTGCGAGGAATTAAGTCTGATCGAGCTTTTTCTTGTCTTTTCTCGCCTCGGCATTGAAGAATGACAAAAGTGCATTAATTGCTACTTTATTGCATAAGAATTTATTTGTGTCAACTGTGCAAAGTGTTCTTAAAATTATTAACTCTTTGTACCATATTCTCGTGTCAAACTCGATTTCTTTTCACGTGTTCAAGTAACGAAGCATATTGAAAGTACTGATACATGTACCGAATTAAATTTCAAGTGTTACTCAAGAGCATTTTCCTGTACCAGGTTCCAATAAAATCCTCGTCGTTAATCAGAAAGATTGATAGACAAACGAGTATTGTTAAAATTCTGTATTCAATGAACGAGCCTGTAATATTTTACGTTGGATGGAAGACATTTAAATAGACATTTATATCCCAACGGTAGCGGTGTGTTAAATGGGGGAAAACGTTGCAATAATTTCGGTCTGATCGTATTAATCGAGGCTCGTTTGCCAATTGCAGAATATAATGGTACTCGCAATGTCATGCTGCTGCCGCATCTCTCTTCGTTACCGGGTTTTTTTTGCTCTCGCTCTTTCGCGCGTTTTATAACTGGATTTTTGTCAAAATTACTTGGCGCTACGCTCTCGAAAAAGGGTGAAAAAGGACTCTGCCGCCGGTTTACGGACGAATCGTGTAGCATTTAAAAGGTGCGAGAGAGCTACGTACGTTTTTTCGGGCTCACTCCACTACCGATGGCCCGTTAATGTTTCACTGACCGTCACACCATGCTCGGATTTGCCACGGGAGATCCTTTTTCATGGAGTCTCCCTTTGTTCGGCATTAGTGGCGCGTTTAGGTGGGAGGTTTTCAGCAGAATTTTCCGAATGAAGAGGACTCTGATGGACCGGACGATATTCTCGCATTTTTATAGATGAATTTAATGCGAACTTTTGGTTTTTGCCAGACACGCTGATCCGCGTTTAAACGATTAGGTAGCTGGTCTCTAATTTTCTTATTATTTCTACATTTCTATACCCTTTTTCCAACTCCTTCAATAATCACCACGAGAATTCGTTCAATTATATTTCTTCCTAGAAGGACATTATTTTAAAAACACTTCTACATTTACCTCTGCCTCCTCTTCCATCGATTCCAGTTTTACCAACTCTCACATTCGCCAGCGCCCGAAAAAACCATCAAACAAAATCGCTTTTTCTCAGCAAGGACATCTTCCGCAGGACGAGACCGCGGTCGTAGATAATCCCCGTTGGAATTCTCGTCGTGGATCGAATGTGCCGAAAATTCGCGCGGATTAAAAGGCAGAATAAAAGGGAACGAGGAGCAATCTATTCCGCGATGCTCGCCGGGAAAAATATCCGCAAGGACCGCGGAGTAGGGAGGGGGGGGTCTCTCGCTGCGAAGCTGCGATTTCGGTGCTTCCCCGGCGCGGCGAGAGAAAGCGAGCGAAAAAGAGAACGAGAGAAAGAGAGAGGAGGCGGTCGTTTAGATAAAAGGAAGGGAACGGGCACGATATTGCAGGCGTATCTCGGCGCTCGTCCTGGGACCAATACCCGTTTCGAACTCTTTCCTGCGATTCGCAACGAGATTCGAACCCTTACGAGGCGAGAACCCATTTCTTCCTCGCCGTCTCG
Organism: Lasioglossum figueresi; assembly: GCA_028455805.1. Classification (NCBI taxonomy): domain Eukaryota; kingdom Metazoa; phylum Arthropoda; class Insecta; order Hymenoptera; family Halictidae; genus Lasioglossum; species Lasioglossum figueresi. Next base: position 6,165,392 of record CM052192.1, on the reverse strand, counting down.
CTCGTACTTCCCTCGTAAAGCCTGTGTATCCTCTCTTTCTCTCTTCCCCTCTCTCTCTCTCTTTTTTCTCTATCCACTTTCCCTTCTCTTTCTCTCTCGCAGGATCCTCGGATTCCTCGACAGACTGCCGAGTCCTCGGCAAATCCTGACGGCACGGACGTTCCAGAGATTCGCGCTCGTTGCGGAAATTCGATGGTCCCGTGAGTGATCGCGCGACGCGGCGCACCCGCTCTTTCCTCTTATTCCCCGATCAGAATTGAGCGGCTCCGCGCGATTCACCTGAAGAGAATCGCAAATTTACGGTGAACTGCTTGTCCCAATGCCCAGCGCAACGAGGAAACCCTGACACTTTAATCCTCGTACGTTCGTTTTCTCGAATAGATCATGAGCGATAGACATGGATTCTTTTTCTATTAGGTTCGAGGGAAAGTTCTGTCGTATTTCAAATAAGCAGGTGATTTTGCTTGTAAATGGAAAACATGTTGCTAGCGAGTCATTGGGAAACAAATCTTTATCTTGAAAGATGTTGCCATCTTTCTTTCAGTTTTACTTCACATTTACAGATTCAATGAAAAGGAATGATGCGCTTGTAAATATTTTCAAAAAATTCCGAGGAAACACATGTACGAGGCGAGAATAAAATGTAGGTGGTTTGACGACCTCTTGCGAATATATTGTCGTCTTTCAGGGAGCCAATCGCCGTGTGGCTTTTCTCGTTTCGTGTTCCGCGGCGATCATCCTTGATCTAAACTCGGGGGATTACGAAGGGCTGCCCGTGGGAGCCGGCGCACCTGCGGATGTCTCTAATTGCACCAACTTCGGGATTTTCGCGAAGCCGGTTTTCGAAATTCGAATTTCGATCGCGTTCGTGGCGGATTTGCGGCGGAATCTCGCTTCGCTCTTTTTTCTAGCGAGGAAACGCGATAGTTTCGCCAAGTTGACGAGACACGAACGAATATTTTACGAAGTGTTTTTCAGAAGTTACAACGCAATAAATTCTTTGAATAATTCCCTGTGAGCGCACCCTTTACAATCACGATAATTGTACAGGGCCGTCGAGGTAAATCCGGAAAAGTCATTACATAGAAAAAAAACCACCTCTTTGTCCATATTTGTTATGATTTCCAAAATGGAGGCGCGTAGAGAATCTTTCGTGTTATGTGGTTTCGCATTTACCTTTGCCCCGACTATGCCTCACATGTAATGATCAAGGGGATTGCAATCAGGGCTAGAGGGGGGCCACAAGTCGGGGGACCAGTGATTACTTAGGTTTTCGTAAAACCAGGCCTGCGATTTTCTTGCCTTGCGAGATGGTGCAAGGTCCTGTTGACGGAGCAAACTCCTTTTGTTTCTCGGACTCCCTGAACTTCCTAGCTAGATCATACACTGCCATTTTTTTGTAGCCAAACCACGCAATTATTTCCGAGGACAATTTTCCGGCGCGAAGCGATTCGACTATTGCCGATCTTCGGTCGTATTCCCGGTTCATGGTTGAGCAAATGCCAGTTGTCGGCTGATCAGTGGTTTCTTACCGAATGACCTTACCGCGAGTGGTACTTCAAGGAAAACATTCCTGATTTACCTCGACGGCCCTGTAGATTAACAAATGTGAAATAAGTAGGTTATATTATTTCCATTTCTGAAATGATTCGACGCAGAAGTTATCGAATAATTGTACAGCCTGTATAAAACCGTTTGGAGCTCGTCTCGAGAAACGTCATAGAAGAAGTAGAAGTACCGGGAGATTTCGAGATCAGGAATCGAGAATCGAGGAGGAGGGATCGTTACGACCGAATCGACAGACTTAATCAACCGGTTTTTGGACAAAGGAAAGCGTCGAAGGCGCCATAAGCGGCCGCTTTTTCTTGGGGGTACTGCGGCTGACACGCATCGGTCCATATCGTTCGCCATCCATTCCGACCGGCTCCGAAAATTTCCCCGTTTCTCCCCCCACGCCGGATATAAATTCCCGATCGACGCTTTCAACCGTTATACATCGGCGAATATAGTAGAAAGGGGTTGATTCACGGGGTGCTAAAGGAACGCCCTACCTCCGCTCTGTTGTTCGGACAAACGACCGAGCTAAGAGGGAACTGCCTTCTTCCACGATTTCGATGAAAGATCCTGACCTGGCTCCGCTGATCGATGTTCAAATCAAGAGCCAGATGTCTGGCCCGGACAGTGTTACGTACGCAATGAATTCAATTTTTGTACGTGTCCATACAGGGTTGTCCACCTAAATATAGCCACCTAAATATTCCCATTATTTGCGATTATATAACAAATGGTTTTTGTAAATGTAAAATGGTATCACGAGGTGAATGCTTTGCAAATTTTATTTTTTTTCTCGAGGTCATTTTTCCGGAGTTCCCAAGATCATCGATATTCTGTTTCCTTGCATGTTATAGATGACATTAAACTTTGTGATACCATCTACATCGCATTGAAAGCATTTTTGATGTCATCAAAAATATAGGAGATATTAAGGTATCTACATTTACGTGGACCACCCAGTATATGTATAGATCTACCGGTCGTCGGAAGGTTAAAACATATTTCCACGAACCGCCACAATCCGATATCTCGGAAACCGATATTCCACAGTTCTGAAAGTACGCAGAGCACATGAGTCGTTGAGCAAACCGTGTACCAGACTCGGCAAGCCAGCCCCTTGATTATGGTATTCGTTTCGAGGGGGATAGTGCTCCAGAAAGAAGCCAGAGCAGGCATTCTATTAGCAGGCAGCAACAAATAGGAATCCACGGGAATCCCCCAGGCTTATCGGTACGGGATTCATCGGGTGTATCCCTTTGGTCTGGTAAACAGGGGAGGTTTTTTCCGAAGCAACCCCCGGCCACCTCGTTACCCCTTCCAATTCGCTGAACGTTCACCGAGGCTCGTCGGATTAAACGCCTCTGAAGCGACTGATCCCTAGAGATTTTTCGGCAAAACCATCTCTCTCACTCTCTCTCTCCCTCCCTCTCTCTCTCTCTCTCTGTCTCTCTCTCTCTATCTCTCTCTCTCGAGTACGAGAGGAACCGCTTCCGTGAATCCGCCCCCTTTTTCGCGGCTTCCGCGTAATCATATGATTTACATTCAAATTCCCTCGAACCGTCGTGCCGTGCGCCGCGCGCCACTGGCAACACAGGCCGTTTTCCCCGACGAAATTTATTCGGGATTTCGCCGGGTTTGCGGGAATTCGCCGTGGGAAGGACAGTCGCCTCGATTTCGGGCTGCGTCGCCTCTTCCGCGAACCTAAAAAGAGGAAAACTTCCCCGAAAACGCCTCCAGGGGATTCCGAACCGTTTCTCGGGCAATGGAACTCGGGCAAATCGAACTCTTCCGGCCGAACCCTCTGTGTCGTCGCCCGAAACGAGCCACATTGTTGCTGAATAACATTTACTTAACTGGGGAACGATAGGACACATTCGAGCGACAGATCTCAAATCCGTCGTTTTACTGTTACCTTGATTCTTTTTAGATATTTCGGTGGAAATAACGAGATTTCAGTTTTCCACCTCCCGCATCGCGCAAAAATTTCCTGCACGAAAATGAACGGACGATTGCAAGACTAGAGTTTTCAAGCTTTAAAACGAGTCCAGGTTTATTCTTGTACTATTTTTTTGAAAGGGAGTTATCACAATTTAAATCCGGAAGAAAATCTACATTTTTTTAATGTTGTTTAAACCAACCAGTTTCTGGGAAACTTTTCTACATGGTTAAATTGCTCGTTGAAAAATTCGTAATTCGAGAGAAATTTTACTGTCCCACACCCTCTAATTTCCGAGATGTTTCCGAGCTTTTGTTTTCAGTCTTTCGATGCGAAGATCACCGATTTTGTGTGTATATTTTTCGAAGTATTATTTCTTGGAGCAGTTTCTTCGGGTCTTCCTTTATTGACAGGTCGCATCGTTTCGTTCTGATGCGATGACACGACTATAGCGAAGCGTGGGCACGATTTCGTCACGTGGTTAGGGTTTTACGCTCTGTTCCGGACCCGTAATTCGGACAAGCGAACGATGGAACGAACGTTTGACCGTTCGACTGTCGATTTTCGGGACTGCGCAGCCAGTGGCTAATGGAATTCGGCTGTAAAATGGTTTCCAATCAAGTTATTGACATTTTTTAAACCGGGAGCTGTGTGCGAGTGACACGGGGTTTTCTGTTCGATGCGAAAAGTTAATCTCGTTTGCCTGATGTCGGGGAAAATGGATTTTAATGGATCTTATGGTGGTCGCGAAAGGTTAATTCGTAACCGATGAGATTTATCTCCGCATGACTTAAATCATTACTTCCTAACGAAACACGAAGCGAAAACTGTCTGAACCCATGCATAAAATTAAATAATATTTCCTCGCTTGAAAGTCCTCGAAGAGCACAGAGACTCGACGGAAAACGATTAAGAGCTGTTTTAATCTCCCGTTTCACACATTTCATAGTTTATTCCGTGGCCTCGAACCGAAAAATTCTGTTGAAATCTCAGTTTAAATAACGAGACTGATATTTCTGCCGGTCGAACGCAGAAAATGTCGCTGTTTGTTGCGGGAGAAAGAGAATCGCAGGGAGCAAGCTGATACGACGATTTTTCCGCGGTCCATTAAGATAATTAAGATCCCAGGGAAAAATGTGGATAGCTTCTGTACACTATTTACAGTATTCGCTTTTGTGTAAGACGAGAGACGTCGACCGCTTTTGAAATTTTTTAATTAATTACTGAACCGTGAGGAGAGTGACTGGAAGCTTTTGCTTTTCTTCAACCCTTCACTGAATTATTCTTCAAGAAACCCTTGTTTATTTACCGGCCGTTTTGAAATATTAATTTCCCACTGCAAACGGGTGAATCAACCTTTAATCTTCAGCTTGACGCGTCTTGCATTCAATTTTGATCTCGAAGAACTTCTTACGAGTAATTGCCTGCTTACTCCATTTGCGTAAAAGTGCTCCGGCTGTGATGCGAAAATGAATGAAAGAAGTTATACTAGATATTTCATTTGAAACATGAAGTAGAAGCTGCCACTTTGTACGTACAAATAAAACGAACGTATTTATTCAAAGTTGCACTAAAAAAATATTTCAGGAAAAAATATTTTATTATAGTGTTTTGGAAAACTCTCAAAACAAGCTACAAGAATATGCAATAAAAAATAAGGAGTTCTATTTAAGATGAATTGATGATGACCTTCGCGTGATTTTCAATCGACTATCCAAGTATGTTACGCTTTCACCGACTCATCCTGTATATATATACTTGCCATTGCCAATTACCGAAATTGTTAAGCTGCTCTTTTTCAAGCAAATTCACGTTTGCCATTTTTATAAGGCAATATGTGAGAGTCGTGTTTAATGTTCTGTACGTTTGGCGTTAAAAACTATGCCGTACTGCTGGTATATTAACTAAAATAAAATGTTTGTGCGAGCAACGTTGGGTATGCAGGAAGAAGAAGCTGAGAATTGCAAGGTTCGAGGTATTCGGAATCGAGGCTCGAATAAATCTGCAAGACTAATAGAGAAATCTGTTCCGGGGGATCCCGACGGTAATCAAGGGGCCGGCATTATTATTCACGTGTTTAAGCCCCCGGCCGGCGTTCCTCATCGTTTATTAAAATATATACAGCGAAATAGAAAGGAAATAAGAGTCTCCACGCACACTATCGGAAGTTCGGATGCGGGGGCGGTTGGAACGAGGGCGGTGCTCGAGAAAGAGAGAGGAACGAGCAATCGAGCTCCCGGGACGTCTCGAAAATAGAGAAAAACGGATAAACCGGAAGTCGATCGCTGTCCGTTGCCGACGGAAGATATTTTTAATATCCGGCGTGGCTTCAATCCACTCGTCTAACCCCCTGCTTCTCTCCCCCTCTTTTCATCCCCGTTAGGCAGTGTGTACACGAGGAGAAGAGGGGGTGGCTTGCGTCTATAAGGAGAATGATCTCGAATTGAAATTGCACGGAAATTTATCCGGGATCGTGCCGGTATATCGAATCGTCTCAAAGTTCTCGATGAAAAATGCCGCTTCCTGACATCCTGGGCCAATTCCGCGACCATAAGTCCTCGAGACTACCACTGTAAATACCAATGTATGTGATCAGCTGCGAATTTGTCGTAATTGTTAGAGGCTTGTAAAGAGTTTTCGACGCGTTAAATTATTTAAAGACTGTACCCTTTAACATAGATAATATTTAGACTACAGAACTAGGCTTAATAAGTTGAAAATTATATATCATCGTCGTTCGATTATCTAATGTCTTTACAATTTTGCATTCTTATAAAATCCGCAATATACTAACAATGAATGTCAGTTTAGAGGCATTATTGATTCAATCGATGCAACATTAGAGAAATTAGAATTTACATTGGAATGTCAAAGGATTCTACTAGTTTATACCAGTCGCTCGAGCGATCCCCATGTCTGAACACATTCAGGCTGAAACTACTTAAGCCCTCTCCCAAACGACTGCATAAACGATCAGCTTATCGCTAGATGCACGCTAGATCTGCGAGGAACGCGTCGTGCCAGACACGCATCGGAAATCGCATATACGACCAACGCACAAAGACAGGTAGGGGAAAGTGCATCGAAAAGGTGGGAGGGTGGAATTACGGAGAGAGGATGACGAGGGGGCGGTCGGTGTCATTAAACGAATGGAGCAGATCGTATCGGCGGATCGAGTCGCATGAAAATGAGCGCGCTGCTGCGCTGTCGCGGAAAAGATTAATCAAAACCAGAGAGTCGGCCGCTGATGAAAACGAAGGGCCTGTAATAAATTTCATGCGACTCGTGTAACATTTGTGTTAATTTCGGATGCCCCATCCCTGTCGACCGACCCGTGGATTTATGAATTTCTTTCTCATTAACGTGGCCGGGCACGCTGCCCCGCAAAGGTATGCGAACGCTTTTAATTTTCTCCAAATCTATCGCGTAAATTGAACGATATTTGTCAACAGATTTTCTTATCAAACCGATCTGACCGTAATATTGCATTTTATGATTTAATTCGTGAAGCTGTTTGAACGATTCGCATGCTGGAAATAATTAAAACTCGAAATTAATGTTACGCTCTTTAATATTCTTTTTTAATGACCGTATCGTTTCCAACTGTAAATATTGGATCGTAACGTAAATTCGAAATGGTGACTATATCAAAAGATTGTAACGATTACAATTTATTTCATTTGTATCTCGTTAATATTATTAAGAGAAGAAATAAGTGTGCGAGTGTTACATACCGATCGTGTTTGGACGATTGCGACGAAGAAACTGTTCGCGAATTGTTGCAAGCCAGCGCACACGCGATTGCACCGTGGTTTTCGTTCGCGGGGGAGTAAAAGGGTCGACGGTTGTGTAACAGAAGCGAAAAGCGAGGGGCGTCGCCGTTTTGGGAGGGTTGGTCCCGACGACAAATTGCCGATATTTGCGAGGCAATACGTACTACACGCGTATCCGCACGAGTCACGCGGAACACGGATTTCCAAGCGTGTTCTCGCGCGGCTCTTAAACGGCCATTGGATTCTACGCTCGGAAGATCAAACGCGAAATTTTCAAGCGCTGTGCGAACGAGCCTCGGGACATCTACACGCGATTGTGTTCGACTTCGCGGCAAGGATCGCTGTATCTTGAATGATCCGCTTGCAGAGTTCTCCTGTATCGGCTCGCGAGGATATTGAATCCCCACAATGCCTCGGTAAACTGTCAAATCCGAAGATGACTGCAGCATTCCGCATGTTTCGATGTCGTGAAATGCTTTAGCTGATCGACGTTCGGATAAGACGATTTTATTCTTTCTTATTTTATTAATCACTTGTTGTCGCCATTTTACTAGCTGCGTGGAAAGTTCCCCAACTTCAGACGTTTCTCGCGACTGTCAACATTTTTGTTCGGGAATAAAATGATCATAAATTTGATGATTGGGTTCTCTCCTCTGCAACGAGACGTGAAAATTTCATGTACGATCTTTTGCCATAATACAGCGAAAATGTTCCTGGATGTATGTATGGTTTCTACGATGTATGTAAGATTGCCTGAATCATCCAGGTCTTGTTAAATTTTCACAAACTGAAAATCGATTTCTTTCCCGTCGGAACACATTAAAATGAAAAGAAGGAAAAACAAGGTGAAAATGCTTAAGAAAAACGTCGCTATGATCTGGATACTGAAACATCAGATTCCTGGGTGGATATCCTTTGTCCCGAAGGGGAAGTCTTCTTCAAAATCGAAGAGCCCGGAATGCGGTCGCGGAAGACCAACGGAGAAATCTCGAGCGGTTAACCGGGCGATTGCGGTGGAAATTCTTGCGATGCAAACGAGCGGAGGAGCGAGCGCGAACGTCTCGAAACTTTAATCGCTCGTTTCCCTCTTTCTCGATCCTTTGAAGACAACGATAGGATGGGGAGGACGGAAGAACAATGGTCGCGGCCGGTAGAAGACCGGAGAAGATCGCTCGTTACCAGCTTTAGCTTTCATTAAATTTTGTTCACGCGGAAGCACAGGCAATTCGGCTCTTACGTTAATAATCCCTACATAAATTTTACTGACCTCTCGGAACTTGTGATGTGGCTGGCAATAGTCGGCGGGGAATGTATTCCCAGAATTATAGTGTCGTCACTGATGATCGACTCGACTATATAGGCTGATTCTGAGAACTGGGGCAAGTTACTGCTTGTTTTGAAATAAAAATAGAAAAAAGTGACAGGGGAAAAATCATATGTAATATATCCCAACTTCTTATGATTTTATTTTTTACTAGCGCTGTAGCCGACCACGCATTGCTGTGGCTCAGTCTGGTATAGAAAAACACGCGCGTATTCGAATGCAACGTTGCGTCAAAATTTCAAAGCAATCGCTGAAGAACTTTCGGAGATTTAAGATTTCGAACAAACGAACGTTTACATTTTTATTTATATAGATGTGGATGTACCGATGCACCCGGCAGTTTATTAAATGACCAAACTTCGACATCTTCGATCTGCAACAGCAATTTTCAATCGTCCAAAGTATCCTCGATTATAATATCACAACGACAAATTAAAAGTCGCGTTGAACAAAGCGTTTTAAACGTCGGATGGCTAGGATTGCGGGCGATGGACGTTTTCGGAATATATTTTTGCTGGGAGCCATTTATAGTCGTTACACAGACGAGTGATCGACGACGGTGTTCACGGGGCAAATGTTGGCCGATGGAATTCCAGCATGGTCGTGGGACAACTGTAATTCAATTCGATTGAAATCGCGGCGCAAACAGCGGAGTCGCGGCTACGCTAACGCATCTAATTATTAATAATGCGACGAGTCGTGCCGTACTCGTAGACGGATAGCTGTTTGCGCCATCGACACTCGGACGAGATTGGTTGCTCTCGGTGGTTCCCTATGCCCGTTGCATTACGGTTACGGTGTTCGTCGCTTATCAATGGACATCGTTCGGATTGCGTCCGTTTTGCGGATCGGATGCATTCGACTATGGGATTCCCAACCTGCCACGAGAACAGAATTCTGGAATCCTCTGAAATGATTGTTGCGTCGGTGTGTTCTAGAAGTTCCCCGACTACTTTCTTTTTCATACTCAAACATACTAGTTACCCTGTCGCTGAAGATACGGTGGTGCACGAAATAATTATCGACAGATAGTGTGTTCAGTCGAATGTTAACCCCTTGCCGTACCAATTTCTTTACAGCTACAGTATATTGAAACGTCTTTATCCCCAAAAATATTGTAGGAGAGAAAACAACGAATGCTTAAATATTGATTACAAACGAATCAAATTGTATTTCATGCAAAAAGAAACGCATAACGTTCATGTTTGTTAGACTCGATTAAAATCTTCACGACGAGTCTGACTCGCTCAGAAACAGTGCTACGGCTTCAATGATCCCCCTCGCAGTCCACCTATCAACGTTTCCTCCCCTCTTTGAATTTCAATTTCACGAAGCACCCCGCTACCCCTGAATCTCCTCGCCAACACTCCACCTACCGGAGGAATCGCCTAATCAAGCGCCTGAGTCACGGAAAGGAACAAAAATCGCGGCAGGTGTATCGCGGCGCTGATTTCGAGGTGGAGAGTCAGGTTCGCTCGTTTCCCGTGTGTTTTACGAGGCCCGCGCCGTCCTGTTCTCGAAATTTCCTTTCTGCTGAGGCCGTGGCTACGCCAGGGATGTTTCACGGATGCTCAGAGGATTGCGGGGGTTGGTTGGCCGGCCTCGTAAATCGCGGATCTCGATCGCGGCAGGGGTCTCGAAGATACCGTACCGCGGTCACGTAGCGACCGTTTCAAAATCCAATTTGTCGTTGATGTTTCGACGTCGGTGCGCCGCGCCGGGCGCGATTACATACAGGACGAACTCGTTAAAGTTCGAAGGAACAGGACCAGGTGGGGGTTGCTTCCAGGGGGTTGTTTTCTAGAGAGAGGGAGAGAGAGATAACGATAGGACAGGACCGGAGGAAACGAAACACGTTGCTGCAACACCGAAAGGGGGAGGCTCTGCAATCCTGACGCGAAAGCTAACCGAAATACTGAAACATGTAGCACACGGCTAACCGGGGGCTGGAGCAGGCTAACCGACACCCCTTCCCGCAGGGGGATGAACGGCGAATTCGCTCGGGCGTCCGTAAAAACCGCTCGTAAAGCCGAGATACCTTCTCGAGGTGAACGTGGCTTAATATCGAACAGATCGAGCGAATATTGATCGCGAGCCTCTGCTCCGTTCCACCGCGAAATTTCCACCCGTCCTCTCTTGCTCTCTTGCTCTTTCTCTCTTTCTCTCTCTCTCTCTCTCTCTCTCTCTTTCTCTCTCTCTCTTGCTCGTCCCTGTTCCCTTCTCGTTACCGAAATTACCGGAGGTTCTAACCTGGAGACCCACCTAGGGGATGGGATCACGGATCCACGCTATTTGCGCTAGACTTTTGCTTGCCGGAAATACTGATCGAGATACCATTCGTCTTGTGCCGGGCCAAACGCAGCTCGCTCTCTTCTAAATTGTTTCGGGACCGGGGAATTTATTCGGGATCGTTAGCTAGTGGATTTTTCGTGGTTCTGGTGATAATGATTGACTGGAAGTCTGTGGAATTGAAAATCGTACCTGGATTTACCAATGGACAATGGACAATTTCTCGGGAAATTTACTTATTATACTGGAGAGGACTACACGGCGTTGCTGCATGGTGTAGCTGTGGAAAATTCCGATGACAGAACTTTCCATTGAAGAATAAGTTTTCGTTTTCCGAAGAAAAGTTGAATTTTGATGTTCCTCTTGGTAGTCTCCGGGGAGTCTCGGAGCCGAGGGGATAAATTCGGCGAATGTTTTACTCCCGGGATAAAAGTTTGCTATTGTTACGTTAGTTTGATATTGTTCGCCGTTGTTCTCCGAGGACGAAGGCTTTCACCAGGGAGCTGCAGAGGAAGCGTTTTAATCCTTTTATCGTCACTGTTGACCCACCGGCGTTTTCATCTTTTCTATCATGCCACACGGTCACCCAGTTTTTGCGACCTGGTTCTGTTCTTTATTCTCGCGGAACCTTTCTAGATTTAGGAAAAATGTGGCAAGCCTCACGGTAATATCTGTGCCCCCCCCCCCCCCCCCCGCCCGGAAAGCATTAGGTACCGCGGCTCGCTTCTGTTGCTAAATTACGAGCTGCTTGCTGCTGCTTGCTGCTGCCTTTTTAACGCTTTTAACGGACCTTGGGTATTTTTAGAAATGTTCCAGATTTTAGTGTTCTGGGTCGTAGATGGGCTGTCACTTAAAAATTACAGTCTACTTCTTAAAAAATTGTCAGCGTCAATTGCTAGATACAGGAACCCGGTAGAAATTTCCTTTTCTAACGACTCTAGTAACTAGACAACTGATCTTTATGCAAAATAGAAACTGTCTACGCGAATTGCAACAAATTCGACTGAAATAGAAATGAACTCTTTTTTCTTAATATATTTCATCAGTTGAAAAATAATGGAACAGTATATTTAAATTTCTCAAATGTTTTTACTATTTTAAATTACACTCATAAACGCATGAGATCATATTTTTAAATTCTTTCAAACTGCATTTTTGTTGTAAACACATACGAAGCGGTTCTACTAATTTTATCACTGGACTGCGGATTATTATGCAAAATAAAAATTGTTTCTATTATTGTGTTGGCAACCAAGCGATTGCGTATTTTAAGTAAGAAGGAAAATTCCAAATTTTTGATTAAAAATATAACTTTATTCAATTAGGTATTGTCCGTTTTTGTCGATGACATACTTGACTACGATGACTTATAATTCCATGTTATAAAACTTCTGATTTTTGCCAGCAAGAAACTGAAGTAAATGCGATTTTACATCATAAGCGCCATTAAAAATTTTACTATTTAAGGAGTCCTGCGTGGAACGAAATAAATGGAAATCTGAAGGCGCAAAGTCAGGGCTATATGGTGGATGTGACAACACATCCCAACCTAGTCCCAATAATTTTTGGCGAGTGACCAAAGATGTGTGGGACTTTGAATTATTATGCTGGAAAACAACACCCTTCCGATTTGCCAATTCTGGCCGATTCTTGAAAAGAATCGCTCAGTTTGGCGAGTTGTTGAACGTACACGTTTTAATTAATCGTTTGGTTATTTTATTTGTTTTTTTATTATTTTTTTTTATTTGGAAAATCAATTTTGAAACTGCCTTTCTTTCAAGGCTTCATTCCCATATACGGCACATAACTTTTTGTGTGCTCGCGATGCGTTCTTGCCTTTTCGGAAATAATAATACAATAAAATATGTCTGAAATGCACGTTTTGTTCTTCCATTTTTAAATTGGGATAAAAACGAAACTAAATAACTAATCGATACAATTTTTTTACTAAACTAAAGGTGGAAGTCCAAAAAACAAGAAAACAATATAGGTTAGCTGCTTTGAACACGTTGACATGACAAAAGAATGTGCAAAGACCACCTATTTACAAAATACGGAATGACTTAGCTGTCAACCCAATATTTCCAAGATACATAGCTCTACGTAGACATTTATTTCTTGCCGTAATCATTCTAGTCAGCTGAAAATAATACAATTCTATCTTCAAATACTTCAAACGCCTTTACTGTTTTCCATAGAATCCATTCAATTTGATTTGAGTCAATACTGCAAACGTTAATGTCGCTCACCTCTGGACCGGTTCTGTCTGTTACAGTCAAATATCTGCGAGAGGTGACGCCGTACTTCAGGAAGGCTTCGATCATCCAGGAAGTCGGCTGGGAGCTGCAGCGCGGCTTCCTCAGCGCGACGCCCCCGCCGCCGAAGTCACCACCACGAGCGGATACTCGTTATCTGCCGTTGCAACTCTGCAGACTCACCAGGGCTCATCCTTCCTCCGATCCCGGTAAGTTCCGTCTTGGAATACCTGCCTCTAACTGCTCCACGATCGATTTCAACGACCTACTCGCGCGAGAAGCTTGCACACTGGTCCAGAAGCATTAAAGCTGGATCTCTTCACGATTTTTAGCAACTCAGTGTTCCAGTCGCCATTAGTCTGACAAATCGAATGGATTGAGAACTAATTTCTACTTAACACAACAATGGCACAGTATAATTAAAATGTTGTGTCGCCACGAAACTGTAAATCAATCTTCGCGATCTACTGCTTCTTTAAAAAAAAACCGTAGAATATGTAGAGAGAAAGAACGATTTCAAAAATTGATGGAGATAGAAGAAGGAGGGGTCCAGAAGCATTAAAGCTGGGCCTCTTCTCGATTTTTAGCAACTCAATGTTCCAGTCGTCATTAGTCTGACAAATCGAATGGATTGAGAACTAATTTCTACTTAACACAACAATGGCACAGTATAATTAAAATGTTGTGTCGCCACGAAACTGTAAATCAATCTTCGCGATCTACTGCTTCTTTAAAAAAAACAACCGTAGAATATGTAGAGAGAAAGAACGATTTTATAAATTGATAAGGATGGAAGAAGGGGCGAGTGGCACGCCTAATCGCGACGAATACTTTCGACTGAACTACGCCGTCGTTCCATTAGACGATAATTGACTGTCAAACTCGCGAGCACATCGTGCTCGCGGTCGTTCGACTGTAATCCCAGAAACGGGTTAATTGCGTTATGGCTGTCATTATCTCGGTCGCTGAGCAGGCAGTTCTCGGAGCGATCCTAGGAGAGGGGGCTGGTAGCCGAGACGAAAGGGGTGGTGTTCAAGGGTGGTTCGGGGGTTGGGCGAGGGCTGCACGTAATCCCGGAAACGTTCCGCTGAAACGTTTACTTCTAAACGTGCGGGGCAAGAGAAATTCACCCCTCGGCAGGTTATTTGATTTCCCTCTAGCAACGGGGGGTGGTTATAGCAACGGGCGCGGCGGGTGGTTCTAGCAGCGGGGGGTGGTTCTCTCCTGGCTTTTTTAACGGTCAACGGTGAACAGGCTCCGGCACTTTTCCGAAAGAGTTTGAAAGCGGACGCGCGCGACGACCGTCAAAGCGAAGCGGAGAGGAACAGTGCGGATACTCCCGAATCCGCTGGTTGTCGCCGAGCGAAACTGAGCCGAGCAGAGCGAAGCAGAATGAAGCAGAGTAGATCCTTGGATAGGCTCCTCTTTAGCTTTTGACGGAAGCCCGGCGTTAATTAACGCGGCGGGTCTGCTTCTTCGCGCCGTTCGTCGTTCCGTTGACGCGTTTTACGCGCTCGCGCGCTTCTCCAGGAAATCCTGCTACGAATTTCCGCAAGAAACGCGGATTGATGCGACAGCGCGAAAGTAGACTGCCGTGGTGTGGGGATGTAGATAAATTCTGAATTCGATCGTGGAAATGGGACAAATTGTGCGAGAGCGCGTCTCTTTACAGATACACAATTGAGACAACGAATCGAGATAGATCGTGTTGTATCGCGTCTGAAGACAAATAGGAAATAACGGTAAACGAGACGAGGCTTGTCTTGAAACTTTTTAAAGCGACAAACGTCTTCTCTCAAACAGTGTTTCACGTCTAGAAAAATAAAAGACATTTTCAGACCCGTCTGGCGCACTACACAATAGAATCCGCGTGTCCGCCAGTCTCCATTCTCCGTGCAACAAAGAAAGGGTTAGAAAAGTGTCTGTCCCCACCCAGCCTGCGCGTCGAGTTAATGAAAGGCTAATGGGCTCTTAATTCTGTAGAGCCGGGGTCTGGTACCCCTCGAATCATCCCTCCAAACCTTTCCACCCCATCGTCCGTTCCCCTATCTCGTCACAGGTGTCCCTATTCTTCATCGTAAAGTGTCTCCATTCTATTCTCCTCCGGATTTCATCTGCTCGCTCGTGTACCCAGGATTTCGTAAATAAACCCGTTATTTCTTCTCTGAATGCCTCGGCCCTAGGAACGGCGTGTCCCTTGGCGGGACACTCGGCCCCCTTTTCTCCCAGAGGAACATCCACCATTTTGTTCTCGTTCGGCGACTGGAAAAAGGAAAACGCGAGCGAGAGCGAGAGATGGAGCCAATACCAGACGCGGCTGCAGACGGCTCGAGACAAAAGAGAGAAAAAGAGAGGGAGAGAGAGACGGAAGAAGAAGAGAGAACGAGGAGGGTCGGTCGAATGGTAGAATCGTGGCGGAATTGGGGAAAGCAATCACAGGCGTGCTGTATCTCTCGTTCGTATCTGCCGCACGGCTGCTAAGCCGCACCACAAAGGGCTCGCTCTTGCCGACGCGTTGATATTTTTTAAGTCAACAGTAGAAGAGAGACGATCCTCTGCTACGCCGACCCGGATCCGTCCTGCGGAACATCGCCGTGTTTATCCTGCATCGTCCCAGCCAACGGAGACAGTCGACGGATCGAAGAATCGCGAGGGATCTTCGCAAACAGTCTGCCGACGTCGTTAAACTCGTCCGACGTTTGCTCGACGAATATACTCGCCGTTTACCATGCCGAACTCCGCTGCCGCGCCGCCCGTGCCGGGGAGATTAAACCTCCCGTTCCTCAGTGAGATTCTTGTACCGAGGAACTTGCGTCTGGAATGACTAACCTGTTGGCTGCGGTGACCTTCGTGTCTCGGAAAATACGAGGTTCCAACTAATCTAATTGCATTCGACGAGTCTCGAGAGGCACGACAGAAAATGCTTCGAACCACGTGTACAGGGTGTCACAAAGTTGTATGTCGCGGACACCATAGCGCGATTCTACACCATCGATTTAGTCGAAAATGACATAGGGAACCTCCAGCGAAATTGACTTTGAACATGAAAAACAAGACAAGAAAAAACATTTCTTTTTAAGATTAAAAATCTTAAATCTTGAAAAAAAATCTGTAATCTGAAAAAGAAGCAAAGAATAGACATCCAGAGAAATTTTTTAATATTTTTAGGAGGAACAAGAATAACAGAAATCTCTTCGGGCATAAATAATCGCGGAGCTATCTTCCTCCGAAACGTTGATCAAGCTCAACAAGTAGAGGGGGTTGAAAGATGTCGGACGATCTATACGCTGAGCCCTCGAGCGATCTATTATTCCAGCATCAGGATTCGAAATTGAAGCTCACGTTCTTTGGTAGGCGAGCACAACTAAATATTCGGTAACACGTATCTTGGAATTCCGGGTGGAATCGCGATCTGTGAAAAGCGGGAAGAATGCACGAAGGCAGATATATTAATGGCGTGTTCCCTCTTTCTTCCGCGAATCTTTTCGACGCATTCACTGCGTCTCTCCGATCGCACGGATGCGTTAAAATTTACTGTAAATCTTGTCGGGGGAGATAGAGAGATAGAGAAAGGGAAAGAAAAGTATCTCGAGAGTTCCATCGTGGAACGCGTCACGTTCGACCGGAATATCTTTTCAAGAGTTTATCCAGATGCCCGTTGGAATTTCCGCGGGAGAAAAGGTTATTTAGAATTTATCGCGACACGTACGTTATACTTCTGACGGATAGGTAATTGTTATTCCCGTGTTCCAATGGTAATGCGATTTTGATGCACTCTCCGAGCCGACTCGGATAAACAGAGGATAAACGAAAAGACCAGCTCGGAGAGTGTTCTGGGGAAACTATCCTCGGCGAATTTCCGGCTAATGGAACGGACTACCATCGACGGACGAGAATTTCGCAAATTAATGGCTGCGAGTTCCTCGATACTAGCGCAATTAACAGGTGATTTTAATTGGGTGGACCGGCGCGGCGTGGCCATTCTTCGCGTCGTTCGAGGGCTCTGGGATGGCGTAGCAGCGGGGGTCCGGTTTTAATGGAGCCGTCCGCCTAAAACCGAGCGATGCCGGCCGTATGAAAGGGGGTCCACCTCGGAATCACTCGGTAATTCAATTAGCACAATTTTCATTGTGCCGGTTCGCGCGTTTTAATTCGCGAACCGAGCCGACGGTTCTCGTCGATCTCCTTTTTTCGCCGTCTAACACCGTCGAATCCCGTGTTTGCCCACGGCCTCTTCATTTTCCCGAGCGATCCCGACGCCCTCCACTGTCAATAAACTGGCCCGCTAATGCATTGTTGATACGTTTAAGTGGAACGAACGCAGCTCGGAAAACCGGGCTCCGAGTAAACAGCCTGCGATTCTTTATCGGGTGTCCATGCCCCGGGACGTAACTCTCCGTATTTTTCTAGCACGCTCGAGACCCTACTCGAGGAAAATGGAAAATGGAACGTCGCGCCGCGCCGGCCGTTGCTGGCTTGCGAGGACGATATTAAATATACACCGGGGCCCGCGTAAAAACGGCGAAAATTATGTTTCAATTGTACTCGCCCGGGCGACGTACGTTAACGGGTCAGTTTTAATACCGTTCGTACTCTGGATCTTCGTTCTTGCACCACCGAGAAATCCAATTGTACTGGGCGCCGGTTAATGAGATTTTCATGTTAACTCTACACTCTGGGGGATCTCGCGCAAGTTTTTCGGAGAAGGATCATCCGGATCTATTTGTCGAAAGGAAATTTTAGGGATAGCTGGCTTCATTTTACTTAGGCGGCCGGATTCGGTCTTTAATTTCGGAGAAAGGGTTGGATTGTTCGACGAAAAAAACCATAGTTATACCACGGATCTTCAGCGAAAATAAAAACTGTCTGCGTCGATTACGTGAAAAAGTAGATTCGTCAAAATTGATGTTCTCTGCTGTTGATAAGCAGTCATAGCTATTTCTTTTCTAGAAGTTTAATACCGTTTATTGTATTTAAGAACGATGCTTTAGCGTAAAGTTTTGATGCGCGAGTAAACAACAGTGTCGCTGTTACAGGCTTCGAATTGATCCGATAGCGCATGTTCGTTTCAATGTTCGATTACCAAAAGGATCAAAATGGTAAGAAGGAACACGAAACACAGTGAAATCATTAGAAGAACTTGGAACTACTGCTATATCGTTATCGACCTTTAGAACATATTAATAAGAGAAATCAATTTTTAGTTTGATCCAGTCGATTGTAATCGAGATACGGGATTTGGATTTTGCAGAAAACTCTACAGTCGAGTCACGAGTCGCGTTTAAAAATTTCAGGATCTTCACTCATATTATACGTCCGACAAAAATCAAGTAAACCTCCAACAAAAATGCTATTCCCATTCACCGACTCGCAGTATAAGCACCCGAAATCCTCAGTTTACCGTCCATTCATCTTCCATTCAGCCCTCCCACGAACTCCGACCGATCGTCAAAGATGGCCCGCCTGAGAGGCAAAATTTCGCATGATCTCTGCGAATTTCCAAGGATGATTTAGCCAGGATCCACGTGGAAAAGGGCCGTAGGAATGATATCGAATCCTCCGGTTCTAATTAACGGTATCCAGAATGGGCACTCGATTCGTCGGATCCGTTCGCCTTCGAGTGGTTGAACTCTTTCTCGAGTATTCGGAATGCTGATACGTCGATGCCGAGGTATTTAGTCCGTCGATCCGACGGTGTACTCTATTGAGACGCGAGAACGTACACACTGCAAAGCCTGCCTGTTGGTGGGTGAATCGGTGTGGGGTTGGTTGTAGAGGAGAGGGGGCTACTGGCTTCGACTCCGGTTTAGGCTAGGTAGGATGGAGGATGCGAGAGTTAAATTAGTTTCCGGGGCAAAAGCTGGCTGCCGCCTGGTTTTCAGGGCTAACCCCGTGTATAATTCCAGAACAGCTCCATCAGGCCGGAACCCACGAAGAACCTTCCATCCAAACCATCCACCATCCACCGCTGACGCCACCGCCGCCACCGCTATCAAGCATCCCGGCCCCCACCACCTTGTGTCCCGTTCCTGTTCCCGTTCCCGTTACCGGGTCTCTCCGCAGACTTCGCGGGGGCTGCAGTTTGCGAAGTTAATTACCGTCGGATAATTGCCCTCTATATGCCGGTCCGTCTGATTAATGAGCCAGGATCAGCCGGTTGTCCTCTTTTGTCCCTGAGCACGCAACTCGCTCGCCCTTGATTGCCCTCCCCCCTCGGAAAAGTCTCCTCTCTTCCAGACCCTTTCACCCTCCTCCCCAGCAGCAGGATCTTTCTCTTGATTCGACGCCAGTCTCTTCTTCAACGGATCTCGGTAATTAGACGGCCGCTCTGCTCCGCTCTGCTCCGCTCTCCTTGTCCCCAGAGCTCTTGCGACTGCAGTAGGTGACGCAAACCACTCCGGATTCTTGGACAGGTGTACGCAGACTTTGCTGATATTAGACCTAACCCCCAAGCCTTTGATCCTCGCCGCGGTTTATCCTGACGAGGGAGCTAACGGGATAGTCTGTCGGAGATACAGCCATCCTCGGGAATGTTTGATCGGTTGTTTGATGGACAATGAACTTGGCTGGTTTAGCCGACCCATGCCCCGGCATTTCAGTTCGAGATGTTGATATTCGGTTGCTGAACGGGGCGAAAGTTTGTTGTTCGAGATATCGTTTTCGTAGGATATCGAGTCTACTGGCCGGGAGACTTTTTGCTGGGGTGTGTAGTCTATGTTGTCTCGAGGGTAGTTTATGTCATCATTCTCCCCTTGGCTGTTTGTTCGTTCGTTTAATACGGAGTTTTCAGTTTCAGGAATTCGGATTACCGCGTGTTCAAGTCATCATTTTCCTGAATAAATGTTTGCTTATGAAATATAAAATACGATAAGCAAGTTTGATCATTTTGTCCATTATTCGCGCAACAACGATAAATCCATAAATTCTATCTACACTGTTCGGAATTGAATTCCGCGCATTCTTTAAACCATCCGACCAGTTCGAAAAAAACCAGTGTGGTCGACCCGCAATGTGGTTAATCAAATAAATCACCGCCGCGACTAAATTCGTTGAAAACTCATTTCGGAAAACCTTCCCCGATTGCAAGTCCCCCATACTCTGAACATAAACAATCTACGTAAGAAATATTGCCCAAAATACAATATACTACGTGAAATACGCGAAATTAAGGGGGGTTCGAGTCATCGTTTCGCAGATTTCGTGTTTGTTTCGACAACACGGTCCTCGAATCTATGTTTGCCTACCCCGGTGATGTATTCATAAATGTAACAGCGCCGTATTCATGAATTTTTATCTCTCCAACCATGTGTTCGGTCGAGTTGCTTTTTCCCCGAGCTTAATCTAGAGTGTTCGACGTAGCGCAAACAATTTTTTTCAATTTGAACAGTTGTCGGATCGAATAGCGTACAAAATCAATCTTAATAAGGGTGCGCCGGTAATTCCATGATGTTTTATTAGCGAGGAGATGAATCGACCAGTGTCATCGACTCGGTTCGATCGAGAACTATACATATCGATTACCTCGATGACAGGAGCGAGAAGGCGCAACGCGTATCGATCACCGGACGGATGGCTGACACGCGAAACTGTCGTCGAAATTACGTTTCATCGATGTTAACTTTATGTCCCGATCGGGCTAACAGATTGCAGCGGGACAACGTTACCTGGCCGGTGCATCGGTCACAGGTAACCATCGCGCGGACAGCGGTTACGCTTCGGCAACCTCCTGGTCGTTGGTCAATTTTGCACTGTTGGTGATAAATTTTACGCTGCCATATCAACGACGATTCCGTCGTATCACTACCGCCGATAGCCCCTTTCATCGCGGGACGCGTACGTCGTTTCTTCAGACCATTAAAAACACGCAAACCAGGCATATCAAAACAATATATTTATTTCTTGCCTGCATCGAAAAACAAATCACCCATCAACTTTCTCGTGTCCAACGCATAACTCGCTAACAACTTGCATGTTTCGAACTGAAACATTTTCAAAGCTGTTGAGTATTTTTAAATTCTTCTAATCATTTTACTGCTTTAAATGACATCTACCCATTTTTTGTTACAAATGCGTAAAATCCGCTGTCCATTAACGTATTACAAATGAAAATCGATAAAGGAAGGGAGAAATTTTTATTTTGTTCGAGTTTCTTGCACTTGGGCTTGCACTTGTGTCAGACACATTAGCCTCGCCCGTTTGAAAAATGTAGAACTAATAGGCCGTTAATTTCGGCACTCGGGGGTACAGTTACGAACAAACTTACGAACGGTGGAAAGCCGGTCGAACGTTCACAGACTCGCCTTTCGTAAATTATGAAAGGTCCGCGCGCCCGGACGGTCGTTGGCGGCGGCGTGTTCGATCGCGACTGATAATCGAATAAAACGACGGAAATGCGCCCCTCGGGAGAGATATTTGCCTGGCTCCCGGACGACCCGCTCGCTACCGAGATTAACCGCTCCAAAAAGTACCGGAAGAGCCTGACAAAACGCCGGCAAAAATGCGTCCGCTGTATTCGAATCGTTTGACAAATATCGTGTCTCTGCGCCGTGGAACGGAACGCTTCGTATCGCTTAAATGATCTCCGCCTGGAAAAACTGTTTTGTTCGGACACCTGCATTTTGCGAACAACGTCGATATCGACGAAACGGCGACTTAATTTGTTTCTAATTTAGTATGATTCACGTACTACAATATTTTAGGCAAAATTCATCACGCGCAGGAAACGATTAAGATACGAATCCAGTAGAATGATTGCTCGAACTATTCTTAATCTACCGTGCTCTACGTACTAGACTATTTTGAACAAGATTCATCGCGTAGATTGTATAGCAATCTTATCATTGTTGTAAACATGGAAACAGAACAGAAAACAGAATACAAACCGTTCGGAGTAAATCAATGATTGCCGAACCATAATAAGCTCGAAGCTCGATCTGCAATCCGTTCGGCAAGCATTAAAAACCCTAGCCAGGCGAAACAAGCGAATAAAACGCGGCGAGATCCGAATTCGAGAACCAGCGAGGCCCGTATGATAAACCCAGCCTAAGCCCGAGAATCTCCAACAAAGAGATCGTCCCGAAGTAGCTAAGATTACGCGAAACGGGCCGATCGAACTCGAGATTGAAAAATAATCCGCGCTCCGACAAAACCAGCCTGCGACACGGATGAATAAGCGACGCGGAAATATTCGCCGGTTCCTCCGCGGTTTCGCTCTTCTCAATATTCGCAAAATTGTCTGCGCTCACCGTGGTCCTCGAGTGAAAGAAAGAGAGTGAGAGAAAAAAGGGTTCTCCAGGGAGGATCACCGAACAAAGCATGCCGTGTTTTATATATTGATGCTTGCTGTTCGCGGCCCGTCGATTCGAACGGCTAATTGTAATTCAAATCCGTAAGGAAAAACGAGTTTATTAACAAAACTGGGAACAAGGATAACCAGAAGTTAACGACCGACGTGTTTCTACCAAGACCAATCTTTCTTATTTGTTAGCAATCTGTTGGCGATCGTAATTTTACAATTCTTCTGTTATTTCTAACATACGAGGTGTGATCAAAAAGTAAGGTGACTTTTTATTTTTATCAAAAAATATTTATTTATTCATCAATATTTATGTTGTCCCCTTCAAAGTAATCCCCCTCGGATATAATACGCTTGTGCCAGCGCTTTTTCCAATCCTCGAAGCACTTCTGATAAGCAGTTTTGGGTATAGCTTTGAGCTCTTCAGTTTTGGGAACAGGAAAAAGTCGCAGGGGGCCAAATCCGGTGAATATGGTGTCTGAGGCATGATTGCGGTGTCGTTTCTGGCCAAAAAATTACTCGCAAGCAACGATGCGTGAGCAGGTGCATTATCGTGATGAAAAATCCTTAAATTGTGGTTCCAAAATTCCGGACGTTTTTTTTCGTCTTGCTTCACGCAAACGTCGCATAACTTCAAGGTAATACTCCTTATTAACCGGACGACCTTGTGGTAAGAACTCCTGATGCGCTACGCCATGATAATCGAAGAAAACAGTGAGCAAAACCTTGACATTTGATCGAACCTGGCGTGCTTTTTTCGGTCTTGGCTCTTCCGTGGACTTCCATTGGGACGATCGGGCTTTGGTTTCGACGTCATAACCATATACCCATGATTCGTCACCAGTCATGACCCTTTTGAGCAAATCAGGATCATCATTGACGTCGTTCAACAGCTACTGAGCGATGCTCGTGCGACGTTTCTTCTGGTAAAAATTAAGCAGTTTCGGAACAAAATCGCCGAACACGCAAAACACTTCTAACGTTTATGCTTCTCGCGAACAAACAAAAAATGCTATATAGCTGAAACTGTGAACATATGTTCGGGACGAGTGTACCAACATAAGAAAAAAAAAGAAAACAAAAATCGACTGTAGGTATTCCGCGAGATTCAAAAAGTCACCTTACTTTTTTATCACACTTCGTACATTTAGCTATATATACATATAGGATTGGAGGTTAGTCCTCCTGGCAGGGAGCTCTATAAACTTCGTGATCGAATTCGGACGGGCACGATCAGTCACACGAAGCTTAAACAATCATTTTGTCGAATTCGTGCCTGACTATGAAAGACAAAACATAATAGACTGTTGAATTGAATACTACGAATATGCTTCATAAGAGAAGGTAGATACGTGTGTACACTTTCTAGATATTTGCGGATCCAGGATTGTCCAGAGTTAGGTGACTTGCTCTACCGTAGAAAGTAGCACCGAGACGACGAGGTTGGTGCCTTTCAATTCCTGAAGAGAGCCAGAGTCCCTGGCCTGGTAATCTCGACTAATTAATATTGTCGCAATCAAGGTATTGCTCTCGGTTCCGAGTTGGCTCTTTCGCGAGACCGATCCCTCGGAGGGATTCTGTGAGAAGAGAGACTCGGCGTGTCCTCGTCGCTATTTACGCAGGGAACGACAGTACCGCAGGCGTCTCGGCGCCAGGCGTCGTCGAACAGCGAAACGAGCCTCGTCGACTTGTTCTCAAAGACCGCTAGAGTGGGTTAAGACGCGGGGATCACGGGGCTCAACCGAGCGAAATGTCACCAGACGTCGATCCGTCGAAGGTGGAACGCGGTCGCGAGCATGTCGCCGCATTGCCGTCGCTCAAACGAGATCAAAGTTGCCTGATCGTACACTGATTAACACGGTTAGGAAAGAGAGAGAGCGAGAGAGAGACAGAGTCTGTTGACGAACGCGAAAGAGCAGCCCAGATGTTTGAACGACGAAGCGTGACGAAGATCGAGGACTAATAGCCGAGAGGAGTTCGCGTTATTTGTTTCGAACATCGACAGAATCCCACTAATTTCTCTGGGTGATCGCTGATCTGTCTGACGAGAGAGCGGTTGCTGAAGAAACTAAATACTCTCCGGGGCCTCGAGGACTTCAATCGAGTCGCTGCTCGGAGAGACTCGTCGCCGCGTTCGTTTAGTTAGTTTGCTCGACGCTGTTCGAGAAGCTAACGAGGTCTTTTTAATGGTTCGCAAATGTCGAAGCACGGGAATGAATTTGTTGGATTGCCGAGGAGGAGTTGGATCAATCCGTTAATCCTTTGGACTGAGAATGCTATACGACTCAGTGAGCGGGATGTTGTTTATCATTATTGCTTCGCGGTGTGCTCGTATTCGTGCGATCGAGGCTATGGATTCGTTAACACGTTATCTACACTTTAAGTGTGCCGTATCGAAAGAAAGCTGGAGAATCTTCTTTCGCGTAATGTTCGTACACGAAATTATTAGATTACGTTAACTAGTAACTTTGCGAGTTACTTTCTTTGCCGTTACATTTCGTATAAATCTATGTATACAAATAACGCTTTTTATTCTTTAGGAGACCCACCACAACGTTATTATTTACATGTTCGATACATTTCCATTTCCGAGGGGATCGATAAAGTTCGCCGCAATGAATAACGTGTTATTATTTCCTTCCACGGTGTATTTCATTGAATTTTAACAACCGAAACAACCGGCCAAGTTCCAGAATTAATGGTCACGCGAAACGTTATTTCGATCCGTTCTCACGAAATCCAACGCGTGAGAACTGAACGAAACAATCTCGAAACGATGGAACTGTAGAAAATTGGAATCGAGTGAAACCGAAAGATCTGCGTTTCATAAATTAGTTCTATGTCAGCAAAATTACGTCTTGAACTACCCTTAATATAGCCTATTCTACGGAAGATGAAATTTTCAGCACGCGAGTGTTACTTGGAAGGTGCGCAATCGACTGTGCGACTCTGTGTGGATTCTTCGGGGTTATTTAATAACAATCGGCGCGGGATAAGGTCGCGGGCGACAACAATCGCCGTAACGACACCGTTGTCGTTAGCGTAACGGCATTATCGCGGCAGTGACTCGTCGGAATCGCAAGCGTAGCGGCCTGCGGAACGATATTAGAGGATAATGGGAGCCCAGCAACCTCCTTCTCATCGTCGCCGGCCCGACGCGCGGCGTCTACACACCGCGATAATAGTCGTACGCACAGTACACACGGTCTCGCGCGTTTCGTTTGTATCGGCCGCGATCCGCGGGACGCGCGATGGTAATGAGAGCCGAGCCAGAGGGGCTTCGGCGCACAATGCAATTCCGCTTGTTACCGATAACAGCACCGCAATTCCAGAACGCTCGTTACCTATGTCCCCTTTGCCCCTTTCTTTCTTCTTTCCGTTTTTTTTTCTATTCCCTCCACACTCTCGCCATTTTTTTACACCCCCGAGTTGGTTAATCGCCACGATGACGATACCCGCTGACACGTATCCGTACATTGTCCAGATTCCTTGAGTTCCAAGATTGTATCCATTGATGCTCCAACGAGTTCGTTCGAAGTTTTATTTAGTAATATTTTGTTGAAAATATTCTTGCGTGTTAAAGTGTGCTATATCAGAGGGAGTTTAAGTCGCCATTTCCTCGAATTCGTATTTGGTTATGAAATGTAAGATTCGATAGAGAAAAGCGAGAATTCGACAAAATGATGACTTAAACTGCCCCTGATTTAGCTTACTCTACATACAAGAATATTTTTAACAAAATCCGTCACACCGGTGCCACTGAAAATCATCGATTTAGCATACTCATGAAAATTCACGATGGAAGAAAATGTCGGACAAATTTGTAAAATTCGAAGCTTGATATTTTGTAAATGAGCTCGAACCCACGGAAACGATGACTTAAGCGAAAATATTTTGGCGAAAATCCGTCTGATCGATATCACAGAAAATGATCACTTTATTTTACTGGTGCACGTTCGACTGAAAATCGTCGAATTATATCTCCATATTAAATTGAAAAAGGCGATGGTGAAGGAGGTAGATCTAGATTCCGCAGAAAGACGGACGAACAAGTCGGTCGGTCGGCTATTTCCTGGCGAGGGTAAGGTCGAGTTTTCTCGTTTGTATGTAGGTCCGAGCCTGTTCCATTTGTGGGAAGTAACGTCGGCCCGGGGAAAGTCCGTGATTCGGGTCGAAACCGGACGCTCCGCGGTGGACCCGCTGGTGCCAGTCGAACGTGCCGCTGTTAACAGTTTCCGGGGAGTTAACAAGGTTTCGAATCCGCGGTGGAGCGCAGGACAATAGGACGACATTAGGGCTTGCTCCGTCTCCGGACACCTAAACCTAACGCCCTCCCCTCATTGTAGGGGTCGCGCGGAGAGCACTCTCAATACATCGTCGTTGTTCTCCTTTCCAGCCCCTCGTCTCTCTTGCATTTGTTCACTTTCCTTCCTCTTTTTCCCATTTTCAACCCTCTGGCCGGTTGTCTCTCTTGATTTCTCTTCAATTTGAAACCCTCTGCTACCGGCAACTTCTACGCTCAGCTATGAAAGCTACAATCACTGACGTTCACTGTCTCGCGAGGTATTTCTTGCTAACTTTCTTTATCGTTTCTAACGAATCTTTATTTTAGTGCTGGAATTAACAGATTTATATTCTGTGTTGTATTTTTTCATTCTCGCAAGGAGAAGGATTTTACTTATTTCTTGTGGTGTATTGGACTGCATATGTTGGAATAGAATAAAAATTGACTGCCTTATAAAATACAAAAATTATTCTTTTGAACATCCCAGAGCAACAACCGTACGGATATTCGTGTGCACAGCCCCGTCTTCTAATGAATCTCGAGATTAACGGGTCAAGTTTAAGTTGAAATCCTAATCCCGACAGTTTACCGACCGGAATAAACCCGTGTCTACTGGCAAACGAACCTGCAGAGAGATTGGACCTCGAGCTGAATAGAGATATGGACCATCCTCGTGTTGATCCACTCTAATACATTACTAGCCTGAACTTCGGCTGATTGTTTGTCTGAACAACGGTGATCGATATTTGACACTGTGATACTTACTTCTATGACAAGAACGAGTGGCTGCAATCTAAAACAACACAGGAATTAAAAGAGTTAAAATTGTTAGGCAAAGAAGACAATTTCTAAGTAACTACTGTTCCACCTCGAACGCAGAAAATTTTTTAAAATATCTGGTTTTAATCCGCACCTACTCATATTCACCGTAAACATATTTTCATAAATAAATACGCGTATATCAATTTTCACCATAAAATTCGCTATCTAGTAACAACAGATATTTCGAATTTCATTGTCTAAACGATTTCACGTAAACCGGGACAAGGAAAAATGTGTTCTACGAACTCGAAACTTCCCAG
Organism: Lasioglossum figueresi; assembly: GCA_028455805.1. Taxonomy (NCBI): domain Eukaryota; kingdom Metazoa; phylum Arthropoda; class Insecta; order Hymenoptera; family Halictidae; genus Lasioglossum; species Lasioglossum figueresi. The sequence goes on along the minus strand of CM052192.1, from coordinate 6,137,599 downwards.
CGTCAAAAATATCGAGCGAAAAATAAAAATATACGCAAAAATATTGCACGAACGCTCCTCGACAGTTTCGCAGTGCCCGAACCAAAAATATCTGAAATAAAAGTATATGAGAAAGCCTTCCGTCCGAACGGTTTCGAAGTCCCTACAGAACATTGGATTTCCGGAGTGAAGAATCTCGATTCAATGAAGAGCGCGAACCCAGTAGATTTCGTCGACGACGCGACGGTGTAGACGTAGATCGTTAGCCAGGCAAACCGGAAGCGGAGGCGTGGGAGGACAGGGAATTTCGCGAGGTACACCGCGTTTATGCAGCCGCGCGACGCTCTTTGTGAGCCCGGCATAAACTTTGCGGGAGTGGCTTCGCAGTTTCATTAGCACGGGAACTTAAGGGAGCGGGCGGCAACTTGCCGCTAATTCAAATTAAGTCGAGCGAAGCCTCTGGCCGATACAGGTCGTTTAATTAGCCGCGCGGGGCACTGCTGAATTTTTGCGTGGACGATCAATGAGACGGAGACCGTGCCGACAATTCAAACAAATTTCAAACAGACTATCTTAGCTTTTTGTTGACAATGAAGTTACTCCTTCTTCGTTTCTAAAAAGTATTTGGAAAAATGTACATGCTGTTTGACATAGGGACACGGAATAAAATCACTCTGGTACATGTCTTTGCAAAAAATTCATAGGTGCGGCCATAGAAACCTCCCCTCTTCCTGCCATGATCGCTTGATCGCGCAGTCGCAATGGCGCGGCAGATTATTGAATTTGAACTAAGCAGCCCGCGCGAGAGATTTTACAACAATGGAACTCCGGGAATGAACGAACCAACCGAGCGTCGCGGAACGATTGTGCAAACGTGGCTCCGCTGGAAATTTCATTAAAATCCTGGCCTGGCCAGCCAGCTCCACCCCCGCGCATCCCTAGCCTAGCTAAAGAAGCTTTTAAAAAGCCTTTTAATGGCCTCTCCTCCCGAAATAATTCCCAAGTTCCGGGCAACTTTTTTATCAGCATTTACGATCGAACTAGCTAAGTATTTTATCGGACGTCTCGGGGCATCTACAAAACCCCCTTGCATCCCCTTAGAAGACCGCCGTCCCTCCCGCCTCCCCTAGAACTCACCCCCTAAACTTAGTAGGAGACGCTAACGACGCTGTTCGCACGAGGAATCAGTCATTCATTAAACGAAAGCGTCCTCTCGCCTTTAATCTTTAACGAGCTGAAATTTACGCTTGTTGCAGCTGGCGCGACGGAGCTGCTGTTTTCCGTGAAAGTTCCCTCTTGGAATCAAGAAAAAATTCTACTGTGCTTTCATTGGAGAGTGCAGCTAAATTTCAACTGTCTCACCTAGATTGCACTTAATTTGCAAATTACAGTCGATTAACCGAAATTGCGCTCGAAGCTGTTTCAACTCCGAAACAAAGACATTTCTTGTGACCTAGAATATTTCTACAATGCACGTACATGATTTATTTACTCATATTACCTGTACATTTACATTTTTATCGATATACTTTCATCATTAATAAATATAGTATCTTTATTATTTGAGAATGATTTTATCAGATATAACATGGTTTCAAGAGATCTTTCACGCGATATAGCAAATTTTTTGGAAATACACGTATCATTTTGTTTACGCTTATCCGTTAGAGGATTTCAGGATGAATTCGGTAAGTATCATAACATAAAAAAATTGCTTTGTTCAATTTTTTTACACAGCTCTCTTGGAAGCTCTTTTCCATGCTATATCTGATAAAAACATTTTCGAACGGACTGCTAATAACAGAGTAATCTCTATTGATCACGATTTGTGGTTCACTCTGTACGTGTTAGGATGCCTATGATGGAAGGTTCAAATTACAGAGCTGAAATTTTCTCCGACTTGTTAGAATTGTTTCAACCCGTGTAAAGCGTGCTATCGGCGATCAAATCCAGTTGTCAGCGAGTCCGGGTACATCAGGATGGACCCAAGACGTTTGACAGTGAAAAGCTAGATTGTAGGTGCAGCCAGGATGTAATAAAAAGAATGAATTCTGAAACGGCAGCTCATCAATCTTCATTGAGCGTTCCCGGACACATCTTGAATCCCGAACGTCTAAGGATATCGGCGCTCTCGGCACGTTGATCCAGTTTCTACGATTATTCCGAACACAAGTAACGAACAAGAATAAAATTGCGACTGACAGGATCCGAGAGATCTACAGGGAACCGACCCGGATCTCTTGAATTCTGTATGACAGGGTGTCCATTATCTTGATGGAAAATTCTCCAATATTTCTGTTACGCGCTGCATAAAAATAAATCCTCGATCATCTCATGGATCGGCGCAGCTCGGCGCGGCGACCGAAACCAACGGGGAGCATAATGTTTAATCTCGGGAAATATGCTGTGGCTGGTGACCGAAATTCCTAGAACAATGAACGTGTCTTAGTCAATTGTTCTAAGTCTTCTTTTCAAATTGTGCCCATCATAGCTGTTTCAAAAGAGACAAATTGGACTTCGAGTTTAAGAGGAAGTCTATCTAATCAATTAGAAAAAAAGTTGATTATTTTCTGTGTTGGCAGACGCAGTGAAAGGTTCTTCCACCGTTCTCGAAAAATTCGAAATTCCGAATATTCAGCAGAACAAGCGTGTGTTCGAATATTTCGTTGTATGCGATTGTATATGATTTTTATGTACAATACTTAAATGTGTGGTAATTGATTAGATACCAGCATATTTAAAAACGTGAACAATATTGCGAATAATGGTACAGCAATTTTTAGCGATGACTCCGCGTCACCTGTCGACTGCTAATGGTTAATATTAGTTTTGTGCATAATCCGCAGCGAGTGTTAACAATTTTCTACGAAAAGCGCGGTTCCACGCTCATTAATTTGCAAATAGATTGCACAGCCGATGTTTTCCGCGTCTCGCGGAATCGGCCGCGATTAAACGCAGTAAAAAGGTGTAATCAAATTTGTTCAGCTGCTCGTAGCTCGCCGGGAGAACTCGATGAAACCAGCCCCGGTGTGGAGATAAATGCGTTTCTCTTTGATTCTAGTTTCTGTAAATTCAGTAAGGCAGCAAAGTTTCCGCGTTTTTGCGTGAAACAAAAGAAGATGTTATCAATGCCTTTTCCTCCGCAGCCTTTCAAACACCCAGTCGTCTCTCGCTGTCTGCTTTTACCTACTCTCCTCTACATTCACTTTTTGCGCCGGTGTTTCTCTGATTTTCTATTCTGTTTCCTTTTCCCGTCATTCCCCAGTAGCGTTTATCTTCGCCGGGCCAGCGGCGCCCAACTTATTCTACTCATCCAGCCCTTTTCACCTTCTTCAACAACTACCCCCCTCCGACGAGAATCGCGCGTAACACTTTCAAATTTTATTCGGACTAGACTCTTTAGAGCGCGTTCCAAACGTTTTTGTGACGGTTCGAAATATTTTTTGTAGGACTGGGAAGTTTCTACGTTTAGGACAATTTTGAGCAAGCGAAACACGAAGCATTAAAGACACTTGACAAATTTTTAATCAACCCTTATCAGTCGAATGGTGATTGTGAGAATCACCACTAAAAATTGCTGTACCATTATTCAAAATATTGATAACATTATTACGCATTCTGGTACCTAATCAATTACTACACATTTAAGTATTGTACGAGGTATTATATCAATTTCATATCCATAAAATGAAAAAGAAATGATATAGAAGGGAATTATTGTAGGTCCGCAGAAATGTTTAATTTTCGAGTTAAAATATCTCCGAGTGCAAATCCGGGTTTAATGTTGTATATATGTTTGAATGTATAAATGTTTTGATCGTGCGACAACCTGGCAGAAAAGTCGCGCGAAAATCAAACGGTATCATCGGGATCGCAGCTAATTCGTATCGACAAGATGGTCGCAGTGATCCGCGCCAACTGCAGCCGTTGGAAACTAGTTAGTAGTTCGACTACCAATTTCGAATTACATGCGGGTCGTCTGTCCGGCCGTAACAAGCGGGGAGAGAGAGAGAAAGAGAAAAGAGCGACAGGAAAATGGCGTAGAACTATCGGGGTTGGATTGAAAGAGTATAGTTGCGGTACTGAAGACAGAGGAAGAGCTCTCGGTGTACATACTTAACGGATCAGCAAGCTTTGCTAGAGGCAAAGGGGGAAAGAGGAATGAAATTGAAGTTGTCCACGGCGCGAAATTAAAATTACGCTTTCTCACGTCGAGCGAAACCGCGATATTATCGCTCTCTCCCCTGTAACGTCCCTCCCTTCCCCTATCGCGAACACCATTTTCCAGCACGACCGTGTATTTCTTCGTCTTCTGATTAAATGCCGACACGATCGAAGTCCGAGCGTTTTCCTTCCTGCTTAATAAGCGGCCGCCCGCTAACGATCAAGCGTAAATGAGATCGGCGAGATGCTAATCGACTGATACACCGCCGGACTAATAAGCGCGCGGGCTTTTAATAAATTGCCGGCTCGATTGTGTCGACTCTATCGATTCGAAGAAACCTCTTTTCTACCTACGGAGCCTCCGAGCTTCGGTTGAAAAGAGCAACATTCAGCGAAATTGAATCCTTAGCACTCGAGTGGTAACTCTGAAACGCCACTAAAAATTGCTTTATCATTGTCCGAGATTTTCTTTACATTAGTAAATATGCCAGTATCCATTTGAAATATCATGGGAATGGAAATATTCTAGGTCGGAAGAAATGTTTAACTTTCAGAGTTAAAATATGCATCTCCGGGAGTGCAAACGGTTAACACCGTTTCGCTGCCACGTTAATCATAATTAGGCTGCGGATCTTTATGGAAAATGAATATGTTGTTCCCGTCGGTAATGATTTCAATAATGTAATTTCAATAATGATCATATGGTCAAAATCGTGGACTCCAGAAAAAAACGAGAGCAACAAACTCGGGAGGCAGAGTTTGTTGACAAGACAAGGTACAAACACGACGGCGCGAATGCGAGCGAGGGACGCGTGAGACGAAGAGTACGTCAGAGAAAGTATTATTGAATTATTATAAAAAACTTAGGGAAGCTTTCTCGAAGAAAAAAAATTATTAAAAAAAACGGAATGCCGAGACAAAGAGAGAGAGAGAGAGTGAATGTAAGCAAATGTACATAAGAAGCGAGAACAATGCGAAAGCGTTATTTTTGGGTGATAGCGACAGCGAAACTCAAATTTCCAACAAAAATGAAAAAATTAAACCCACACTCTGTTCTTACATAATGTTGTATACACCTCAAACTGCAGTTTCAAAATTGCAGCTACACTTTTTTTGTCGTAAATGCATAAAATCTGCAGCCTGGTCATAAAATTGAGTTTTCGAGAAACGATTCGTTTGAATTGAACGCTTCCTACAGAAATTTCCTATGTATTCGTGGCTTTTCGTGGTGTTGAAGAATTATTTTGGCGAATTTGCGATGGACGAAGGTGTACGAACAACGTGTCAGCCGGAAACCCATTGACGCACGCATGATCTCGAGGGAATCGAGAAGAGGAGGTTGGGTGGCTGATCCTTTACAGCGGATGTCGACGGGCCGTGGTTCCCCGGGTAGCAGCAACAGCAGCAATAGTAGCAGTAGCAGCCGTTCACCGTGAAAATCCGGCGGAAACGCGGTTGCCGAGGCGAGACAGTAAACCGACCAAAAAGGTTAACCGGCCAAATCGGTTAAGCTACCGAAATGGTTAATTGACCACATCGATATACCGGCCCCGAAACATTAGCGGATTTAGTCGGCCAGCTCTGAATCGGTTAAGCGGTTTAACCAGTCAGCAACGTCGCGGCGACGGAAATGATGTCGGCCACCGACGGCTATCGAAACAACATCTCGTTCCTCGCGACACCATACATCCCTTTCCTCCTGTCCCAATCCGCTATCGAAACCATAATCGAATCCGTACAATGCACAAACTCGAAATACCTGACTATTCAGTGATGCACGAAAATTTTCATTCGATCACTTCTGAATGCAATATTATACAATTACTAAATACGCAGACCCGACAGCAATTTTTACGAAAACCATTGTGCCAGAAGAATAATTCAAGCAACAACCTACGGTTACAGACTTTTATGCAAACCGAACATTTTCTGCATCAACTACAGGAACAATTGAGTCTAAGTAAAAATTGATTCCGGGCATAATCGAGTTCTCTGAACAATTCTAATAGATTGAATACCTCCTATCGATTCTCGCAATAGACGCAAGAAATCCCGAGCCTATTCGCCGTGAACTAACCAAAATTGAAAAATCCCCGGGCAAGCGAGACTACGCCAGAGCAATGTGCCAGGTAGTTTCGTTCTGCAGCAGCGAAAGTACCGGAGTGTAGTAAAAGTTGGATCGTGATGGAATTAATCCCGAAGGAGTCGGTAGTTCGCGAGACAAGAGATATTCGTAGTATCGACCTGCGGATAGGTGGGAGGGATAGGAAATAAAGAGAAGTCGTTTCGAAGAGAGCTGGGGTTTTCTTTGTTGGGAGGTTGGTGTTTGCTATCTGTTCGCGGAGAGCCAGCGAATAGACGTCCGTCGCTCGTCGAATGGAGCCCTTCCGCAAGAATTACAGTAGAACCGGGGAGACTTTTGCAACATCTTCCTCCCTTTTTATTACCTCATCTACGCGGCAGGCAACAGGTTGATTCGGGTTTGCGAGAGCCGATCCCAACAGTGCACACGTACATACGTGTGTATCCTTTTTTCGTAGGGTTTCGGCTTGGAGAGAGGGACACGGGAAACTAATTAAAGAAGGAGACGGGAGAAATCGACGGAGCAAGCTTGCACGGTGGAAGATAATGAAAGAGGGTAGTCGCTGGGGAAATAAAACCGATGAACAATACGGGGCGGAGAGGCTAATCCGAGCAACGGTGGAAAACGGTCAGCCGACATTCGCACGCGGATTCGTGCTTCTGCCGTGCTGGAAAAGTTCGAGGAACTGATCGTCGCCGAAATGAGGCGGAAGGCGGGAAGAACCGGCCGCAAAAAGTCCGTACACGGTCCAATTTCGATCGACGAGTTTCACCTGCGCCGCGCCGCGCCACAAACGATTCGCAACTCCTCGCGCTTGCCACCTGGAAAATCTAAATACGTAGGCCGAACGAGAATTTTTGATAAACCCAGAACCCAAATGGTATTTTTCGGAGCTAATTTCTGCTACAGTTTTGGTCAACACGCTTTGGTATCGCGGGAAAATATGATGTAAAAGATTTTTCCGACATATTGCCTCTCTCGTCTTCGTTCACATTTAAAAGCGAGTCTCGTTTCGTGAAGTCAATTCTTAGGATACGTAACTATAGCTTCTTGTATTGCACAGTATTCTGCTGACTTTCAATATATTTGCTCTTGTTTTGTATTGCTTTTTGTAGGAGATTGACACTAATCTGTATGTATGCATATGTACACCGTTCGCTAGATCGGCTTATCGACGAGTACTCTAGCGGGTCCAGGAATACATATTAAGGTACCGACTCTTAACATTTACCAACATTAAGGATGCTTGGAAAAATGTGAAAGTTGCAGCCCGCTTGGCGTATCGCATAGTGAATTGTTATACTCATTCCAGAAAGTTGGTCCGCAGTTTCTTGGACCTCGAGTGTCCAACTACGGTGCGGATTAGACCTTCTTCCCCGAGGTGGGAGTTCGGAGTCTCCGCGTCCGAAGTTGGAAAGAACAATATTCGTGATTTCTAATTTCCAAGTGCGAAAAAAATATTTGCCCTTCCCCCCCCGGTCGGCTCATTATTCCAGGCGTTCCGCGGGTTTTCGGTTCCCAGGAGCGTGCTCCGAGCGTAAATAGCAAATGTTTGGAGTTCCAGAATGACTGGCGAAGTTGTGATTAAAGGAAATAACCCGAAGTCGTATAGGGAGCGAGCTCACCGCTCGAGCAGCCGAACTTGCGATTGAAGCAAATATCGGAGAGATAACCGTTGGTCCTTCGACTCGAGTAAATTCGAACCCTTTGACTCGATTCGAGCTTTGACTCGAGCAGCCGACGAAAATCGTAAAACCGTGTAATAAGACGAACGGCGAGAGAGAGAGAGAGAGAGAGAGAGAGAGGGTCCTCTTCGGCGAACGAAGTTTCAGGTGCACTTCACGTTTCTCTGTAAGGAGACCTACGTGAGCACCATCGGCCTTGGGGAACTGGACCCGACTTCTTTCGAATACCATGCTCGAGTTTTAAAATGGAAGGACACGGACAACATTTTCCGGACCTATTCTTCCGTACGCTTGAAACCGCTATAATCATTTTCAGACGATCCGGATGTCGTTGATTCGATTATCAACGCGTTATGCTCTTTCGTGGCATGGAATTGCCTGGCTTGGTTGACCCAGAAATTTCAGAGCGGTTAGAATCTGCTCTTCCTATGGACTGTATCCGTAGGTGTAAGGAAAATATTAATATATTTTTCTGGGCACACCTTCGCTTCTCCGGCTCTGGAGATAAAGTCAAGCTAAAAGTAAAGAGTGGGATAAGCGGCAAACCACGGTGGGGATAGCGCAGCGACGACGGGGAAGAAGTTGCCGGCTCTGATCTATTATCGAATCCATCCCTACCTTCTCCACCTTCTCGAAATCCTTCCCCCTTCCTCCTTATCTTCCCCACTTTCCGTACATCTTTCCCTCTTCCTCCCTTACTTTCTCCGTTTCCCCTTTCCCTTGCCGATTATTCAGCGAGAAATCCAACAGAAATCTTCTCGGATTCAACAAATGCTTGATTTTCGGACGATGAACTATTCTTCGTCGTTTAAGCCCTGAAGAGCGATCAATGTTCCGGTGATTACCCTCTTCATAAACGCAAAAACAATGACCCTTCCTCTCACACCGAACCATCGCGTAACATATCCCCGATCTTCCCTCGCTCTCTTCCTCGTTCTTCTTTCCTCGCAGACAAATGGGAAAATTATCCTTCCCAGGTGGGAGAGTAGCCGATAAAAATTGTCTCGCGGACGTAATCCCGGAAAAACTGGGATCGTCGCGTGCGGCATCGCGGGTACCGGTCGGCCGACGGGTCCGGAATAAAAGCGAGGCTCGTCTTAGCCGTGCAGAAAAATCGCCGTGGTTTCCCCGCAGCGTATCATAGCATAGCACGGCAGCCCGGTAATCCCAGCCAAAGTAACCGTTCCCGTGGAGACGTAAATTTTTGCCAAAACCCCTGGCAACGAACCCTCTCTCTCTCTCTCTCTCTTTCTCGGCATTGTCGCAGCCAGCCAACCATCGTGCTTGCCGCTTTTAACGCGGAGAGAAAGAGAGAGAGAGAGAACCACGGCCGCCTCGCCCATTCTTTTCTCTTTTCTGTTTAATTTTCGGCGTCGCCATCCGAGCGAACGTCCGCGCGACGGGTCAACCGAGCGAAATCGAGCCTCGATTTTTCCTCGAACCCCGAACAAGACGGTCAGAGTTGGTAAAATTGCAACCGTAGGCCAGTTTCGCATTGTCCTTGCCATACGACCCGCGGAAATTCGCGAACAGAACAACTCTTGTAACAAGAATTGTGTTAGAACGACCATTCTCGTTCACAGTCAATGATACCTTCGAAAACTTCCATCTCAATCGACAGCTTCTGCGAGCTGAAGAAAAGATCGACACGTGAGACGGGTGGTAAGCGTGTCTCCCAAGAATTAATCGGAAGGATACCAACATCCCGAAATGAATTTGATGGAAGGAAGTCCTTAAAGCAAACAGAACTTTCCCCTCTTCCTCGATGAAAATCCCCGGAAAATCGTTTCCCGTTCCGATTCTTTTTCTGCCGGGAGATTTTACGAGTGGCGTTTCCTTGAGGAAGGTTAAGGGATGTTCGTTCCGCCATATTATTCCGGAAGTGAGTGCTCTCCGCCAGGCTTAAACAATGACGACTTCGGCCGCCTCTAAACCGACTGGCAGACCAAACCGGTACATCGTCAAGAATTTCAGCTCGAGGGTGCTGTCTTCCTCGCGAATCCTCGCTCTCACGGCGTCTTTTACTGCCGCCGTACTTCGGCAACAGCGGAAGTTTAAAAGGGCAAGGCAATTCGTGGAAGGACGGAGATCCCTCTTCGAACAACCGGGCCGTAAATGTTTTATCTCGACGAGTCCATGGTGTTCTACGGGGTCGTTCCAGAATTCTACTGGATGTATCCAATCCTCGAATACTCGACAGAGGCTGGGATTGAATACACTGCGCCGAATCGAGGCTAATACACTGCGATTTTTATACATTCGCGATTAATTGTACAATTTAGTAGATCAGTACTGAAACGATTAAGAGACTTTACAACAAACCTACAAATATAGATGATCTTCTTGTCTCTTAAAATCGATGCACAATATTTTTATTTTACATAAAGTTCCGCAGTCAACGCATAAATTCAATCTTTCTGGAACTGTTAAAGAAATACAATCCTGTAACTTAAACTTCATTTATATTGCAAGACAGTCACAAAGAGATTTCTTTCTTTAATAGTATTTTCATTCGTTTAATCTCGCTACTCTTTCTGCTGCTTGAAATTTCATATAATTCTCTCATAAATTCATTGAAATCTGCAGTCCGTTTTATAATACGTGTACATCATCGTTTATAGAATTATTCGTAAGTCCCGAGAGAAATAAGATCAAATTAAATCGAATTTCTTAGGAAACTTCCAGTAAATTAACAAGTAAATGAAGCTACACTAAATCCTATTAACATCTTACAGTTTACAGTGTTCACAAACTTTCTATACGCTGTAACTTCCACAATCTCCTTGCTGTAATTTAATAACTCGATGAACAGCTGCGACAAAAATCCTGCCCCAATTTACCTAGTTATAAATCTAACATAATTCCATGACTTATTATTAAACAGCGAATTTGACTAAAAGCCTTATTAAAAGTCTCTCTTTTCCTTCTAACCTTCTGCAATTATTAACCTGTTCAGCGCGGATCCAATTTTATCTTCTTTTTCATTTCATTTTCCAAGTTTCAATCCAAACATACGTCTTTTCATAAACAAAACACTTACTCACCTTATTCCTATTTAATTAGTTAGACTAGAACTTCTAACATCTTTATAATTAACAAGGAAAAAAAAACAAATAAAAATTACAACGGCTAAATATTGACAATAAAAAAGTAGAATTTCATTTCAATTTAAACGAAACCAACAACATACATATTTAGCAGATTCCGTCCGAAGCTTCACGAGTCTGACTCGATATTGTAATACAAGGGGTTAAGAAAAGGTTTGTAGCTACCCAAAGAAAAATCGCTTTCGAGGACGATGGATCTAGAACGTCGCGCAATTTTTATAACATCCACACCGATTGGCAGTCTTGGCCGTCAGTGTGTTCGGCCATTACACAAGTAGATCCAGGACAACGTGCCGGACACCGAGAAGAAAACTCGCGGAGAACAAAGGTTCGGAAAGCGAAAGCGCCGTCGTCGAATCGATACTCGCAGCGAAGCGGCTCGAAGAACGCCTCAAAAGAACTCTCGAGTGGATGCTCTAATAGATGCTGACAAAACAACTCGAGAAACTCTGTGGGATGGAGAACAAGAGAGAGAGGGAGAGAGAGAGAGGGAAGAAGAAACCAAAGAGAAGAGAAGAAGGGGATTATTCGGTCCCCTCCGACAGTTTTTCTTTTCGAGCGTGAACGGCATTTACCGAGGTCTTTTCATCGGGAGATTCGTGCGTCGATTCATCGCTAATATAGACGAGTTTGCCTGCCGTCGCTTTTGTCTTTGGGATCAAGAGAGAAAGAGAACAAGGGAGAGAAAGAGAGAGAGAACGTGGCTCGTCTCGGCCACAGGAAACGCGCTTTCTCTCTCTCTCTCTCGAGGGTGCTTCTCCCCCGTTCGAGCTCGAGTGTTGTCCGAAACTTCTTCACCATCGGCTGCATCTCGATTGCACTTGTTTCCGCGGGTTATACGGGCTTGCCTTCCGGCGCGATGCACCGAACCCTCCCGTGCACTCGAAATGTTTTCCATGAATACCGAATGCGCCCCGCTGAATTCGATCTCCTTCACCCCGAACGCCCCAGCCACGTCACGCATCAAATGTCGTCGCGGATTCAAACCATCCCGCGAAGCTTATCCATCGTTGTTCTTCTATTTGCCATCCACGCTCAACCAAATGAAAATTGTCCAACGGTACGAGTCACGTGGACCACGCTTCCCACTGTTCTCTGTTCTCGGTCACTATAGTCTGTTTTATAAAAAGTTTCAAAGTTTATAAAGAACGTTTCAAGAGAATGTTGCGGGAGTGAAACGTTGCCGGTAGCTTGATATAAACAGCGGATCAATTACAGGCTATATTAAACGGGGATATAAATATGTAGATTGCGATGTGTATGCAATATGCCGGTTCATTAGACCTCGTCGAAAGACCGATTACCCTCTTGGCTGGAACGAGGCGATCCGAGGCCAAGTTTCTTCCAGTTTCGTTATCGGCCGGGGATACGGTGTCGTTCCAGGGTTCGCAACGAAGAAATTAATTTGTTATTCAAATATCGGTTCTTGTTGAGACACGGATCGGCGAGGGGCAAACAGGGGCGAAGAGAAGATGTGGGTGGAAAAAGGGTGGTTTAACGGAGAAGAGGAGAAAGGGAGTAAAATAAGAAGGCCGTAGCTCGATTAGGTTAATGGGCCGGGATGCGAGCCATCCATTTCTATGTTAATCCGGTTCTATCTGTATCGATCCGGAATCCACGGAATGCACCGAGTACCTGTTAGCTAAGTAACCGCCACTTAAGAACAGACGAATCCGCCTCCGCATCGGTACGTTGTCTTTATTATTCCTTGAAGACTCTACTCTAGCAAGATGAATTGGTAATCATACTAATCGTGGCAGCGGGAGCTGTACGAACCACTCGTTTCACTTGGGTTTCGAGTCACAATACGTGCTAATCGTTTATCAACCCTTAAGCGAACAAATGGGACCAATGTTAATAATTGTACAATGTGTAACTATTGTATATAAAACAATAAAAATTTGACTATCTCGCTACGATTTCACTTACCACTTCGATGGAGACGAGTTCTAAATATAAATGTAATATGAGATATAATTTAGCCCTTCTTTCTGTCCGATCTAATCTGCTGGCGATGTTGACTTCAACTCTGTAAAGTAATTGCCAAAGTATGGGAGTGTATCGTGTCTTAAAATTTCACCACGTGCAATCAATTTCTAAATATTAGTCAGAGTCAGTACGGTGTACCGATGTCGTGCCAATGCATTTTCCAAGTACATTTTGAAGGTCCGCTCGAGGATTAATGTCTGGTAAGTTTTTTAAACATTGCAGCTTCCGGACCGAGAACTTTGTCTCCAGGTGAAAGCAGAGGGAACTCGAGATCCTTAGAATTTTCATTTCTTCGAGCCCCCGATCCCCTAAATTGCCGGAACGATCAAAGCTGCCGAGCAACCGGAAACGAGCATGGGAACCAAGAATTCCGTGGCTCGCGAACTGATTCCCAGCAGATAACTTTTTCTATCGTGCAACTTTTTCTACCGCCGCGTCGTTTCCTCAAATCGAATACGAGTCCCCTCGCTCGATTCGCGATTTGCGACGGCTCGATTCCTCGAGAAATCGCAGCGGTTCGTTGTTTGTCCCGGACGGAGAAAAATCGTCGTTCCTCTCGGCAGTTGCCCTTTAAAAGCTGGCGGGGAATTGCCAGTGGTGTGGATCGACGATATCGCCGACCAATGACCGCTCTCTACTCCTCTTTAAGGTTCCTGCCTCTACAGCTTTGAAAAAGCAAATTATGCTTGTATGTTCTTGTAGTCATACGTCCAAGGGAATGAGCTGTCGACATACACTCCCGAACAAAAATGTGTGGACACTTTGTTGCAAGTATAATTTATTTTAATAGTACCAAATTGTACAATTTAAATAAGTAAGAGTTTCTTCGGCAGGGCTAATACTGTTTCAATCTACGATGATCCATCAGCGTGGTTCGCTGTCTTCTCAAAACAATAATAATAATCATTGGTGAGATATCTAATGATTTTTTTATTAACTGTATAAAGTAGACCGCGTAAAAAATTAAACGTGTCGGCCACATAATTTTGCTGCGAGAGTGTATGTATCATAGACATCAAAATAATTATGTTAATTATCGACAACAGCATTACAGAAGTTTTAAAAAGATATTTAAAAGTGGATACTCGGTTAACGAGATAAGGGTTGAAAAAAGAAAATTTCGAAATAAGAAACTCACATAATTATTATTAAAATATATATTCTCTGGTACTGTGTTAATTAGACCGCATAAAAAATGAAACGTGCCGTCCACATAATTTTGATGCGAGAGTGTATGTATCATAGACATGAAAATAATTATGTTATTTATCGACAACAGCATTAGAGAAGTTTTAAAAAGATATTTAAAAGTGGGTACTCGGTTAACGAGATAAGGGTTGAAAAAAGAAAATTTCGAAATAAGAAACTCACATAATTATTATTAAAATATATATTCTCTGGTACTGTGTTAATTAGACCGCATAAAAAATTAAACGTGCCGTCCACATAATTTTGAGCAGGAGTGTATATATCATAGACATAAAAATAATTTTTTTTTATTTATCGTCAACAGCGTTAGAGTAGTTCTAAAAAGATATTTAAAGTGGGTTAACGATATAAGGGTTGAAAAAAGTAAATTTCGAAATACGAAAGTCACATAATTATTATTAAAATATATATTCTCTGGTACTGTGTAAACTAGACCGCATAAAAAATTGAACGTGTTGTCCACATACTTTTGAGCGTGGGTGTACCATCGACGAATTCGCATAATTAACCAATTTGACAGGCTTTGAAGAGCAGTCTTGTTCGGGAGATTAAGTGGCGCGATATCTTTGGAACCTGGTGATCAATCTACTTGAAACTTCGCAAGCACTTTCAGTAGATGTTCTATTAAAGGCCCAATTAACATTAGATCGATAGTTGTAAAATTCTGTTTCGCTGGAATCGATATTGTGCTTTCTAACAACTGCTCGATTTTTATCGTTCATTGTATTCGAATTCTTCGTATCAAATAATATTGAATAATAACAATTATTAAAATATATTCGATGTTTTTTTCGAACAACTCATTGTCAACCGTGGACACCTGGAAAGTCCAATTGATCCGCTATAACTTTGTATAGAATCAATATTTCCGCATGCAATAAATTTTGGGTGATTCTCCAGGGATCGCCGAGTACGTCCATAAATTTCCAAATCGATATGTTTGCCAGTTTCGGCGCAAAAAATTTACGAAGATGCAGGATTTTCCGCCGCCAAAATATGACGACTGCTTAAAGCAGGGCTCGTTTCGCGTCGGCAACCGTAGAACCGCGGGCAAAGAAAATCACTGTAAATGAAAACACGTTTCATTCTCTTTCCCCCCGTCTCCCCCCGTCTCTTTCTTCCACGGAAATAAGAGAAAAATAAAGGGGAAGTGCTGGGGCGAGAGCTAAGAAAAATGTACGAACACGAGGGCGCTTAAAAAAGCATACAATTGCCAATTCTACGAGCTGGCGAGCTCCGGGAGACCGGAAAGAGAGAAACGAAATAAGGAAGAGCGAATAAAACCGATCCTCTCTTTCTCGCTGGTTCCGTTAACGTCGCGAACAATGGTCGCCCGCGCGGAACGTGTATATCAAAAATCGATGCGCGTTACATGCGCGGTGTCGTAAGGTAAAAATGATTACGTAACCATTCGTTAATTGGGATACGCGCTGGGCCAGACCGATAATTCGCGTGACGCTCGTACGATCGAATAAATATTCATTATTCAAATTCGCCGGCGATCCCCGTTCGACAGCTCCGAACACGGCGATTCGATTGCTCGAAAATAAACTGGCACACGCTGACATTTAAAGGTCGTCGAGCCTGATTTGCTCGCCGAGATTCGCGAAATTTCAGTTCGCCAATCACCGAGAAAGTCTATCGTTGTCGTCCAAAAGGTTTGTACCTTTTTTCCCATTTCTCTTGAAAATATTTCGTTATAATGTTTCTCAGCCAGATCTTTGTACGAAGTGTTGCTTGTTTTCGTTTAAAATAGAATCTCGTGCGTCGGGTTTACAATGTATGAAGAAAATGTTTATTTCCAGCTTTTTCTACTCACGTTTGAGTTTTTTAAAATGCTAATACAAGCCCACAGATCTCCCTTAAATAGAAAAAACAACGTTCTCGAAGCGAAGAGCTTACAGAACATTTTACAAGCAGCAGGGAGTTTGCGCACCGATTTCGCGAGCCCGTTAATTCGCAATAAATAAGGGGATCAATTTTCCGTCTCCCCGTAAAAAAAAGGAAGTTTTCTCGTTCGAAAACGCCATTGTGGATGGCGAATGGGGTGGCTGAGGAGACAGCCGGTGGCTCGACGTCGTATTTTGTCAACATCTCGCGACAGTGTCTTAGCCCGGGGAGCGGCCGTAATAGGATGAAAAAGACGTCGACTTCGCTTCTCGTTAAAATTTTGTTGCCGCGTAAACTTTCGTATCTGGCCGGGGTAGTTCCCCTAACGATAATGGAGGGTAAGGTGCTGACGGATGGAGGAAAGTAACTGCGTTGAAGAACCGTCTCTCTCGCGGATAGGGAGAAAAAAAACGAGTATACGCGAAACCCTGAAGAACGCCACTTAGAGAAGACGGTTCGGTTCTCTCTCCCCGCATATTCGAGGGGTTTCACACCTAAAACCGGTCACTCTCCGTCGTTTGACCTACGGTGGTGGATTCGGTATTAACTTTCTTGGAACAGTTGCGTTATTTCAATCTTACACTACTCAGCCAACTGGGAATCTCATACCACATTGATAACGTCGATAATGTCGCCGGTCATTCGATTAGCAGTTACTTTCGATAATTGTGAATCGCAATCCACTTTATAATTGCCTCGGCTGCAATCGCAGAGAAAGAGGAACTTCGCAATCGAATCCTATCATTAAATTTTTATCGTTCGTAGACTGCGGACCCTGGTACATTTATAGAGACAGAAGTTATCTAATTCGTTAATTTGTTATTTTATTTTTGCTCCGAGTAGATGTTCGTTAGGAAATGGAACTTTAACCCTGTGCAGTCGGAGCTATTTTCACACGAAAATGAAACATTTCGTCCGAAAAATTGCCAAACTGAACTTACTTCAAAAATTGATTTCGAGCAAACTTTCAACTGTGATCCAGCTTCCATCTTTTAAAGAAAACTGTTCCTACTCGAAAGATACTTAGAAAATTAATTAGGGGAAACATCGTAACAGCGGGAAAGAAGGTATCGATGATTCGGTTTCGAGAGATTATCTGTCCATCGTCGGAGTTGGAATCCGCGACGAATATCGTTACCGTTCTTTCGCCTGCCGGCCGCCATTGTTCTCGATATTCCGATAAAAAGTTAATCAAACCCCCGGATTTTCTGGTGGCGCGTTACAATGCCGTCTGCATCGATATCGCGTCGCCACTTTCACGCGTTTCGAACGAATTTCCGTCGGACAATAAAGCTCGCGCGCCAATTAACCATTGTGTCATGGGCGCGCGCGCGAGCGCTTGCGCTCCGTTCGACCGGCGACGACGAAAGAGGGTGTACCTAGAAGAAAAGAGGACAAAGTTCATCGTTCCGAAGTCGTTTCGTCTAACCAACCCCTCGACTTCCCCCTTTGTTTCTCGATGGAGGACCAATCATCGCCGATACCTGTTCCAGCGTGATTTCTGATCTCGTACCGAAATATCATCTTTGGAGACCCGCATCACATTTATTTCTACGTAATTTAATTCCGAGTATTTCCTCACGAACACGGTCGTTTCGTGATTTTATTTTAGCATCGTGAAATTTATTGGAATCGTGTACCTGTTCCTTTCGCATCAATTTTTGATGATCGAAATTGAAACGTAGGAACCACTACCGAACAGTACAAAATAGTTTTTTTACACAAAGAAAAATGGTACAAAATTCTTTCCAGACATTTTTACAGACGCATTTATACGACATGAAAATTTTCTAAAATTACGTCTCGTGTTCGCTTAATAATAAAATCATAAAAGTGTTTTACTCTTTGAGCACGATTACAGAAATCACCCTTCGATGCCTTTGGTTGATTTCCGACAGAAGGAGTTGGTTTCGATCGAACCCCTGTTTCGCATTGTTCGGAACCGAAAAATCCGAGAGAATTCCATCGATAGCGCCGAAGAAAAACTTTCCACGGAGAATCGAGAGAACTTTGAAGGGATCGTTGGGGGTGGTTTTCCCGCGGCGAAGAGGTTCGAGGTCCCTTGGCTCGCGGTACGGGGGTTGGTTAATTAGACTTTTTTAATAGGAAAGTGTACGGGCTGCGCAAACGAACCCGTAAGTTCCGGACGCTGCCGAAACTCTCAGAAAGGAGGAGAAACCGAAAGGATCGAAGCTGCGAGAGTCCTGATTCGTCAAACCGTGTCTTAATTCCCACTCGTATCGAGATTTCCTTAGCAAACACGCGATTGTATTATTTTAAAATAAAGAGGCATATAAAATAATACAAAGTGCTCTTCCTAGTAATCTACAGGCTTAATATTGTACTATCAGCAGATCCGCTTAAAGGTTTAAAATTACGTTTAGACAATAAAGTCACTCTTATGTTTAATTCTTAAGTGAAATAGAAACACAAAATGAATACACAACATTTTTTCCACTGTGTTCCACTTGCAGCGACACTCTCGATTATGGTTAAAGTGCGATATATTTATTATTTGTTAATGGAAGTTACTTTCCGGATACTCTGATATAAGCGCGATCGTAATCGTCGTTCACTAGCCGTTACACCGATACCCCGGCCCCGGCCAGATAATTTCGCGAATTAATTATCGTTTTATACTATGTAATTATTCGGCCAGGGTTATTATTGTCGCGCCATTGAACAGCGGCGAATAATCGTTCGGATAATTATCGGTCGGAATTATTTGCTGGCGCAGCGCCGCCGCTGTCGCGCCGTCGTCGCACCGGTTCAATGATCGCGTCGCTCGCTCGTTGGAAAAAGTGACGCTCGACCGCTTGAAATTCCGTCGGAGCGACTCCAGAATTTTCCGTCGACGGAAAAACAGCCCTTGTTCTCCCGAAGGCGTGCTTCGACCGTCGAACTACCCCAAAACGCGCTGCTGCTCGTCGTTTTCCCGACACTTTGCGAGAAAACAAGCAAAATGTCCTTTGCTTTTGACGAATCTGGAACAAAAACGAAGAAATTTCATTGCACTTTAACGCATAGCTCGAAAATCTTTTAATTCATAATTTTGATCGTGCGCTGTTCCATTTATTTTGTCGAGTGTATTTTAATCTGTAATGCCCATACTCTATTTTTCTTATTCCTATCCAAGCATTATTTATTCTTCTTTTTGTCGATCAATTCTCTTCCGTGTCACGTTATCCTTACATTATTCCTTCCTTTATCTTTATTTCTGTTGTAAACGCTACCGCACACCGAGCTGATTTGTTTGAACTACGTCATTTATGTATAAAAAGGCTCCCGTTAATAAATTAGTATTATTCTGGTCGCGACGAAGTGAGAAATTTATTTGACACAGTGGAAGTAGTAAGACGTGGTTGACGATATCATATTATTCAATTGTCTAGATCGATAAGATTCTATTCCAGAAACAACTATTTCGATATTCAACGCTGTTGAGAAAAATTCAAACAGGCACTGGTTCGTTTTAATAAAATCGAAAACTGAATGCACAAGAGAAAATTAACTGTAGAACTGATATTAATATCAAGTTCTTACAAAGTCTGAATGACTATATTACACCGTTACATCTTCCTTAACATCGTCCAATAGCAATCTCACCGTAAACACATTCAAAGTCTCGATCCCTACATACGATCCACCTCCATTTGCCTTCTAATTTAACTTTCGCTATTCGATTCAATGCGGTGGCTATTTTCTCAAATTTCATGTGGAATTTCGAAGGTTCGTGTAAGCTTCTTTTACAACTTCTTCAACACTTTGAAATTTTTCCAATTTTTACTTCCGTCGTGCCGGGAGCTGTTCCTAAAACGACGAACTCAGACTTATTGCAACTTCCTCCGTGGCTCTGTATCATTTCGAAAAATTTCACCCATTCAGACCTGAAACTAATTTTCTCCAGATTCAATAAATTGTATCTCCCATCGAGACCGAGAGAGGCGATCAGAATTGTAAGAGCTTTTCTAGTATTATTTATATCTTCTATCGAACGCGGCATTTCTGGAACAAACAGTTTCTGGAAACGGTAGATCAGAATTAACGAATTTTATAGATAATCGAGGTGTTTCAATGGATCGAATTAGTAATTTTTAATATCTGTCGATGGAACCGCGAGGACGTAATATGGCGGACGTCGCGTGTGCCACGACTCGGAGCCCGGTAATCTCGCTTCCGGTTCAACTCGAAATCTCCTCCGACAAGAAATAATTTATAATTCCACGCATAAATCTCGAGCTTACGAGCGGCGGCACGTGAGTCAGCTCGCGACGGAGTACGCGGCCGCAATAACCAGTATAAACAAAACGAGAACTCGGGTCGCTCGTTCCGCGGATGCAATTAAACGCGTCATTTTGGCGCGGGTTGGCGCGGATTCGCTTTCTTTCCCGTTCGCACAAAGGTCATCAAACTCGGGCAGTTTTTATCAAATACCGCACGCCGTGTTTCCCGTGATCCAAGCTGTTTTATGTGTCGTTGCAAGTTGATTTCATTTCGAAATTTATTGAGATCTGTTTCCTCGATTTTCACACTGTTCGAACGTCGAAGATGTTCGCAGAGATCCAACAATAGTATTGTTCAGTTCAATCTTGGATTCAATAAAGCGCGCAAACCTCTAACGTGTCCTTTAAACGATGGACAAGTGGATTGTTTTGGAAAATAAAAATTGCCTGCATTAATTACAAGATACAAATGCGATTTCGATGTCCAGAAAGTCCAGTATTTGAATGTTTGTTAACGACAATTATCGCGAAAAGAAATTATCTGCTATAGAACGGTCGAGAGGTTTAAAAATAAACTGTAGTCAGGTTTATCAGTGGATGAAAAATACATATTACGTAAGGGTTGGTTACGATCGGCTAGATACGCTAGGACTTGGCTGTTACTCGGAGTTCTTCTTTGACGCTACTTCGATCCCTGACAGATATCTTGTCGTTGACACGCTGCGTCTTTTATCCATATCCCTAAGTGGGCGTTTTCCTATGACACCCAATCGCTAGGTATTTTGGTCAAAAACCCGCCCTCCGAAATCAGTGGAGTAAGGGAAGGTCATGACCGTAGGGTTACTGTCGTCTCTAGCTTTTCGTCAACCATCTGGGGTTTCGTCCGGGGTACACGAGTTTTATGGTGCGTTCGTCACTAATAAAACTTGGGACTCTTGGCGAATTTAGGAAATCGTTTCAAGTCCCCCAATTGACTACATGTCACGTCTGCACCCTAAAACTCGCTTCCCGTCTCTTTGCTCGGACCTTTCACCCCTACTTCGGTCCTTCTACCCAAAAAATGCCTACACTGCCGTATTTTTCTATGATTGTCGAGCATAAATAGCTTCGATTAATCCAACACCGTCGGTTTCCACCTGTTTGACAATGTTTGCCGCGATCGTAAAGTCGATCAACGGTCAAAAGGAAGTCTACCGCATCGTGCCAAACCTCTTCAACACCACCAGCCCAATAATAACAGTAATCCCACTTGCGCCCGACGTTTAGCCACCGAAGAACCGAGTTTGCGTCGGTTTGACACCATTCGAGCATGCTCGAATCGCGGGAACGGTTGATTCCGCGCAACCGGATCGCAGCAGCGTACCGTTCGAAACAAGCTACTTTGGCGAGCAAACGAATCAGCAGTTTCCAGTGGATCGGGGGATCGAATGGGTGTAACGTAGCAAGAGCGTGGATCGCGAGCCCTCGTCCGGTCGTTGTGACATAGATGCGGACTAACGGTCACCTAATAAATGCTAGGGTATTCGAACCGAGCCACAAAGTAGCCCGCAAACGGGAAACTGCCAGCGACACGGTCGTTGCGCGCAGTCCGATAGCCGACCCCGGTTTCCAACCCCTCTTTTGTCTTTATCAAACCACTCTTCTGTCCCACCCTCTCTACCATCACCGAATCCTTTGTTTCGCCCTTTATTCTCCATCCATGCTCTCTCTCTCTCTCCCCCTCTCTCTTCCTCTCTCTTCCTCTCTCACTCACTCTCGTTCAGCGTACACGTGTTAACGAGAGGGAAATTTGTGAATTTCGACCGGTGACATTTTTCCGTTTGTCGCAATAGTGGTTCGAGACTAGCTTCGAGAGGATGTCGGAGGATGTTTGCCGGCAAAGGAACAGCCAGAACCCAGGAAGTAATTCGAGGACGGAGAGCAACTGGTGCAGCCGGTGCGCGCTCGTGATTGCGCTCTGTTATTAAATTTCATAGTCGGAGAGCACTTCTGCTGCCAGTGGACAATGATCACGATATGCTCGGATCTTATTGCTGTTGAAGCGTTTATTTTGTCCCGTCGCGGATGTTGGTACCTTTCTGGCGTTTTGTTCGGTATTCTTTAAAGAACAGTGGCGGATCGTTATACTGTTTCGAATGAATAGGATCTTGTTGGAGAATACGATTAATGTTATTTGGGAATTTATCAATCGAATTGTTTTCTTTCATTATCGGTATTTGTTCGGGATTCAAACGAGGGCATTCCCGGTCGCGATACCAATCGTCTCGCGATGCTCGCCCGAGTTGGTTTTTCTGCCATGTTTAGAGTCGCGTAGCGATCATCTGTTACCGTTGCGCCAGGCCGCAAGGCCGCTCGCTGTGTATCGTCTGCGCCCGTTTGTTTTGAACGCCGCAGTGTTGCGTTCTCAATCGTTAGGTTTTAAAAATCTCGAACGATGCGTCGTTCGGGATCTAGCGATCGATTTAGCCAATCGCGTACGACCACGCCTGCCGTTTCCCGGAGTATTAAAAGGCCCTCCCGCAGCGGAGCCGGCTGTCTTTTGACTTCCTTCCGCGTTACAAATTCAAGAAGGTCTCTCTTTATTTCGTGCCGACTTATTGTTCGCGACCATCGCTGCGACTTTATTCTAAAGTATTTCGTTTTGCCTTCGCCGAGTTGTACCCAAACTCTACGCGTCGTGTTTGTGCATCGGCTCGTTCACGATCCCGCCTAATCAACGATGTGCGCACAGAAGTAACGAAATAAAGTTCAGCGTGCAAGCAAGACGCTCGCTTTCTCTCCCTCGTTCTCGTTCAGCTCTGAGCGTTCCCGGCATCAGGCATTTCCGACCGTCGGTCGACGCCGAACAGTATTCTCCTCAACCATTTAAAACGATTGAGAGCGTTGTACGGATGGAGATTATTAATACAATGGTTTATTTAACTTGAAAATGCGCACGTTGCAATCAGAATTTTCATTTCCGTTTACAACAAGCTGCTGTTTGGTTGATATACTGAAACAGCACTTTCAATAAAATACTTATTTAATCAAGGAACGTTTCATTTGTTTTGATATTTTATCGTGTTCCGGTATTTCAAGCGCGCGTACAATGTTCATATATTTTTCTTTTCGTCTACTGTTGCGCGAATTGACCAAGCTGGTTAATAATAAACATCGTATTTTACGGTTTTGTAATTAACATGGATGCTCGAAATATGAAAGCAGGGTTTACGCAATTTAACGAGGTTTAAAATTTTCATTTGAACGTCGTCTTACATAAATTATTTCTAAAAAGGAATAAAGATACGACGCGCTACATTGGAGAATAAAAATGAAGTATAAATTATATTAGACGTGGCATCGCTGTTTAGAGCGAATCGTAAATCGTCGTAAATCGTCCGTTTTTACTCGGCGAGCTCAACTATTTCTCAGATGGATCTTCCGCGCTCATGGTTTTTTTATTGATTCGTAGACTGTGGATCTCTACGGCAAACCTTTTTCTACCTCAATCGCAAGAAACAGAGTTAGGTTACATTCCTTCTTTCTGCAATGACTTGCATAACGTAGAAATAATACATCCATATATTTTTTACTTCTTTGAATCTTCCTATTCTTCCAAGTTCCATATCCATCGTTTAAATCCATAAATTTGAAAAAAATCCATGTTTGAACATTTTTTTCACCTTTCTATTTTATCAAATTGCACATTTTTCCAATAAATGCAATCACTGATTGTACTGTCAAATTGTCTTGATTTTTACGCTGTCGCACCTGCTCGGTTTTCGTTGCGAACGCACGAATAGCGGAGACTAAGTTATTTGTAAAGGGCCGAATGGTCGCGCCGGAACTGGATTCGAGCCGGTGCGCGGTGGGGAAACACGGACGGAACAATTCCATTGCAGTGTTGCTTCTGCCGTCGAACGGTCACTCGCGGAGTCAATATATCGTAAGGATTGCGGGGTTGCGGGGTGCGATCGAGCAACGCAGGATCGCGTGTGCACGCTTTCACGTCCCAGTCTTTCCACGCAATTTCCCAGGCGGCTCCCTTTGTCCGGCTTCGGACAGTTTCGAGCGGGCAACGCGAAATTCAGTCGGGCCACCGCATTCACCGTGGACGTTGCGGACCGCACGGTTCGCACGCGAGAGAAATGAACCCAGAAAGAGACACGGACACCGCAGAGAAAGACGGAACAGAGAGACAGAGAGGAATAGAGCCTGCTAGAAATAGGGAAATAGGACGAATGAGAAATAGAGAAGCAGAGACAGTGAGGAAGACATAGAACCGCTAAAAGAAAAAGAGGCACAGCGTGTTTGCAAGCGTGCTGCTGTAGATTTGTAGAACGTTTCTCAATGTCACAATAGAAATTGATGTGCGAGTGGCTCCTGTTGATAGGAAATAGAATTATGCAGAAGTGTAACATAAAAGATACCAGCTAGAGAAACATAATGAACGTTTAAGACACGGTTTATTAGATAAGACATTGGTTAGAGCATAAGAAAATGTAGCAACAAAAAAAATTGACCCGAAAGAATGAATAACAAATTGGAGAAAAACGAGGAAGAGGGAGTGATGTAACGCGGAGAGAGATAATAGAAAAAAGTACGATCAACTCGAGTGTAGACGAAGCACCTTGCAAATTCGGAATAGCAATAAATCCCAAGACGAGTGATGAAGAATGAAACGGAAGATGCCGCGAGGAAAGAAAAACGAGAGAAAGAAAGGGAAACAAAGCGAGTTTGGGGATACAGAACCACAGCGTCCATGATCAGCGGCGAATTGGAGGGAAACAGGTAAATGGTCGGAAGAGAGAACCGCACAGAAAGAGAAAGACAGGTAGAGAGAACAGTGCGTGTAAAAGCGGCGCGAGTCGCGCGAACGGCCGCAGATGTTGGCCCCGGCCTGACGGAGTGCACAAAGCGCGCACCGATCCTCGAACAGTCGGTCGCGCGGAGTCAATTCAATCAATTGGCCTCCGCGCGGCTGCATCGACGCCGTGTGCAACCCTATTTGCATTTACCGGCCGACGGGCCGACGGCCGGACGGAACGCCGCAACAGACGAGCCGGAAATTAATGTGTTAGATTGCTAATTGCTAATTAAAAACAGTCACCGCGCTGCCGGGGCGCGGAGGCGTGTCTCTGTTACGGACACCGACGTCCACCTCCGACATTTTCACCTCCGACATCACCCCATAACCACCCCCTGTCGCATCGGTGTTCATGTACCATCGAAATCGTCGTTACTCTCGTTCCTGGAACGAGAAGCACTGCATCCGTTGTCACCCCTGCCACACTCTTCTACATTCCTTTTGACACCCCTTTTCACAATTTTTGTAACCCTCTACACCCCCTCAACTCCTCTGCCCTCCTCCTCAGCTTTCCTATTACCATCTATATACCCCTTTAAACCCTTCGACGCCTCTTTAACCCCCCTACACCCAATTTGCCCTTCTCTGAACCTCTTTACCATTATTTAGTCCTCTCTACACCCCTTTCGCACCCACATACACCCCTTAAATCCCTTTGTATCCCTTTAACCCCTCTTCAGCCCCTTAAAATCCTTAACACCCCTTGTTAAGGGGGTTTGTACCCCTTTTTGCATCCTTTTGCACCCCTTAACCCATCCATATCCATTTCGCTATCGTTTCCAAGCGGAATTGTCAGCAGAGAATTAATTAGTCGTTCGGGACGCGACCGTCTTATTCTCTCCATCAATTGTTTTCTCTGTCGTTGTCTCTTCCTCTCTGTTCTTCTTTGTTTTTCAGTTTTAATTTATGCTGCAGTCTATGATTTACGAGACACTCGCTCCATTCGTTGTTCCGAGAGGTTCTTAAGGTGAGAAGAATGTTTACACAGGACCACGGCGGTGAACGGAGGGGGACTGTTTGTCAGTGGGGTGGGTCAGGTTGTTCATAACCGCTGTCGAAGTATCGTACACTTGCGCCGAGATTTACGCGGTCAGGAGATATATCTTTCCACGGCGTGTGTTTGGCGGGTTTATTTGTTTAGCGTGTTATCTTGGATGCGGGAGCCGAGGGAATTGAAATCATAGACTTACTCGGGGAGCGTATACGCTCGTGTTTTATTTGTTTGTTTAGTTGGCGAGGGACGGACGATCGAAAGGATCGAACGTCGATGAAAATGTACGGGGTATTTGTAAACCGTTGCGGTTTTCAGAGGAAAAATTGGACGGCTGGGTTAGGTGAGCTTGTTTTCACTGTACGGAGCTCAAACATTTTTTTGAATGTCTTCTCTTTCGAATGACGTAAGAACTAACCAAAGGTAGCCAAGACAGTCTAAGACAAGAATTTGACCATCCAATGCACAGCAAACGGAAATCAATCGTTTCGGCGAGAGCTCAGACGAGACATAATCCGGCAAAGATAGTCGAATTTTCCCGGTTGTCCGCTTTCGGCTGCTAATCTGATATTCGTGGATTTTGCTCGTCACAGGGGGAATATAATTTGACGCGGGTGCCGTGGGATCATCAAAGACCCATCAGTCCTTTCATTTCTACGGGCTGGCGCCGCGCACGGCGCGCCGTGCAGAAATCTGCGCACACGCATCGCGGATTAACCGGAACGTAAGCTCTTCCAGCTTTGTGCTCTAAGCTGAAAGATATCGAAATTCTGACGCGGCTCCTTTGACGGGGAAACCAGCCAATGGAAATAATACGCGCCAAAGTGATTTTCCCGGGGGCTTATTCGAGTAACCTCGCGCCTATGACACATTCTCTTGCATCAGCGTCATTGTGACAGAACTGTTTTTCGATTGAGACATCGTTCGTCATTCGTTACCTGCGATTATCGAGATTACGTTCGAGACTCTATTAAACTGGTAATTATTTAGAAAGAGGCACTCCTCGCCGATTTCGATGAAATTTAAATACGTTATAGATTTCGACATTTCGAACAACTTTTTCCTTTTCACATATCGGGTGTCGCTTTTGGTTTTCGAGATATTCGCAAAAAACTATTGCTGATACTGTATCGTGTAGCTGCATAACATATTTAAATTTCATAAAACTCTGAGAGGAGTGCCTCTTTCTAAATAATTACTATTAAACTTTACAGCTCATTTGTTGGATATTGGAACTATGAAGTATTTCTTTTATTTCTTCGACTGTTAACATACCTTAGAAATGATTTCTCTACTTCCTTAACAACCAACAAATTCATTTAACAATTACTTACACCGATTGTGAGAGGTAGGGTTAAATTTATTTCTTTGATCATTTTAATAGCTCCCAAAAATAACAATATTTAGTCGTTTATTTTTGCTTTGCAAATGCAGAAACTCCAGTAATGATTGATTCGTATGCTTTTTTTAAAAACGTAACTTTAATTTGGAACAACGTATTTTCTAAGTTCAACGACCGCGCCAATTAATTGTTCAATATTATTTCAGTGCGAATGTTCGAAAAACTGCTATTAATTTCGCTATGTGACAAATTGGATACGCGTCTGTTAAATATTTCGTAAGTCGGGAATTTTTTACAAACAGCGACTAGAAATATATTTTCATTGTGCTTCACGAATTCGGGCCATTTTTACCAATTAAATCGACAGACTAAAATTCGAATTGGAATTACACAGATAGATACTCCAAACTAAAAATTGTATTTCATTAATATTGATAGAGGGGGTTGTAAATCATTTCTTTACGTCATGGATAGTATCGAATAATTTATTAATTCGCGTGCACATTATTTCAAATTAAATAAATTCCATCGTGTGATTTTTCTAAGGCATCACAGATCAACTGTGTTTCTATTATGTTTGCAAGAAAAATATTTGTTCACGTATCTCGCATATTGTCCCTCTCCCGCAACGAGCCATAAACATCTCGGTATCGAGTCGTCGACAGGGAAGGCGAAGGAAAGGACTGAGGGTATCGTTGTTTCCCGGGGAGAATAGTTTCGTGAAAGTTTCCAGATCCGATTACCCGTCGTCGTCGGAAGTGCTCGTTACCAAAGAATACCACAGCGTCGAATCGCGAGCCCTCCTGACCCTCGTATCTTCCGCCAATTTTGCGTCCGCATGGCCACGAGGATTCGACCCTTGTTGCCGAGCTCGGCTCTCTTTCGAGAACCTTCGTTATACATACCTGGTTTATGTAACGAGCTCCGGCTACGGTCCAAATAAATATATTGGGCGTACGAGGCTTGGAACGGTACTCAACGCGATGTCGCGCGATGCACCTCGAACCTTGCATTGCAACGAATCCTCGTTCAGGTGCATTGGAGAACCTTCAGAGCCTAGAACATCCGCATCAAACAATTCCAAAACGTCTTTGTTTCATTTCCAATTTCCCAGGAAGCATCCAACGAATGGCACGCTCTTTAATTTCAATTTCTTCGAATCGTAACTGAAATTTTCTTTGAAATTCACTCCAGCAATCACTATTCAGTAGATGCACGGCTATTAATCTCTCTGTCTTCATGATCCATGAATGTGTCAGCGTTACGAGGCCCAATTTCCACGGGGTGCTATTCGCCGTTAACTCACTCCCTCATTTTTCTTTTATTCTCTCCGGTGGTGTTTCGAGATCGAGTATGAGAGAGAGAGAGAACGTGCGCGGGGGGCACATCGTAAAGGAGATTCCGTTTACGAGAAAAATATATATCTGTTCCGGGTCCCCGTCGTTCTACGTTGGCCGTTTCCATTTCATCGTAGAAATAGATTGAAGTCATCGGGCCGTGACGCATGCCCGCGAAACGCGAACGTTCACGTTGAAACGGCGAAACGCGAGAAACGCACACGGCCGAGCACACACCCGGCGAATTTTCCGCGCATTCATACGCGCACGCACAAAGTGGGAAATGCGAGCCGTGTCGCCGGTAAAATTGCTGTCGTCCGTTTCCATTGCTCCTTCGTTTCTTTCTCTGTCGCTTGGAATCCCCTCCTTATTTACAGTTTCGACGCGACTTTGAAATTTTAATTGACTTCCTGCTCACCGTGAAACTCGTTTTCCGCCGATCGAATCGATGGGACATTTAACTTTCACGGATCTGAACGTCCTCAAGCGCAGCTGCGGGTACATTTTTTTATACAATCGTTCCAAGCGGGACAATACGAATGTTCGAAGTTAAGAAGATCGCGGATCTCATCCGTTTCAATTTATATTGTTAATCGAATCCCTTTTCGTGGCCGAGAGGCTGCGAAGAAAAATAAACTAAAGAATAACGAAATTTGAATTTATTCAGATTTCATGAGATTTTTTTATGGTAACACGCACTTATAACTTCACGAATTGTGAACGAAGAACAGCTGAAATCTTGCGTTTAGATCGTGTCTTTTACAAGTTGCTTTTACAAGACGGAAGATCCTCAATTTTCTTGGTTCCGGGTTTCGAAGGGAAGAACACAAAGAAGCGTCGAGTGTCGTCTGGAAAAGGACACAAGGCGAAAAGGTTAATCAAGCTCGACAAACCACGAGGTGGTCGATATTTCAGGAAAAATCGTCGACAGGAAAGAAAGCTTCCCGGTTTCGCAGGGGAGGAGCGAGAGTTTTCACGGGGAACAGAGGGGAGGGGGCTGGTGATGTGTAGGCGATATTTTTCTCGCGGATCCGATTGTTTCGCTCGAACGACGTTCGCCGGCCGTTTCGACGGGAATTATCAGTGTATCGATCGCGAGGGCGGGGCACGGGGGTGGCTCGTTTCGCGCGATAAATTTCCCGGTTCGCAGCGTACAATTCCGATACCGATACACCGAAGGAAAAATCGGCCTGGGACACCGCGCGCAAGCTTAATGGAAAGGAAAAAGATACCGGGGATGATAAAGTTAACACGTCCCCAGGTTCTGGAAGAACTGTTCAGCCAGACGATGCTGAGTATCATTTTTCTTTAAGTCGGCGCACTGTCCTGCCAAATCGTGATTGAACTTTCGAAATTCACACTGGAAAATATTAAAAAGGCAATGCATTCGGACTGTGTACCTGTTTGCGTGCAGCTGTTCTCTTAATTATGTTTGTTCGGCATCGACCGACGGTCGGAAATGCCTGATGCCGTGATTGAGGGAGAGAAAGTGAGCTTATTGCTTGAACACTGAAGTTTATTGATAGACTTCGCTGCGCGAATCGTTGATGTCGTAGGATCGAGAACGAGCCGATGCACAAACACGCCGCGTATAGTGTTGATACCACTCGGCGAAGACAAACGAAATACTTGAGATTAAAGTAGCAGCGATGGTCGCGTACAATAATTCGGCAGGAAAATGAAAGAGAGTCCTTGTCGAATGTGTAACTCGGTTGGAAGTCAAAAGACAGACGGCTCCGCGGCTGGAGGGCCTTTTAATACTCCATGAAACGGCAGGCGTGGTCGTACGAAATTGGTTAAATCATTACCACGACTAATAGAATGCGAGCGGATCACTACCATTTGGCTGCTTCATTGGCACGATTTAATATAATCTCCGACGGCAAGCGTAGTTGTAACCAAAGCGATGAAACTTTAAACCACGTTATCTGGCAGTGCGAAAAGTATAACATTCAGAGGCACAAATTACTGGATTCCCTATATAAAATGGGTTTCCAACTACCTCTAAATGTTGACATGCTCATAGCAAAACCTAATATTAAGGCTTGTATTTGTATTCACAATTTTTTCACAGATTGTAAACTATTTATATAAATCTTGTACTATTGTAACATCAACTTGCAACTTTGTAAAACTAAATTGTAAAGCGAAATGGACCCAACTGAGGGCCTAAAGAGCTTCAATAAAAAAAAAAAAATTGGTTAAATCGATCGATAGATCCCGAACGACATCGTTCGAGATGTTTAAAACCTAACGGTTGAGAACATAACACGGCGGCGGTCAAAACAAACGGGCGCAGACAATACACAGATAGCGGCCTTGCGACCTGGCGCAACGGTAACAGATGATCGCTACGCGATTCTAAACATGTCAGAAAAACCAACTCGGGCGAGCATCGCGAGACGGTTGGTATCGCGACCGGGAATGCCCTCGTTTGAATCCCGAACAATGTTTAATGTTGTTGTCCTGAAACGATATTAATACCTGTATTGAGGCCGATTGGAATTCTCATTGAAAAGCAAAGAGTTTTAAATAATTTATTGTAAAGTCAAGTAGAGGCAACTTAAGACTGCAGAATATTCCGACCAAAAAAATGAGGTAAGGTGCAGTGTAGTTTACATTTTGTACAATATCCTATCAAAATGAAAATTTTCAAGAAAAATTAGAATCCAACGTAATATTAATTCACCGGTAATAACTGTGCAAAGCGTTTGATACCGACAGCGTTAAGTACTGGTGGTTACATACGAGACTGAAAATACATAAGTTTAAAATCCAACTTTACAAAAACCAGTCTCCGCTTACTCCACTTCATCTTATAAAAAATGCAGTACAGAACAATGCAAATGACCTGAATGAAAAAACGAGCAAAAACAGCTCGGCATGGAACGTGTTACATTCTAAACGTACAAATATAACTCGAGATACGATGTATAGATTAAATGTCGACTGTGATCCAATTTCATACTTAAAATATACATGCGTCTCTGGATACAATTTATGTCATAAGTATAAAGGTTATATTTTTGGAATTAAATCGGATCACAGTCGACGTTCAATTCTAGTCCACGATAGATATCCTCGTTATTGTAAATTCTTTATAATCTCTATTACAAATAAGTGCTTTTTGGATTGCTTTCCGCATTCCTGCTAACATCTGAACTAAACTAAATTCTTTGATCTGAACAACTTCTAACCGTGCGCCGACTTTTTCATCGATCAGCACCGCCATATATGTAGTATAGTTTTTGATCGACGACGCTAATTGCCTGGCGAGACGAGGAACGGAGTTATGCTTGGAGGACTTTGACCCCCCCAGCTTGCTTCACGAAGTTTTCGATGAAGTATGAACGAACCTTGTTCGCTGGCGAGGTAACTACCTCCTCTGACAAGCGCCATGAATCTCTTTATTAGACGCTGCTCCATTTTATTTCCAACGAAAGCTATTTTTATTTAAAACGATGCTTTGGATCGAGAAATATTATAGTAACTTTTTATGTAGAATCGCTACCTTGTATGATGGTTTTCGCCTCACCCTTGTATTTGAAATAATTGTGTCCTGCGAGTGTCGCTGATCGGATTCATTCGAAACCGCGGCCAGGAATAATCGTCAAAAAGAGAACAAGCAGTCACGAGCAGAGTGAGAGAGAGAGAGAGAGAGAGAGCGAGAGGGGGGAGAGAGGAGAGAAAGAATTAAAAGCGTCGGTTTCGTGCGCGTTGCGAGCGATTTTCTCGGAAAGTTCGGCGCTCCGGCCGATTAAGCGTGGATCCGTTCAAACAAGCAAAGGGAGAAGGAAAAACGAAACGAGAGATCCTCCGGGTGGTTCCTGGTCGATCGGCTCTCTTTCGTACGCTATCCCCGGCCCTTGTTACAGAACTTTTCCGCCGGTCGCATGATCGTTACACGCCCACGCTTGCCTTCCGTTCGACAAAGAACCTAACCTGCCGCGTGACCATCGATAGCCGCGAACTTTTCTGTTTCGCCGCGCTGCACTCGTTTGTACGCTGTTTTCGAACATGGTCGACTGTTTTCCGACTCTTCGCTCGTCCATATTTATTTGTGTATGGACAAACAGCCACCGTACAAACTTTCACCTTAGTACTATGTATAAATGATACAGATCTGCAGAATGTATTTTCTACATTTTCGATATAGACCCGCATAAAAGCAATTTTTAAAAAATATTTCTTTCGCGTCATGTAGTAAAGTAATAGTTCTATGTTCTCCAAAAAATCCAAGTCGTATGTTTCTGTATTGAAAAGTGGTCAATCTAGATCGGAAAAGATTCTCTAAAAGGATCACAGATGATTTTAATAACTCGATAAAGATATTTGTATACGCTGCATAAATTGCAACGCAGCGGATCCAACAGAAGAAGAGTGGTTGATGAATTTGATTCGAAGGGAGCTAATACTATTTCGCCGTGCAATAATCCGCAGTCCATATTTCGCAAGCTGGTTCCCCGACCCGAAACCGTCACGGTCCTAATCCTCGTTCACCCAGTCACGATCTCTGACCCCCAGAACGATCCATCATTCGTCCGGGAGCAGGTGTTCAGGTGAGACACGAGTAAACGCAGCACGTGTCCAGGAAACAGAAACAGGTATCGCAGAATCCTGCGAACGACCCGCCTATTTTCGTTGTTGCGATGTACCCCTCGTCGGGAACTAGCCGCCATTCTCACCCTTGGATCCTTCGTCGTCGATTCTCGCCTCGAACGTAGTTTCCTGTCTTGTCTCGGGCACATCCCTCGTTAATCTTCTTCTTCCCGAGCTTCTTCATCTTTCGGATGTCTGTCTTTGACTCGAAGAATGCGAGCGGATCATGCTGTGGATCATGGAGATGTTGCTTCGACGATCCCCCAATTTTATGTAGGCCCTGGAAAACGGTACATGGTACAGGCAGTTTCGTTTTGTATCGTTCCCGCGACGGAGTAAGTCTGATATGAAATTTACTTCGACAGAATATTCGAATTTTTCTAGATGGAAATCAATGTTTGCGAACACCCACAATTTTGAAACATCCTGTATAATTGGTGCACATTTTTATGTCAACGAAATGACAATGAATGGAATGTTTGTACAAAAATCTGCAATCTTCTAACTTGGGACAATTTTTACGAGTGGAACGTCAAAAACGAATGTTTGTAGGGATTTCTGCACTCTATTTGATTCGTTCCATTTTTGGGAATAAAATGGCAGGAAATTGGGTTTGTACAAACATCTGTACAGTACCGCGTACTATACTTTTAGCGAATAGAAGAACATATAAATACATATCTGTGCAAACATCTGCAGCGCACTACGTAATATAATTTTAGCGAATAGAACAACATGTGTTCTTCTTTGAACGACTCTCTGGAACAACTTGTTCTTCTTGAAACAAAATGTTTGTGAATGGAACACCAATGAACAAGCATCTGTAGTCTATTAATTCTATCGAGTATGGAAGAAAAATGAATTATTGTGTGAAAACAATATTTTCCAAAGCACCGATCGGAGAACGAAACGATTGCATCTTGGGATGCGTCGACTAACAGACAAGAGCTAATCCTCGCGCGATAAATCGCCCGCTTAATTTCACCCAGCGTTCCTCTCGATGCAATTCAAATTCATCCGAAATTCCGAATAGACCTGCCCCGGACCCGCTCGCTATGTAAATTACGTCAAAATTGGAAAAGCCGTGAAACGCGGAGAAAGGGAATGAACTTTTCACCGACATCGCCTCGCGGATGATTGCTATTTTATCATAGCGATTCCATCGAGCGCTAGTTGTGGTGGTCCCGCTTCCATCGGAGAACCATCATAGCCAATAAAATATAGAGATTTGCATCTAATGCCTGCAACAAACTTCTAACTACCCGCGCTTATCATTTTATACTCCATTAGAGTTGCATTTCGTTGCTTTTGTCGACAAGCTTAAACTAAAAACCAATTTTATAGACATTTTTATTAGTACTCGTCTGTGAGCAGTCTTTGCGAAAGACTCTTTATTCGAGCCAAGCTGGATCAATGTCCTCAATTAATTTACTCGACTTAAATCTTGCAATTGAATAAATTGTTATCGGCTTTATACCTTATTGGTGACATAAGTAATTTTTTAGTCGAGCCTACCTTGATCAATTTCTTCGACAAGTTCAATAAATCTAACTCTCGTGTATCAAATTAAAATGAATTCTTATCGTTAATGGCATGTGCACTACGTTCTTGTCGTTTCTCGAAAATCTGTCTATAAAACCAAATTGAAAAATGAGCAAATCCGTCAAATCTGTCTGTTCAATTTTCCCTGTGCACATAACACCGTTTCCAATGCAAATAAAACAGGAACAGGTCCGACTTGGTTTGTGTTCCCGTTTTAACGAACCGGTCAAAACAATTAATTTTCGGGTCGGTCTAAGGTGTTAGAAGATTTGCAGCGATTCTGCAGGATCCGGGACAAGAAAATGGGGTCCAAAGAAAGATTACGCCGAGGGAACCGGCTCGTCGGCGAGAGGCGCAGGTGCCGCCGCGCAATTAATTCCAAATGGAAAACTTTATAATCCAATCCCGGCGATATTGCGGGCCGCGGTGGCGGCTAAGCAATTAACTGACGATTGGATCCGTCTAACTCGCGCGGCGCACGAACTTCCGCCGGAATCTACGCAGCCGCCGATCTCCCTGAGTTATAACGCCTGTTGGAAAAGTCCCGGACCATCTTGACGCCCCCCCTCCGGGAACTTGCGCGCCCGGTTATTGAATTGTTACTTCGATGACCGAAGTTTAATTACTTCCCGCCG
Organism: Lasioglossum figueresi; assembly: GCA_028455805.1. Lineage (NCBI taxonomy): Eukaryota > Metazoa > Arthropoda > Insecta > Hymenoptera > Halictidae > Lasioglossum > Lasioglossum figueresi. The sequence goes on along the minus strand of CM052192.1, from coordinate 6,101,978 downwards.
TTTTTCTCTATCCTCCCCCTCTAAATAACTATCCCCTCAGCTGCGCCCCACGACACCCTCCAGCTTACTTTATTCAATCCTTTTGCATCTGCGAACGTGACATCTTTGTTTGACAATTGTACCGGGGCTCCAAGCATTGAAAGTGTTATAATTTCGCGAAAAACAAATCGTACGGATATAAAACTGATCTCAGCGTAAAGCTTGAAGCCTCTATTATTTAAATAAGATTTTATAAACAATGAGTTTTTACGCTTTTCTTCGATGACATGTGATATGAAAACACGTCTCTTCTCGAAAATGTTGCGAATTCAAGTGTCCGTAGATTAATGGAAAATTCTTTTCGCGGCCGAATCTTCCACAGATTTCAAGATCGAACCTTCCTCTTTGCGACAAGATCTCGGAGATTTATGTACGATTTTTGTGTTTGGTCTTTTTATTGAACGTTGCACGAACGGTGTACAGCTAACTGTAAGGTGCGTCACAAGAACTTGTGCTTCTGTTCTGGTCCATGAAACAGATAGAAAAAATCGTTCATCAATTTTTGATACGTCGTTGTAAAGAGGAAGCTTCAGGCTACAAATCTATGCTAGATTCAGTCGCGGAAAAAATTCTACAATGTTTCTACAGGTGTTTGAATTGATACGATTTTCTCTGCCAAAGGGATTGAACGTCGCGCATCGTGGCGAGCCAATTCACGGCAAAGCGAGACCTTTCCCGTGTCATTAAATCGAAATAATCAGTGTTCGCTTTGCATGAAAACTACGAGCTGCAAGGAATCCTAATTTCCACTCTAAATGAGGTTTCCTGGCGGATTATCCGCTCAAACGAAACCCGTCGCGCGCGTCCACGCCCATGCCGCGGAGCGCTGTTCTTTAAAATTCTACCTCCATCCGGAGAGCTTGTATTTCCCAGCTGAAACGAGATTCCCCGTTCAATCTGGAACTCCTCCTTTCCTAGAGAAAAACATCGGACCACTTCTTTCCTCACCGGAGACCGATATCTATTCCTTCGTTCTCGCCGACTGCACCAGCCCTCGATTCTCCTATGCAAGAACATCCTCGTTCCCAATTAACAGTATAGTAAACTACTTACCTCGAGCATCACAATTTCTCCGCCGTTCTCCCAATCCTCTCCTACCTTTTTCTCATTCTTTTATTCAGTTATTCGATTAGCCTGGACTTTTCCATTTACCGACAATGTCTTTCTCCGACACCGATACTTTTTCACTGCATGCCGAACAAACAGCCCTTCTATTCATTTCATTTTCAATTTTGCGTTTCCGAGAATCCGAGCTCGTGGCGAGATACGAAAATATTCGATGGTTATACGCAGAATGTGTTTTCTGACGCAGTTCAGTGAACACTGTCGAATATTAGAAAGAAGTAGCCGGGAAGTAACAACAATGTATCGAAAATCGGTTGCTCGTCACTGCTCTATACGCTTCTACCGCTATCTTTCTCCAACTCTCTCGCCGCGGTCGAATCCAGCGCCGAATTTCGCAGAAAATTCGAAAATTCGCGCACACACACCTCTCGTCCACCCGCGGTTCACACGATCGGGCACCGTGCCCGAAATTTCGCGGCCGAATTGGGAGGAGCCAGGCTCGGCGAGCCGCCGCCGCAAATCGCTGCTGCTTTTCACGTCAATTCGCCCGTTTCCCCGATAAAGGCTCTCGAACGATAAATTATTCCAACATAAAACCCCACTCCACTTGTCTCTGTTCGCCTCCCTTCCTCTCTCTTTCTCTCTCTCTCTTTCTCTCTCCCTTTCCACCCCCTATACCAAGCGAAATTGTCGAGCAGAATTGTATCGGTTTCGTTCGTGCCTTTCTTTTTTTCTCTCTAGTATTATGACAGCCGTTCGTATTCGATTTATCGAGTACACGATGTGTACCACGGATACCGAAATGATTGGATGTAATGTGGGCAAACTGGCCGGGTTTTGTACACGACGCTCCTCGCGTTTCGAGGATCGATGCGGCTGCACACCGAGCGTGTTCAAGTGATTAACAAGATGGGAGTGGTGCCGGAGTTTGCGATAGTTTGTTGCCGGCTCGATTATCTCCGCGAAACCGCTGGTTTATTGGCAGCGGAGCCGCTTTCGTCGATTTGTACTACTCGATTTTTCCTGCGCTCCGTCTGGTCAAGCCGTTCTCCTCATTGGTCGCAAAATAATTCCTGGTTCACGGCAATTTTCTGTGTTACGAACCGCAAACGATTGTAAATCATCTTTAGAACAGAGGAATTAACGCAACGTCATTGTCGAGGACTTAAAAATTCTTTCCGGCTCTGAAGCCTCGTTTGAAAACTTTTTACTGCAACTAAGAACCATAATTAATGCATCGAAGAAGTTCAGGTGGCTGTCGAGGGTTCATCGACAGGTGTTGGAGATAACTATAGCGGAGAGGGGTTGGTCGGTTCGATAAGAGAGAGAAAGGAGAGGGGGGGGGGGGGGGATCGAAGCGTAAGCTGCCCCACGGGGACACGAGGGTCGCTCATTGGAAGATAATTAGGTGTGCGGGCTAATAAATGGGCGCGGGCAGGTCCCACGCGGCGAAAACAATACCCGGTGTCAGCGTGTTTATGGAAATCCGTGTTAGGTCGGATCGCCGCCCGTTAGGGCCGCGCGATAACGCTTGCAAATCGCATTACATCGGAGCTATACCGGCGCTACGGCTGCGGCCGACCTAGTCCGACCACGAGGGCCAACCCTCGTAACTAAACCTGTAACATGTTCTCCGTGTTGTACGTGCGCCGGTCGAGACGATTCTATTGTCTACCTTGAACCTGGTTTTATTTGGTACCACCTGTGCTGCTTAAAAATCAAGTTTATCGCGAACCATCAACGATGGCCATATCTGTGCGAGAACGTATTATTATACATTACTGTGGGATGCAGAGAATCTTCTAGAACTCTCCTGCGTATAAATGTATGTGTGTATCAGCGCCGCGTGTATGTATGTGTGAACGTCGAGACAAATCAAAAACGTAAACGAACGATTGATTAATTTTCCAGAAAGTTCTATCGCAGAACATATAAATAGGACGCGTCCGCGCCACGGGCACAGTTTCACGGCACCACAAACGCATGACAGAACTCATTGATTCAATACGATACGATACGATACGTTATGATACGTTACATTACGATACGATACGATACAATACGAATACGGACTACGAATACGAATTACGGTGACAGAATTGAATGTTTATTCGGTGTGTTGCATTGTGTCTTTTTAATTATATGTTTATTCGATGTGTTCCTTTGTGTCTTGTTTCATGTTAATTGAAGTTGTGTTATTCTTTGTTCTTATTGATAACATTACATATACATTACATGTGCCGCAGTAACTGCAAAAACACTAGAAAATGATCTTCGTTCACTCGTAATCCGAGTACGCAAGTGCATTGATTTGAATAGACCACGTTTGAAACATTATTTGGAATCAAATTTGTCTTGCGAATATTTTAAGAATCATTCATTTTGTATGGAGAATTTGGTACTTTATCCGGCATTCCATTTAAAAAACTTAAGATGACACCCACATCTCCATAAAAGAGAAACGTAACACGGTCCCCCGAAAACCACGCAGCATTTGTTTGAAAAGTTTCTTTCGTACAACAAATAACTTGAGAGTTATTCGTATTCGTCTTGTTACGAGGCTTGCCCCGTATAATAGTAGACCTTCGTACACGATTAAAAAATTACATGTAGCGCATATATGCGTCGTCTGGCGCGAACGTGTTTCCCTTTGCTATTTTGGGGGCTCTCTCGTGCACCGTTATCGCGTTACACGCGTATTATTCCACGAACCGTAACGTTCCGTTGAAATTCGCGGTGCTGAAAAGCTAGGACAGAAATCAAGGAGCGAATAATGAAATCAAGTTTCCCGATCCCGATGGCTGTTTGGGCGAGTCACCTTGAAAATACACGCGACACAGGGTCCAGAGCAAGCCCCGGTCCACCGCGAAGGATTAAAACCTTTTCATGCCCGTCGAAATACACTCGCGTAACCCGTGGACGGATCGTTTCACGATGGAGTCCGAATAAAAATAAGATTTCGGAGAGACTGGGTAGAGAGCACGGTCTGCGAACAAGCAAACGGTATTCTGATAACGGCACATGTCCCGCGATTTCTACACGTGTACACGTACGTTGGTACACGTCATTTTAAGTACACACACACACGCGTGTATTACTTTACGTGTACCGATGTCTCCACGAGTGTATTTGATATTTGCTATCCAGTTTTCTTAAAAAAAAGACTAAAGAACGTTTTTCTCGAATTTTAACCATTCGACAATGAAGGGAGAAAGATAAGAGTGACGAAAGGAGCGAACTCAACCAAGTTGGAGCTACAGAGCTCGCTCCCTTAATCCAGAATCTTCCTCCCGCCAGCAACCCTTTCGAACTTCGAACGTGTCCTTGATCGCCGAAGGACCGTTCCGAAGATTGTTACGGGTCCTCCGGAGATTGGCATCGCGATCGAAATCCAAGATTTCTTGAAAAACCGTATCCTTTCGACCGGTAACTCTGCGCCAGGAAAGAAAGAAAATTGTTCTTCTAGCTTTCTTCTTCGTACCCAACACTTCCTCTTCGAAGAGTTCTCTTTCTGTCGAAATAAATTGTTCGTCAACCATTGCACCGATAATTCGTCATTCCATTCCGAACATAATTGTCCGAACACGATTGTCCATTTTATTCCGAATGTTTTTCAGTGCCGGCAATTTTATTCTGCTATCCGTGCTCTGTACATTTTCAATTATTCTTTCCGTGTTATTTGAAATTACAGGTTTCATCGCAAACGCATGAAGTCCGTAACGATTACCCAGACACGCCCCGGCAAGTTCAAAATTCACGGACCCGTCATAACCGGCACGAGGATCTGTCTAGACGCGGCAAATCACTTTAATCGTCCGGTGCTTCTAGCGTTAACGATTCTGTTTGCAGTAAAGACGGATCATTATTGTCACTGTTTCGACGTGTTCACGCGTGCTCTGTGTTCCCCAGGCACACGGGAATTTATGCACGGTGTATCGAGTTCGGCGTAACTGTCGACGATCCGGTCGTTAAACCGTGGACAGCGTGACGCGGTCCCGTAAGATGGGAACTCGCGGCAAAGTCGCATTAAACCGGGGAGGGCACGCCGATAGAGGCGGGGCCGTTTGCGCGGCGACCACTAATGACGACGAGACGCGCGACGCCCCGACGCCCGTGTTTACAGGGCAAACTTTCCTTGCACGATCTCTCTCGCCTGTATTACGGACGATCGTTGTTTCGGAAAGACGTCCGACAACTTTTAACAAGGTCCTGCTGGAGGACCGAGGACCTTCGATCGCGATGACACCGGAGAATGGCTTCCGGGACTCGTCGCCCGAGCTGTGTTCTTTGCTAGAAAAATATTGGGTTGCCTACTTCCTAAGTCCTTGGAGTCTTCTTTCTTTCTTTACCTTCGGCGATGCTGCTTTTAATCTTGTTTTAGTTTCACACTTTCTTCTTTATTCTACGCAAGAATAGATGCGAAAGTGAAATAAGGTGTACTGCGAAATGGTAGAATTGTTGAGACGCAACTGTGTACGAAGGCAGCGAATTATGTGGGTATCGTTGCCTTCTCTCGGTATGTGACGATGATACTGAGCGCGTTGGGTGTAGAATGGTTCAAAGTCTATTAAGTAAAGCTCCGACTAGTGTCCAATTTGGGGGGTCCCGATTCCTATCCAGGCCTACCCATTCCACTCTCTGTCAACGCTGTGCCGTGCCTGGCCGCGTCGCAAGACGGCGACTATTGTTGTCGGCTCGGGTATATCGGTGTGAACACCACTATACGGACGCAACGAATCGATTTTCATGGGATCCTTAAAAACGTATCTCTGGAATTCCTCTGATTAAAGCAAGACCAAACACGATATAATTTGAATTGTATTTAGTGGTTTAATCGACTGTGAAAGTTTCGTCATCATGCTTCACATGTAGAGTAAATATGGGCCAAATTATATCGTGTTTGGTCTTGCCTAAATCAGAGCAATGCCAGAAACAAGTCAGTGAAAGTACTGTACGGGAAAGCGGCGATTCTTGTTTGAATCGGAATCCCGCTGCGCTCGACGAAGAATTAATTTCGTGAGGGCTAGTTGGGGGTTTGTTGTTGATTGTGTGGTTGATTAAAACACTTTATAGTAGCGTACTTAAATAGTATAACTCTAGTTTAATATAGCACTACAAGTTGGTACAGCTAGCAGATGGTGATAATTTGATGGTCGGGTGTGCTAAAACCCGGATACATACAGTAGATTTTCGTTTTCTTTTTTTTCTTATGCTGGTACATTCGTCCCGAACATATGTTCACAGTTTCAGCTATATAGCATTTTTTGTTTGTTCGCGAGAAGCATAATGGTTAGAAGCGTTTTGCGTGTTCGGCGATTTTCTACTGTCGAAAAAATTGGATCAAAGAATTTGCGTCAAGTTTTGTGTAAAAAATGGAATCAAGGGCTCCAAAACACTTGAAATGATGACAGTGGCATACGGTGAGTGTACTTTGAGTAAAAACAATGTTTATAAGTGGTACAAGCTCTTCCAAGAAGGCCGAGAAGATGTTAATGACAAATTTCGCCCTGGACGCTCCAGCACGTCAACAACCGATGAAAACGTTGAAGAAGCGAAGAAAATAGTGTTGGGGAATCGTCGAATTACCATTAGAGAAATTGCCGATGATGTCGGCATCTCGTTTGGTTCGTGCCAAGCAATTTTAACGGAATTTTGGAAACACAATTCATGGATTTTGCATCGCGATAATGCACCTGCTCGCGCATAGTTGCTTGCGAGTAATTTTTTGGCCAGA